>OZ010645.1:27809858-27891430 GCA_963932195.1 Empis livida | reverse complement strand
AATCCCCAGATATTTGGTATTTCCGTGTATGGAATTTAATTTCTAGCGCATTTCCGAAGACCTTTTCGAAAAATATTCAAAATTGCCCAAAAAATCGGTAAAATATGGATATTTAATGAGATTCAATACAAAACATCACAATTTGTAGCAAAAAAATGAAAACCCTTAAAACTGAAAGCAATCGCCACATATTTGGTATTTCCGTGTAGGGAATTTAATTTCTAGCAAATTTCCGAAGATGTTTTCGAAAAATATTCAAAATTGCCCAAAAAATCGGTAAAATATGGAAAGTTAATGAGATTCAATAAAAAACATCAGTATTTATAGCAAAAAAATGAAAACCCTTAAAACTGAAAGCAATCCCCACATATTTGGTATTTCCGTGTAGGGAATTTAATTTCTAGCAAATTTCCGAAGATGTTTTCGAAAAATATTCAAAATTGCCCAAAAATCGGTAAAATATGGAAAGTTAATGAGATTCAATAAAAAACATCAGAATTTATAGCAAAAAAAATGAAAACCCTTAAAACTGAAAGCAATCCCCACATATTTGGTATTTCCGTGTAGGGAATTTAATTTCTAGCGCATTTCCGAAGACCTTTTCGAAAAATATTTAAAAATTGCCCAAAAAATCGGGAAAATACCGAAATTTAATGAGATTCAATACAAAACATCACAATTTGTAGCAAAAAAATGAAACTTCTTAAAACTGAAAGCATTCCCCATATATTTATTATTTCCGTGTAGGGAATTTAATTTCTAGCGAATTTCCGAAGACCTTTTCGAAAAATATTCAAAACTGCCCAAAAAATCGGGAAAATATGCATATTTAATGATATTCAATACAAAACATCAGAATTTGTAGCAAAAAAATGAAAACCCTTAAAACTGGAAGCAATCCCCACATATTTAGTATTTTCGTGTAGAGAATTTAATTTCTAGCGAATTTCCGAACACCTTTTCGAAAAATATTCAAAATTGCCCAAAAAATCGGGAAAATATGGAAATTTAATGAGATTCAATCCAAAACATCAGAATTTGTAGCAAAAAAATGAAAACCCTTAAAACTGAAAGCAATCCCCACATATTTAGTATTTTCGTGTAGAGAATTTAATTTCTAGCGAATTTCCGAACACCTTTTCGAAAAATATTCAAAATTGCCCAAAAAATCGGGAAAATATGGAAATTTAATGAGATTCAATCCAAAACATCAGAATTTGTAGCAAAAAAATGAAAACCCTTAAAACTGAAAGCAATCCCCACATATTTAGTATTTTCGTGTAGAGAATTAATTTCTAGCGAATTTCCGAACACCTTTTCGAAAAAATATTCCAAAATTGCCCAAAAAATCGGGAAAATATGGAAATTTAATGAGATTCAATCCAAACATCAGAATTTGTAGCAAAAAAATGAAAACCCTTAAAACTGAAAGCAATCCCCACATATTTGGTATCACCATGTAGGGAATTTAATTTCTAGCGCATATCCGAAGACGTTTTCGAAAAATATTCAAAATTGTCCAAAAAAATCGGGAAAATATGGAAATTTAATGAGATTCAATACAAAACATCAGAATTTGGAACAAAAAAATGAAAACCCTTAAAACTGAAAGCAATCCCGACATATTTGATATCACCATGTAGGGAATTTAATTTTTTAGCGCATTTCCGAAGACCTTTTCGAAAAAAATTCAAAATTGCCCTAAAAATAGAAAAAATAGGGAAAATATGGAAATTTAATGAGATTCAATACAAAACATTAGAATTTGTAGCAAAAAATGAAAACCTTTAAAACTGAAAGCAATCCCCACATATTTAGTATTTTCGTGTAGAGAATTTAATTTCTAGCGAATTTCCGAACACCTTTTCGAAAAATATTCAAAATTGCCCAAAAAATCGGGAAAATATGGAAATTTAATGAGATTCAATCCAAAACATCAGAATTTGTAGCAAAAAAATGAAAACCCTTAAAACTGAAAGCAATCCCCACATATTTGGTATCACCATGTAGGGAATTTAATTTCTAGCGCATATCCGAAGACGTTTTCGAAAAATATTCAAAATTGTCCAAAAAATCGGGAAAATATGGAAATTTAATGAGATTCAATACAAAACATCAGAATTTGGAACAAAAAAATGAAAACCCTTAAACTGAAAGCAATCCCGACATATTTGGTATCACCGTGTAGGGAATTTAATTTCTAGCGTATTTCAAAGACCTTTTCGAAAAAAATTCAAAATTGCCCAAAATATAGAAAAAATAGGGAAAATATGGAAATTTAATGAGATTCAATACAAAACATTAGAATTTGTAGCAAAAAAATGAAAACCCTTAAAACTGAAAGCAATCCCCACATATTTGGTATCACCATGTAGGGAATTTAATTTCTAGCGAATTTCCGAACGCCTTTTCGAAAAATATTCAAAATTGCCCAAAAAATCGGGAAAAAATGGAAATTTAATGAGATTCAATACAAAACATCAGAATTTGTAGCAAAAAATGAAAACCCTTAAAACTGAAAGCAATCCCCATATATTTGGTATCACCGTGTAAGGAATTTAATTTCTAGCGCATTTCCGAAGACATTTTCGAAAAATATTCAAAATTGCCCAAAAAATCGGGAAAATATGGATATTTAATGAGATTCAATACAAAACATCACAATTTGTAGCAAAAAAATGAAAACCCTTAAAACTGAAAGCAATCTACACATATTTGGTATTTCCGTGTAGGGAATTTAATTTCTAGCCCATTTCCGAAGACCTTTTCGAAAAATATTCAAAATTGCCCAAAAAATCAGGAAAATATGGAATTTTAATGAGATTCAATACAAAACATCAGAATTTGTAGCAAAAAAATGAAAACCCTTACAACTTAAAGCAATCTCCACATATTTGGTACCACCGTTTAGGAAATTTAATTTCAAGCGCATTTCCGAAGACATTTTCGAAAAATATTCAAAATTGCTCAAAAAATCGGGAAAATATGGAAATTTAATGAGATTCAATACAAAACATTAGAATTTGTAGCAAAAAAATGAAAAACCTTAAAACTGACAACATTTCCCACATATTTGGTATTTCCGTGTAGGGAATTTAATTTCTAACGCATTCCGAAGACCTTTACGAAAAATATTCAAAATTGCCCAAAACATCGGGAAAATATGGAAATTTAAAGAGATTATACAAAACCTTAGAATTTGTAGCAAAAAAATGAAAACCCTTAAAACTGAAAGCACTCCCCACATATTTGGTATCACAGTGTAGGGAATTTAATTTCTAGCGCATTTCCGAAGACCTTTTTGAAAAATATTCAAAATTGCCCAAAAAATCGGGAAAATAAGGATATTTAATGAGATTCAATACAAAACATGAGAATTTGTAGCAAACAAATTAAAACCCTTAAAACTAAAAGCAATCGCCACATATTTGATATCACCGTGTAGGGAATTTAATTTCTAGCGCATTTCCAAAGTCCTTTTCGAAAAATATTCAAAATTGCCCAAAAAATCAGGAAAATATGGAAATTTAATGAGATTCAATACAAAACATGAGAATTCGTAGCAAAAAAATGAAAACCCTTAAAACTGAAAGCAATGCCCACATATTTTGTATCACCGTGTAGGGAATTTAATTTCCAGCGAATTTCCGAAGACCTTTTCGAAAAATATTCAAATTGCCCAAAAAATCGGGAAAATATGGAAATTTAATGAGATTCAATACAAAACATCAGAATTTGTAGCAAAAAAATGAAAACCCTTAAAACTGAAAGCAATCCCCAAATATTTGGTATCTCCGTGTAGGGAATTTAATTTCTAGCGTATTTCCGAAGACCTTTTTGAAAAAAATTCAAAATTGCCCAAAAAATAGAAAAAATAGGGAAAATATGGAAATTTAATGAGATTCAATACAAAACATTAGAATTTGTAACAAAAAAATTAAAACCCTTAAAACTGAAAGCAATCCCCACATATTTAGTATTTCCGTGTAGGGAATTTAATTTCTAGCGAATTTCCGAACACCTTTTCGAAAAATATTCAAAATCGGGAAAATATGGAAATTTAATGAGATTCAATACAAAACATCAAAATTTGTAGTAAAAAAATTAAAACCCTTAAAACTGAAAGCAATCTCCACATATTTGGTATTTCCGTGTAGGGAATTTAATTTCTAGCGAATTTCCGAAGATGTTTTCGAAAAATATTCAAAATTGCCCAAAAAATCGGTAAAATATGGAAAGTTATTGAGATTCAATAAAAAACATCAGAATTTGTAGCAAAAAATGAAAACCCTTACAACTGAAAGCAATCCCCACATATTTGGTATTTCCAGGGAATTTAATTTCCAGCGCATTTCCGAAGACCTTTTTGAAAAAATTCAAAATTGCCCAAAAAATAGAAAAAATAGGGAAAATATGAAATTTAATGAGATTCAATACAAAACATTAGAATTTGTAGCAAAAAATGAAAACCCTTAAAACTGAAAGCAATCCCTACATATTTAGTATTTCCGTGTAGGGAATTTAATTTCTAGCGAATTTCCGAACACCTTTTCGAAAAATATTCAAAATTGCCCAAAAAATCGGTAAAATATGGAAATTTAATGAGATTCAATACAAAACATCAGAATTTGTACCCAAAAAATTAAAACCCTTAAAACTGAAAGCAATCTCCACATATTTGGTATTTCCGTGTAGGGAATTTAATTTCTAGCGAATTTCCGAAGATGTTTTCGAAAAATATTCAAAATTGCCCAAAAAATCGGTAAAATATGGAAAGTTAATGAGATTCAATAAAAAACATCAGAATTTGTAGCAAAAAAATGAAACCCTTAAAACTGAAAGCAATCCCCACATATTTGGTATTTCCAGGGAATTTAATTTCCAGCGCATTTCCGAAGACCTTTTAGTAAAATATGCAAATATTGCCCAAAAAATCGGGAAAATAAGGAAATTTAATGAGATTCAATACAAAACATCACAATTTGTAGCAAAAAAATGAAAACAATTAAAACTGAAAGCAATCCCCACATATTTGGTATTTCCGTGTAGGGAATTTAATTTCTAGCGTATTTCCGAAGACCTTTTCGAAAAAAATTCAAAATTGCCCAAAAAATAAAAAAATAGGGAAAATATGGAAATTTAATGAGATTCAATACAAAACATTAGAATTTGTAGCAAAAAAATGAAAACCTTTAAAACTGAAAGCAATCCCCACATATTTAGTATTTTCGTGTAGGGAATTTTATTTCTAGCAAATTTCCGAACACCTTTTCGAAAAATATTCAAAATTGCCCAAAAAATCGGGAAAATATGGAAATTTAATGAGATTCAATACAAAACATCAGAATTTGTAGCAAAAAAATGAAAACCCTTAAAACTGAAAGCAATCCCCACATATTTGGTATCACCGTGTAGGGAATTTAATTTCTAGCGCATTTCCAAAGACCTTTTCGAACAATATTCAAAATTGCCCAAAAAATCGGGAAAATATGGAAATTTAATGAGATTCAATACAAAACATCAGAATTTGTAGCAAAAAAATGAAAACCCTTAAAACTGAAAGCAATCCCCACATATTTGGTATCACCGTGTAGAGAATTTACTTTCTAGCACATTTCCGAAGACTTTTTCGGAAAATATTCAAAATTGCCCAAAACATCGGAAAAATATGGAAATTTAATGAGATTCAATACAAAACATTAGAATTTGTAGCAAAAAAATGAAAACCTTTAAAACTGAAAGCAATCCCCACATATTTAGTATTTTCGTGTAGGGAATTTTATTTCTAGCAAATTTCCGAACACCTTTTCGAAAAATATTCAAAATTGCCCAAAAAATCGGGAAAATATGGAAATTTAATGAGATTCAATACAAAACATCAGAATTTGTAGCAAAAAAATGAAAACCCTTAAAACTGAAAGCAATCCCCACATATTTGGTATCACCGTGTAGGGAATTTAATTTCTAGCGCATTTCCAAAGACCTTTTCGAACAATATTCAAAATTGCCCAAAAAATCGGGAAAATATGGAAATTTAATAAGATTCAATACAAAACATCAGAATTTGTAGCAAAAAAATGAAAACCCTTAAAACTGAAAGCAATCCCCACATATTTGGTATCACCGTGTAGAGAATTTACTTTCTAGCACATTTCCGAAGACTTTTTCGGAAAATATTCAAAATTGCCCAAAACATCGGAAAAATATGGAAATTTAATGAGATTCAATTCAAAACATGAGAATTTGGAGGAAAAAAATGAAAACCCTTAAAACTGAAAGCAATCCCCATAAATTTGCTATTTCCGTGTAGGGAATTTAATTTCTAGCGAATTTCCGAAGACCTTTTCGAAAAATATTCAAAATTGCCCAAAAAATCGGGAAAATATGGATATTTAATGAGATTCAGTACAAAACATCAGAATTTGTAGCAAAAAAATGAAAACCCTTACAACTGAAAGCAATCTCCACATATTTGGTATCACCGGTTAGGAAATTTAATTTCTAACGCATTCCGAAGACCTTTACGAAAAATATTCAAAATTGCCCAAAACATCGGGAAAATATGGAAATTTAAAGAGATTATACAAAACCTTAGAATTTGTAGCAAAAAAATGAAAACCCTTAAAACTGAAAGCACTCCCCACATATTTGGTATCACAGTGTAGGGAATTTAATTTCTAGCGCATTTCCGAAGACCTTTTTGAAAAATATTCAAAATTGCCCAAAAAATCGGGAAAATATGGATATTTAATGAGATTCAATACAAAACATGAGAATTTGTAGCAAACAAATTAAAACCCTTAAAACTAAAAGCAATCGCCACATATTTGATATCACCGTGTAGGGAATTTAATTTCTAGCGCATTTCCAAAGTCCTTTTCGAAAAATATTCAAAATTGCCCAAAAAATCAGGAAAATATGGAAATTTAATGAGATTCAATACAAAACATGAGAATTCGTAGCAAAAAAATGAAAACCCTTAAAACTGAAAGCAATGCCCCCATATTTTGTATCACCGTGTAGGGAATTTAATTTCCAGCGAATTTCCGAAGACCTTTTCGAAAAATATTTAAAATTGCCCAAAAAATCGGGAAAATATGGAAATTTAATGAGATTCAATACAAAACATCAGAATTTGTAGCAAAAAAATGAAAACCCTTAAAACTGAAAGCAATCCCCAAATATTTGGTATTTCCGTGTAGGGAATTTAATTTCTAGCGTATTTCCGAAGACCTTTTTGAAAAAAATTCAAAATTGCCCAAAAAATAGAAAAAATAGGGAAAATATGGAAATTTAATGAGATTCAATACAAAACATTAGAATTTGTAGCAAAAAAATTAAAACCCTTAAAACTGAAAGCAATCCCCACATATTTAGTATTTCCGTGTAGGGAATTTAATTTCTAGCGAATTTCCGAACACCTTTTCGAAAAATATTCAAAATCGGGAAAATATGGAAATTTAATGAGATTCAATACAAAACATCAAAATTTGTAGTAAAAAAATTAAAACCCTTAAAACTGAAAGCAATCTCCACATATTTGGTATTTCCGTGTAGGGAATTTAATTTCTAGCGAATTTCCGAAGATGTTTTCGAAAAATATTCAAAATTGCCCAAAAAATCGGTAAAATATGGAAAGTTATTGAGATTCAATAAAAAACATCAGAATTTGTAGCAAAAAAATGAAACCCTTAAAACTGAAAGCAATCCCCACATATTTGGTATTTCCAGGGAATTTAATTTCCAGCGCATTTCCGAAGACCTTTTTGAAAAAAATTCAAAATTGCCCAAAAAATAGAAAAAATAGGGAAAATATGGAAATTTAATGAGATTCAATACAAAACATTAGAATTTGTAGCAAAAAAATGAAAACCCTTAAAACTGAAAGCAATCCCTACATATTTAGTATTTCCGTGTAGGGAATTTAATTTCTAGCGAATTTCCGAACACCTTTTCGAAAAATATTCAAAATTGCCCAAAAAATCGGTAAAATATGGAAATTTAATGAGATTCAATACAAAACATCAGAATTTGTACCCAAAAAATTAAAACCCTTAAAACTGAAAGCAATCTCCACATATTTGGTATTTCCGTGTAGGGAATTTAATTTCTAGCGAATTTCCGAAGATGTTTTCGAAAAATATTCAAAATTGCCCAAAAAATCGGTAAAATATGGAAAGTTAATGAGATTCAATAAAAAACATCAGAATTTGTAGCAAAAAAATGAAACCCTTAAAACTGAAAGCAATCCCCACATATTTGGTATTTCCAGGGAATTTAATTTCCAGCGCATTTCCGAAGACCTTTTAGTAAAATATGCAAATATTGCCCAAAAAATCGGGAAAATAAGGAAATTTAATGAGATTCAATACAAAACATCACAATTTGTAGCAAAAAAATGAAAACAATTAAAACTGAAAGCAATCCCCACATATTTGGTATTTCCGTGTAGGGAATTTAATTTCTAGCGTATTTCCGAAGACCTTTTCGAAAAAAATTCAAAATTGCCCAAAAAATAAAAAAATAGGGAAAATATGGAAATTTAATGAGATTCAATACAAAACATTAGAATTTGTAGCAAAAAAATGAAAACCTTTAAAACTGAAAGCAATCCCCACATATTTAGTATTTTCGTGTAGGGAATTTTATTTCTAGCAAATTTCCGAACACCTTTTCGAAAAATATTCAAAATTGCCCAAAAAATCGGGAAAATATGGAAATTTAATGAGATTCAATACAAAACATCAGAATTTGTAGCAAAAAAATGAAAACCCTTAAAACTGAAAGCAATCCCCACATATTTGGTATCACCGTGTAGGGAATTTAATTTCTAGCGCATTTCCAAAGACCTTTTCGAACAATATTCAAAATTGCCCAAAAAATCGGGAAAATATGGAAATTTAATGAGATTCAATACAAAACATCAGAATTTGTAGCAAAAAAATGAAAACCCTTAATACTGAAAGCAATCCCCACATATTTGGTATCACCGTGTAGAGAATTTACTTTCTAGCACATTTCCGAAGACTTTTTCGGAAAATATTCAAAATTGCCCAAAACATCGGAAAAATATGGAAATTTAATGAGATTCAATACAAAACATGAGAATTTGGAGCAAAAAAATGAAAACCCTTAAAACTGAAAGCAATCCCCATAAATTTGCTATTTCCGTGTAGGGAATTTAATTTCTAGCGAATTTCCGAAGACCTTTTCGAAAAATATTCAAAATTGCCCAAAAAATCAGGAAAATATGGAAATTTAATGAGATTCAATACAAAACATCAGAATTTGTAGCAAAAAATGAAAACCCTTAAAACTGAAAGCAATCCCCACATATTTGGTATCACCGTGTAGGGAATTTAATTTCTAGCGCATTTCCGAGGACCTTTTCGAAAAATATTCAAAATTGCCCAAAAAATCAGGAAAATATGGAAATTTAATGAGATTCAATACAAAACATCAGAATTTGTAGCAAAAAATGAAAACCCTTAAAACTGAAAGCAATCCCCACATATTTGGTATCACCGTGTAGGGAATTTAATTTCTAGCGCATTTCCGAAGACCTTTTCGAAAAATATTCAAAATTGCCCAAAAAATCAGGAAAATATGGAAATTTAATGAGATTCAATACAAAACATTAGAATTTGTAGCAAAAAAATGAAAACCCTTAAAACTGAAAGCAATCCCCACATATTTGGTATTTCCGTGTAGGGAATTTAATTTCTAGCGAATTTCCGAACACCTTTTCGAAAAATATTCAAAATTGCCCAAAATATCGGCAAAATATGCATATTAAATGAGATTCAATACAAAACATCAGAATTTGTAGCAAAAAAATGATAACCCTTAAAACTGAAAGCAATCGCCACATATTTGATATCACCGTGTAAGGAATTTAATTTCAAGCCCATTTCTGAAGACCTTTTCGAAAAATATTCAAAATTGCCCAAAAAATCAGGAAACTATAGAAATTTAATGAGATTCAATACAAAACATCAGAATTTGTAGCAAAAAAATGAAAACCCTTACAGCTGAAAGCAATCTCCACATATTTGGTATCACCGTTTAGGAAATTTAATTTCTAGCGCATTTCCGAAGACCTTTTCGAAAAATATGCAAAATTGCCCAAAAAATCGGGAAAATATGGAAATTTAATGAGATTCAATACAAAACATCAGAATTTGTAGCAAAAAATGAAAACCCTTACAACTGAAAGCAATCTCCACATATTTGGTATCACCGTTTAGGAAATTTAATTTCTAGCGCATTTCCGAAGACCTTTTCGAAAAATATTCAAAATTGCCCAAAAAATCGGGAAAATATGGATATTTTATGAGATTCAATACAAAACATCAGAATTTGAAAACTGAAAGCAATCGCCACATATTTGATATCACCGTGTAGGGAATTTAATTTCTAGCCCATTTCCGAAGATCTTTTCGAAAAATATTCAAAATTGCCCAAAAAATCAGGAACCTATGGAAATTTAATGAGCTTCAATACAAAACATCGGAATTTGTAGGAAAAATATGAAAACCCTTACAACTGAAAGCAATCTCCACATATTTGGTATCACCGTTTAGGAAATTTAATTTCTAGCGCATTTCCGAAGACCTTTTCGAAAAATATTCAAAATTGCCCAAAAATTCGGGCAAATATGGACATTTAATGAGATTCAATACAAAACATTAGAATTTGTAGCAAAAAAATGAAAACCCTTAAAACTGACATTTCCCACATATTTGGTATTTCCGTGCAGGGAATTTAATTTCTAGCGGGAAAATATGGATATTTAATGAGATTGAATACAAAACATCAGAATTTGTAGCAAAAAAATGAAAACCCTTACAACTGAAAGCAATCTACACATATTTGGTATCACCGGTTAGGAAATTTAATTTCTAACGCATTTCCGAAGACCTTTTCGAAAAATATTCAAAATTGCTCAAAAAATCGGGAAAATATGGAAATTTAAAGAAATTCAATACAAAACCTTAGAATTTGTAGCAAAAAAATGAAAACCCTTAAAACTGAAAGCAATCGCCACATATTTGGTATCACAGTGTTGGGAATTTAATTTCTGGCGCATTTTCGAAGACCTTTTCGAAAAATATTCAAAATTGCCCAAAAAATCGGGAAAAAATGGATATTTAATGAGATTCAATACGAAACATCAGAATTTGTAGCAAAAAAATGAAAACCCTTAAAACTACAAGCAATCGCCACATATTTGATATCACCGTGTAGGGAATTTAATTTCTAGCGCATTTCCGAAGACCTTTTCGAAAAATATTCAAAATTACCCAAAAAATCAGGAAAATATGGAAATTTTATGAGATTCAATACAAAACATGAGAATTTGTAGCAAAAAAATAAAAACCCTTAAAACTGAAAGCAATCCCCACATATTTGGTATTTCCGTGTAGGGAATTTAATTTCTAGCGAATTACCCAACACCTTTTCGAAAAATATTCAAAATTGCCCAAAAAATCGGCAAAATATGCATATTTAATGAGATTCAATACAAAACATCAGAATTTGTAGCAAAAAAATGAAAACCCTTAAAACTGAAAGCAATCGCCACATATTTGATATCACCGTGTAGGGAATTTAATTTCTAGCCCATTTCCGAAGACATTTTCGAAAAATATTCAAAATTGCCCAAAAAATCAGGAAACTATGGAAATTTAATGAGATTCAATACAAAACATCAGAATTTGTAGCAAAAAATGAAAACCCTTACAACTGAAAGCAATCTCCACATATTTGGTATCACTGTTTAGGAAATTTAATTTCTAGCGCATTTCCGAAGACCTTTTCGAAAAATAATCAAAATTGCCCAAAAAATCGGGAAAATATGGAAATTTAATGAGATTCAATACAAAACATCAGAATTTGTAGCAAAAAAATGAAAACCCTTACAACTGAAAGCAATCTCCACATATTTGGTATCACCGTTTAGGAAATTTAATTTCTAGCGCATTTCCGAAGACCTTTTCGAAAAATATTCAAAATTGCCCAAAAAATCAGGAAACTATGGAAATTTAATGAGATTCAATACAAAACATCAGAAATTGTAGCAAAAAAATGAAAACCCTTAAAACTGAAAGCAATCCCCATATATTTGGTAGCACCGTGTAGGGAATTTAATTTCTAGCGCATTTCCGAAGACCTTTTCGAAAAATATTCAAAATTGCCCAAAAAATCGGGAAGATATGGATACTTAATGAGATTCAATACAAAACATCAGAATTTGTAGCAAAAAAATGAAAACCCTTAAAACTGAAAGCAATCGCCACATATTTGATATCACCGTGTAGGGAATTTAATTTCTAGCCCATTTCCGAAGACCTTTTCGAAAAATATTCAAAATTGCCCAAAAAATCAGGAAACTATGGAAATTTAATGAGATTCAATACAAAACATCGGAATTTGTAGGAAAAAAATGAAAACCCTTACAACTGAAAGCAATCTCCACATATTTGGTAACACCGTTTAGGAAATTTAATTTCTAGCGCATTTCCGAAGACCTTTTCGAAAAATATTCAAAATTGCCCAAAAAATCGGGCAAATATGGAAATTTAATTAGATTCAATACAAAACATTTGAATTTGTAGCAAAAAAATGAAAACCCTTAAAACTGACAACATTTCCCACATATTTGGTATTTCCGTGCAGGGAATTTAATTTCTAGCGAATTTCCGAAGACCTTTTCGAAAAATATTCAAAATTGCCCAAAAAATCGGGAAGATATGGATACTTAATGAGATTCAATACAAAACATCAGAATTTGTAGCAAAAAAATAAAAACCCTTACAAGTGAAAGCAATCTCCACATATTTGGTATCACCGGTTAGGAAATTTAATTTCTAACGCATTTCCGAAGACTTTTTCGAAAAATATTCAAAATTGCCTGAGAAATCGGGAAAAGATGGAAATATAATTAGATACAATACAAAACGTCAGAATTTGTAGCAAAAAACCTTGAAAACTGAAAGCTATCCGCACATATTTGGTATCTCCGTGTAGGGAATTTAATTTCTATCGATTTTCCGAAGACCTTTTCGAAAAATATTCAAAATTGCCCGAGAAATCGGGAAAAGATGGAAATATAATTAGATACAATACAAAACGTCAGAATTTGTAGCAAAAAACCTTGAAAACTGAAAGCTATCCGCACATATTTGGTATCTCCGTGTAGGGAATTTAATTTCTATCGACTTTCCGAAGACCTTTTCTAAAAATATTCAAAATTGCCCGACAAATCGGGAAAATATGGAAATTTAATTTTAAATATGGAAATTCAATACAAAACATTAGAATTTGTAGCAAAAAAATTAAAACCTTTAAAACTGAAAGCAATCCCCACATTTTTGGTATCTCCGTGTAGGGAATTTAATTTCTAGCCAATTTCCGAAGACCTTTTCGAAAAATATTCAAAATTGCCCGACAAATCGCGATAATATGGAAATTTAATGCGAGTAACGTCAGAATCAGAATTTGTAGCAAAAAAATGAAAACCCCTAAATCTGAAAGCAATCCCCACATATTTGGTATCTCCGTGTAGGGAATTTAATTTCTAGCGAATTTCCGAAGACCTTATCGAAAAATATTCAAAATTGCCCGACAAATCGCGATAATATGGAAATTTAATGAGAGTCAATACAAAACATCAGAATTTGTAGCAAAAAAATGAAAACCCCAAAACTGAAAGCAATCCCCACATATTTGGTATCTTCGTGTAGGGAATTTAATTTCTAGCGAATTTCCGAAGACCTTTTCGAAAAATATTCAAAATTTCCCGAGAAATCGGGATAATATGGAAATTTAATGAGATTCAATACAAAACATCAGAATTTGTAGCAAAAAAATGAAAACCCCTAAAACTGAAAGTAATCCCCACATAATTGGTATTCCGAGTATGGAATTTAATTTCTGGCGAATTTCCGGACACCTTTTCGAAAAATATTCAAAATTGCCCGACAAATCGCGATAATATGGAAATTTAATGAGAGTCAATACAAATCATCAGAATTTGTAGCAATAAAATTAAAACCTTTAAAACTGAAAGCAATCCCCACATATTTGGTATCTCCGTGTAGGGAATTTAATTTCTAGCGAATTTCCGAAGACCTTTTCGAAAATATTCAAAATTGCCCGAGAATTCGAGATAATATGGAAATTTAATGAGATTCAATATCAAACATCAGAATTTGTAGCAAAAAAATGAAAACCCCTAAAACTGAAAGCATTCCCCACATATTTGGTATCTCCGTGTAGGGAATTTAACTTCTAGCGCATTTCCGAAGACTTTTGCGAAAAATATTCAAAATTGCCCGACAAATCGCGATAATATGGAAATTTAATGAGATTCAATACAAACATCAGAATTTGTAGCAAAAAAATGAAAACCCCTAAAACTGAAACCATTCCCCACATATTTGGTATCTCCGTGTAGGGAATTTAACTTCTAGCGCATTTCCGAAGACTTTTGCGAAAAATATTCAAAATTGCCCGACAAATCGCGATAATATGGAAATTTAATGAGAGTCAATACAAAAAATCCGAATTTGTAGCAAAAAAATGAAAACCCCTAAAACTGAAAGCAATCCCCACATATTTGGTATCTCCGTGTAGGGAATTTAATTTTTAGTGAATTTCCGAAGACCTTTTCGAAAAATATTCAAAATTGCGCAAGAATTCGGGATAATATGGAAATTTAATCTCATTAAAAAATATCAAACATCAGAATTTGTAGCAAAAAAATGAAAACCCTTAAAACTGAAAACAATCCCCACATATTTGGTATCTCCGTGTAGGGAATTTAATTTCTAGCGAATTTCCGAAGACCTTTTTCGAAAAATATTCAAAATTGCCCGAGAAATCGGGATAATATGGAAATTTAATGAGAGTCATTTCTAGCGATTTTCCGAATACCTTTCGAAAAGGTCTTCGGAAAATTTACTGAGAGTCATTTCTAGCGATTTTCCGAAGACCTTTTACTTTCTAGCGATTTTCCGAAGACCTTTTCGAAAAATATGCAAAATTGCCCGACAAATCGGGAAAATATGGAAATTTAATGAGATTCAATACAAAACATCAGAATTTGTAGCAAAAAAATGTAAACTCTTAAAACTGTAAGCAATCCCCACATATTTGGTATTCCGTGTAGGGAATTTAATTTCTAGCGAATTTCCGAAGACCTTTTCGAAAAATATTCAAAATTGCTCGAGAAATCGGGATAATATGGAAATTTATTGAGATTCAATACAAAACATCAGAATTTGTAGCAAAAAAATGAAAACCCCTAAAACTGAAAGCAATCCCCATATATTTGGTATCTCCGTGTAGGGAATTTAATTTCTAGCGAATTTCCGAAGACTTATTCGAAAAATATTCAAAATTGCCCGAGAAATCGGGAAAATATGGAAATATAATGAGATTCAATACAAAACGTCAGAATTTGTAGCAAAAAATGAAAACATTTAAAACTGAAAACAATCCGCACATATTTGGTATCTCCGGGTAGGGGATTTAATTTCTAGCGAATTACCGAAGACCTTTTCGAAAAATATTCAAAATTGCCCGACAAATCGGGAAAATATGGAAATTTAATTTTAAATATGGAAATTCAATACAAAACATCAGAATTTGTAGCAAAAAAATTAAAACCCTTAAAACTGAAAGCAATCCCCACATATTTGGTATCTCCGTGTAGGAAATTTAATTTCTAGCGAATTTCCGAAGACCTTTTCGAAAAATATTCAAAATTGCCCGACAAATCGCGATAATATGGATATTTAATGCGAGTCAATACAAAACGTCAGAATCAGAATTTGTAGCAAAAAAATGAAAACTCCTAAAACTGAAAGCAATCCCCACATATTTGATATCTCCGTGTAGGGAATTTAATTTCCAGCGAATTTCCGAAGACCTTTTCGAAAAATATTCAAAATTGCCCGAGAAATCGGGATAATATGGAAATTTAATGAGATTCAGTACAAAACATCAGAATTTGTAGCAAAAAAATGAAAACCCCTAGAACTGAAAACAGTCCCCACATATTTGGTATTCCGAGTAGGGAATTGAAATTCTGGCGAATTTCCGAAGACCTTTTCGAAAAATATCCTTTTCGAAATTTAATGAGAGTCAATACAAAACATCAGAATTTGTAGCAAAAAAATGAAAACCCCTAAAACTGAAAGCAATCCCCATATATTTGGTATCTCCGTGTAGGGAATTTAATTTCTAGCGAATTTCCGAAGACTTATTCGAAAAATATTCAAAATTGCCCGAGAAATCGGGAAAATATGGAAATATAATGAGATTCAATACAAAACGTCAGAATTTGTAGCAAAAAATGAAAACATTTAAAACTGAAAACAATCCGCACATATTTGGTATCTCCGGGTAGGGGATTTAATTTCTAGCGAATTACCGAAGACCTTTTCGAAAAATATTCAAAATTGCCCGACAAATCGGGAAAATATGGAAATTTAATTTTAAATATGGAAATTCAATACAAAACATCAGAATTTGTAGCAAAAAAATTAAAACCCTTAAAACTGAAAGCAATCCCCACATATTTGGTATCTCCGTGTAGGAAATTTAATTTCTAGCGAATTTCCGAAGACCTTTTCGAAAAATATTCAAAATTGCCCGACAAATCGCGATAATATGGATATTTAATGCGAGTCAATACAAAACGTCAGAATCAGAATTTGTAGCAAAAAAATGAAAACTCCTAAAACTGAAAGCAATCCCCACATATTTGATATCTCCGTGTAGGGAATTTAATTTCCAGCGAATTTCCGAAGACCTTTTCGAAAAATATTCAACATTGCCCGAGAAATCGGGAAAATATGGAAATTTAATGAGATTCAATACAAAACATCAGAATTTGTAGGAAAAAAATATAAACCCTTAAAACTGTAAGCAATCCCCACATATTTGTTATTCCGTGTAGGGAATTTAATTTCTAGCGAATTTCCGAAGACCTTTTTCGAAAAATATTCAAAATTGCCCGAGAAATCGGGATAATATGGAAATTTAATGAGAGTCATTTCTAGCGATTTTCCGAATACCTTTCGAAAAGGTCTTCGGAAAATTTACTGAGAGTCATTTCTAGCGATTTTCCGAATACCTTTTACTTTCTAGCGATTTTCCGAAGACCTTTTCGAAAAATATTCAAAATTGCCCGACAAATCGGGAAAATATGGAAATTTAATGAGATTCAATACAAAACATCAGAATTTGTAGCAAAAAAATGTAAACTCTTAAAACTGTAAGCAATCCCCACATATTTGGTATTCCGTGTAGGGAATTTAATTTCTAGCGAATTTCCGAAGACCTTTTCGAAAAATATTCAAAATTGCTCGAGAAATCGGGATAATATGGAAATTTAATGAGATTCAATACAAAACATCAGAATTTGTAGCAAAAAAATGAAAACCCCTAAAACTGAAAGCAATCCCCATATATTTGGTATCTCCGTGTAGGGAATTTAATTTCTAGCGAATTTCCGAAGACTTATTCGAAAAATATTCAAAATTGCCCGAGAAATCGGGAAAATATGGAAATATAATGAGATTCAATACAAAACGTCAGAATTTGTAGCAAAAAATGAAAACATTTAAAACTGAAAACAATCCGCACATATTTGGTATCTCCGGGTAGGGGATTTAATTTCTAGCGAATTACCGAAGACCTTTTCGAAAAATATTCAAAATTGCCCGACAAATCGGGAAAATATGGAAATTTAATTTTAAATATGGAAATTCAATACAAAACATCAGAATTTGTAGCAAAAAAATTAAAACCCTTAAAACTGAAAGCAATCCCCACATATTTGGTATCTCCGTGTAGGGAATTTAATTTCTAGCGAATTTCCGAAGACCTTTTCGAAAAATATTCAAAATTGCCCGAGAAATCGGGATAATATGGAAATTTAATGAGATTCATACAAAACATCAGAATTTGTAGCAAAAAAATTAAAACCCCTAAAACTGAAAGCAATCCCCACATATTTGGTATCTCCGTGTAGGGAATTTAATTTCTAGCGAATTTCCGAAGACTTATTCGAAAAATATTCAAAATTGCCCGAGAAATCGGGAAAATATGGAAATATAATGAGATTCAATACAAAACGTCAGAATTTGTAGCAAAAAATGAAAACATTTAAAACTGAAAACAATCCGCACATATTTGGTATCTCCGGGTAGGGGATTTAATTTCTAGCGAATTACCGAAGACCTTTTCGAAAAATATTCAAAATTGCCCGACAAATCGGGAAAATATGGAAATTTAATTTTAAATATGGAAATTCAATACAAAACATCAGAATTTGTAGCAAAAAAATTAAAACCCTTAAAACTGAAAGCAATCCCCACATATTTGGTATCTCCGTGTAGGAAATTTAATTTCTAGCGAATTTCCGAAGACCTTTTCGAAAAATATTCAAAATTGCCCGACAAATCGCGATAATATGGATATTTAATGCGAGTCAATACAAAACGTCAGAATCAGAATTTGTAGCAAAAAAATGAAAACCCCTAAAACTGAAAGCAATCCCCACATATTTGATATCTCCGTGTAGGGAATTTAATTTCCAGCGCATTTCCGAAGACCTTTTCGAAAAAGGTTCAAAATTGCCCGAGAAATCGGGATAATATGGAAATTTAATGAGATTCAGTACAAAACATCAGAATTTGTAGCAAAAAAATGAAAACCCCTAGAACTGAAAACAGTCCCCACATATTTGGTATTCCGAGTAGGGAATTGAAATTCTGGCGAATTTCCGAAGACCTTTTCGAAAAATATCCTTTTCGAAATTTAATGAGAGTCAATACAAAACATCAGAATTTGTAGCAAAAAAATGAAAACCCCTAAAACTGAAAGCAATCCCCACATATTTGGTATCTCCGTGTAGGGAATTTAATTTCTAGCGAATTTCCGAAGACCTTTTCGAAAAATATTCAAAATTGCCCGAGAAATCGCGATAATATGGAAATTTAATGAGATTCATACAAAACATCAGAATTTGTAGCAAAAAAATTAAAACCCCTAAAACTGAAAGCAATCCCCACATATTTGGTATCTCCGTGTAGGGAATTTAATTTCTAGCGAATTTCCGAAGACTTTTTCGAAAAATATTCAAAATTGCCCGAGAAATCGGGAAAATATGGAAATATAATGAGATTCAATACAAAACGTCAGAATTTGTAGCAAAAAATGAAAACATTTAAAACTGAAAACAATCCGCACATATTTGGTATCTCCGGGTAGGGGATTTAATTTCTAGCGAATTACCGAAGACCTTTTCGAAAAATATTCAAAATTGCCCGACAAATCGGGAAAATATGGAAATTTAATTTTAAATATGGAAATTCAATACAAAACATCAGAATTTGTAGCAAAAAAATTAAAACCCTTAAAACTGAAAGCAATCCCCACATATTTGGTATCTCCGTGTAGGAAATTTAATTTCTAGCGAATTTCCGAAGACCTTTTCGAAAAATATTCAAAATTGCCCGACAAATCGCGATAATATGGATATTTAATGCGAGTCAATACAAAACGTCAGAATCAGAATTTGTAGCAAAAAAATGAAAACTCCTAAAACTGAAAGCAATCCCCACATATTTGATATCTCCGTGTAGGGAATTTAATTTCCAGCGAATTTCCGAAGACCTTTTCGAAAAATATTCAAAATTACCCGAGAAATCGGGATAATATGGAAATTTAATGAGATTCAGTACAAAACATCAGAATTTGTAGCAAAAAAATGAAAACCCCTAGAACTGAAAACAGTCCCCACATATTTGGTATTCCGAGTAGGGAATTGAAATTCTGGCGAATTTCCGAAGACCTTTTCGAAAAATATCCTTTTCGAAATTTAATGAGAGTCAATACAAAACATCAGAATTTGTAGCAAAAAAATGAAAACCCCTAAAACTGAAAGCAATCCCCACATATTTGGTATCTCCGTGTAGGGAATTTAATTTCTAGCGAATTTCCGAAGACCTTTTCGAAAAATATTCAAAATTGCCCGAGAAATCGGGATAATATGGAAATTTAATGAGATTCATACAAAACATCAGAATTTGTAGCAAAAAAATTAAAACCCCTAAAACTGAAAGCAATCCCCACATATTTGGTATCTCCGTGTAGGGAATTTAATTTCTAGCGAATTAAATCCGAAGACTTATTCGAAAAATATTGCCCGACAAATTTGCCCGACAAATCGGGAAAATATGGAAGTATAATGCCCGACAAATCGGGAAAATATGGAAGTATAATGAGATTCAATACAAAACTCTAAAACTGAAAATAATCCGCACATATTTGGTATTCCATGTAGGGAATTTAATTTCCAGCGAATTTCCGAAGACCTTTTCGAAAAATATTCAAAATTGCCCGAGAAATCGGGAAAATATGGAAATATAATGAGATTCAATACAAAACGTCAGAATTTGTAGCAAAAAAATGAAAACCTTTAAAACTGAAAGCTATCTGCACATATTTGGTATCTCCGTGTAGGGAATTTAATTTCTAGCGATTTTCCGAAGACCTTTTCGAAAAATATTCAAAATTGCCCGACAAATCGCGATAATATGGAAATTTAATGCGAGTCAATACAAACCGTCAGAATCAGAATTTGTAGCAAAAAAATGAAAACCCCTAAAACTGAAAGCAATCCCCACATATTTGGTATCTCCGTGTAGAGAATTTAATTTCTAGCGAATTTCCGAAGACCTTTTCGAAAAATATTCAACATTGCCCGAGAAATCGGGAAAATATGGAAATTTAATGAGATTGAATACAAAACATCAGAATTTGTAGCAAAAAAATGTAAACCTTTAAAACTGTAAGCAATCCCCACATATTTGGTATTCCGTGTAGGGAATTTAATTTCTAGCGAATTTTCGAAGACCTTTTTCGAAAAATATTCAAAATTGCCCGAGAAATCGGGAAAATATGGAAATTTAATGAGATTCAATACAAAACATCAGAATTTGTAGAAAAAAAATGAAAACCTTTAAAACTGAAAGCAATCCGCACATATTTGGTATCTCCGTGTAGGGAATTTAATTTCTAGCGATGTTCCGAAGACCTTTTCGAAAAATATTCAAAATTGCCCGACAAATCGGGAAAATATGGAAATTTAATGAGATTCAATACAAAACATCACAATTTGTAGCAAAAAAATGAAAACCCTTAAAACTGAAAGCAATCCCCACATATTTGGTATCTCCGTGTAGGGAATTTAATTTCTAGCGATTTTCCGAAGACCTTTTCGAAAAATATTCAAAATTGCCCGACAAATCGGGATAATATGAAAATTTAATGAGATTCAATACAAAACATCAGAATTTGTAGCAAAAAAATGAAAACCCCTAAAACTGAACGCAATTCCCACATATTTGGTATTCCATGTAGGTAATTTAATTTCCAGCGAATTTCCGAAGACCTGTTCGAAAAATATTCAACATTGCCCGAGAAATCGGGAAAATATGGAAATTTAATGAGATTCAATACAAAACATCAGAATTTGTAGGAAAAAAATATAAACCCTTAAAACTGTAAGCAATCCCCACATATTTGTTATTCCGTGTAGGGAATTTAATTTCTAGCGAATTTCCGAAGACCTTTTTCGAAAAATATTCAAAATTGCCCGAGAAATCGGGATAATATGGAAATTTAATGAGAGTCATTTCTAGCGATTTTCCGAATACCTTTCGAAAAGGTCTTCGGAAAATTTACTGAGAGTCATTTCTAGCGATTTTCCGAATACCTTTTACTTTCTAGCGATTTTCCGAAGACCTTTTCGAAAAATATTCAAAATTGCCCGACAAATCGGGAAAATATGGAAATTTAATGAGATTCAATACAAAACATCAGAATTTGTAGCAAAAAAATGTAAACTCTTAAAACTGTAAGCAATCCCCACATATTTGGTATTCCGTGTAGGGAATTTAATTTCTAGCGAATTTCCGAAGACCTTTTCGAAAAATATTCAAAATTGCTCGAGAAATCGGGATAATATGGAAATTTAATGAGATTCAATACAAAACATCAGAATTTGTAGCAAAAAAATGAAAACCCCTAAAACTGAAAGCAATCCCCATATATTTGGTATCTCCGTGTAGGGAATTTAATTTCTAGCGAATTTCCGAAGACTTATTCGAAAAATATTCAAAATTGCCCGAGAAATCGGGAAAATATGGAAATATAATGAGATTCAATACAAAACGTCAGAATTTGTAGCAAAAAATGAAAACATTTAAAACTGAAAACAATCCGCACATATTTGGTATCTCCGGGTAGGGGATTTAATTTCTAGCGAATTACCGAAGACCTTTTCGAAAAATATTCAAAATTGCCCGACAAATCGGGAAAATATGGAAATTTAATTTTAAATATGGAAATTCAATACAAAACATCAGAATTTGTAGCAAAAAAATTAAAACCCTTAAAACTGAAAGCAATCCCCACATATTTGGTATCTCCGTGTAGGAAATTTAATTTCTAGCGAATTTCCGAAGACCTTTTCGAAAAATATTCAAAATTGCCCGACAAATCGCGATAATATGGATATTTAATGCGAGTCAATACAAAACGTCAGAATCAGAATTTGTAGCAAAAAAATGAAAACTCCTAAAACTGAAAGCAATCCCCACATATTTGGTATCTCCGTGTAGGGAATTTAATTTCCAGCGAATTTCCGAAGACCTTTTCGAAAAATATTCAAAATTGCCCGAGAAATCGGGATAATATGGAAATTTAATGAGATTCAGTACAAAACATCAGAATTTGTAGCAAAAAAATGAAAACCCCTAGAACTGAAAACAGTCCCCACATATTTGGTATTCCGAGTAGGGAATTGAAATTCTGGCGAATTTCCGAAGACCTTTTCGAAAAATATCCTTTCCGAAATTTAATGAGAGTCAATACAAAACATCAAAATTTGTAGCAAAAAAATGAAAACCTTTAAAACTGAAAGCTATCCGCACATATTTGGTATCTCCGTGTAGGGAATTTAATTTCTAGCGATTTTCCGAAGACCTTTTCGAAAAATATTCAAAATTGCCCGACAAATCGCGATAATATGGAAATTTAATGCGAGTCAATACAAACCGTCAGAATCAGAATTTGTAGCAAAAAAATGAAAACCCCTAAAACTGAAAGCAATCCCCACATATTTGGTATCTCCGTGTAGAGAATTTAATTTCTAGCGAATTTCCGAAGACCTTTTCGAAAAATATTCAACATTGCCCGAGAAATCGGGAAAATATGGAAATATAATGAGATTCAATACAAAACGTCAGAATTTGTAGCAAAAAAATGAAAACCTTTAAAACTGAAAGCTATCCGCACATATTTGGTATCTCCGTGTAGGGAATTTAATTTCTAGCGATTTTCCGAAGACCTTTTCGAAAAATATTCAAAATTGCCCGACAAATCGGGATAATATGGAAATTTAATGAGATTCATACAAAACATCAGAATTTGTAGCAAAAAAATTAAAACCCCTAAAACTGAAAGCAATCCCCACATATTTGGTATCTCCGTGTAGGGAATTTAATTTCTAGCGAATTAAATCCGAAGACTTATTCGAAAAATATTGCCCGACAAATTTGCCCGACAAATCGGGAAAATATGGAAGTATAATGCCCGACAAATCGGGAAAATATGGAAGTATAATGAGATTCAATACAAAACTCTAAAACTGAAAATAATCCGCACATATTTGGTATTCCATGTAGGGAATTTAATTTCCAGCGAATTTCCGAAGACCTTTTCGAAAAATATTCAAAATTGCCCGACAAATAGGGAAAATATGGAAATTTAATTTTAAATATGGAAATTCAATACAAAACATCAGAATTTGTAGCAAAAAAATTAAAACCCTTAAAACTGAAAGCAATCCCCACATATTTGGTATCTCCGTGTAGGAAATTTAATTTCTAGCGAATTTCCGAAGACCTTTTCGAAAAATATTCAAAATTGCCCGACAAATCGCGATAATATGGATATTTAATGCGAGTCAATACAAAACGTCAGAATCAGAATTTGTAGCAAAAAAATGAAAACTCCTAAAACTGAAAGCAATCCCCACATATTTGGTATCTCCGTGTAGGGAATTTAATTTCCAGCAAATTTCCGAAGACCTTTTCGAAAAATATTCAACATTGCCCGAGAAATCGGGAAAATATGGAAATTTAATGAGATTGAATACAAAACATCAGAATTTGTAGCAAAAAAATGTAAACCTTTAAAACTGTAAGCAATCCCCACATATTTGGTATTCCGTGTAGGGAATTTAATTTCTAGCGAATTTCCGAAGACCTTTTTCGAAAAATATTCAAAATTGCCCGAGAAATCGGGAAAATATGGAAATTTAATGAGATTCAATACAAAACATCAGAATTTGTAACAAAAAAAAATGAAAACCTTTAAAACTGAAAGCAATCCGCACATATTTGGTATCTCCGTGTAGGGAATTTAATTTCTAGCGAATTTCCGAAGACCTTTTCGAAAAATATTCAAAATTGCCCGAGAAATCGGGAAAATATGGAAATTTAATGAGATTGAATACAAAACATCAGAATTTGTAGCAAAAAAATGTAAACCTTTAAAACTGTAAGCAATCCCCACATATTTGGTATTCCGTGTAGGGAATTTAATTTCTAGCGAATTTCCGAAGACTATTTTCGAAAAATATTCAAAATTGCCCGAGAAATCGGGAAAATATGGAAATTTAATGAGATTCAATACAAAACATCAGAATTTGTAGAAAAAAAATGAAAACCTTTAAAACTGAAAGCAATCCGCACATATTTGGTATCTCCGTGTAGGGAATTTAATTTCTAGCGATGTTCCGAAGACCTTTTCGAAAAATATTCAAAATTGCCCGACAAATCGGCAAAATATGGAAATTTAATGAGATTCAATACAAAACATCACAATTTGTAGCAAAAAAATGAAAACCCTTAAAACTGAAAGCAATCCCCACATATTTGGTATCTCCGTGTAGGGAATTTAATTTCTAGCGATTTTCCGAAGACCTTTTCGAAAAATATTCAAAATTGCCCGACAAATCGGGATAATATGAAAATTTAATGAGATTCAATACAAAACATCAGAATTTGTAGCAAAAAAATGAAAACCCCTAAAACTGAACGCAATTCCCACATATTTGGTATCTCCGTGTAGGGAATTTAATTTCTAGCGATTTTCCGAAGACCTTTTCGAAAAATATTCAAAATTGCCCGACAAATCGGGATAATATGAAAATTTAATGAGATTCAATACAAAACATCAGAATTTGTAGCAAAAAAATGAAAACCCTTAAAACTGAAAGCAATCCCCACATATTTGGTATCTCCGTGTAGGGAATTTAATTTCTAGCGAATTTCCGAAGACCTTTTCGAAAAATATTCAACATTGCCCGAGAAATCGGGAAAATATGGAAATTTAATGAGATTGAATACAAAACGTCAGAATTTGTAGCAAAAAAATGAAAACCTTTAAAACTGAAAGCTATCCGCACATATTTGGTATCTCCGTGTAGGGAATTTAATTTCTAGCGATGTTCCGAAGACCTTTTCGAAAAATATTCAAAATTGCCCGACAAATCGGCAAAATATGGAAATTTAATGAGATTCAATACAAAACATCACAATTTGTAGCAAAAAAATGAAAACCCTTAAAACTGAAAGCAATCCCCACATATTTGGTATCTCCGTGTAGGGAATTTAATTTCTAGCGATTTTCCGAAGACCTTTTCGAAAAATATTCAAAATTGCCCGACAAATCGGGATAATATGAAAATTTAATGAGATTCAATACAAAACATCAGAATTTGTAGCAAAAAAATGAAAACCCTTAAAACTGAAAGCAATCCCCACATATTTGGTATTCCGTGTAGGGAATTTAATTTCTAGCGAATTTCCGAAGACCTTTTTCGAAAAATATTCAAAATTGCCCGAGAAGTCGGGAAAATATGGAAATATAATGAGATTCAATACAAAACGTCAGAATTTGTAGCAAAAAAAATGAAAACCTTTAAAACTGAAAGCAATCCGCACATATTTGGTATCTCCGTGTAGGGAATTTAATTTCTACCGATTTTCCGAAGACTTTTTCGAAAAATATTCAAAATTGCCCGACAAATCGCGATAATATGGAAATTTAATGCGAGTCAATACAAACCGTCAGAATCAGAATTTGTAGCAAAAAAATGAAAACCCCTAAAACTGAAAGCAATCCCCACATATTTGGTATCTCCGTGTAGGGAATTTAATTTCTAGCGAATTTCCGAAGACCTTTTCGAAAAATATTCAACATTGCCCGAGAAATCGGGAAAATATGGAAATTTAATGAGATTGAATACAAAACATCAGAATTTGTAGCAAAAAAATGTAAACCTTTAAAACTGTAAGCAATCCCCACATATTTGGTATTCCGTGTAGGGAATTTAATTTCTAGCGAATTTCCGAAGACTATTTTCGAAAAATATTCAAAATTGCCCGAGAAATCGGGAAAATATGGAAATTTAATGAGATTCAATACAAAACATCAGAATTTGTAGAAAAAAAATGAAAACCTTTAAAACTGAAAGCAATCCGCACATATTTGGTATCTCCGTGTAGGGAATTTAATTTCTAGCGATGTTCCGAAGACCTTTTCGAAAAATATTCAAAATTGCCCGACAAATCGGCAAAATATGGAAATTTAATGAGATTCAATACAAAACATCACAATTTGTAGCAAAAAAATGAAAACCCTTAAAACTGAAAGCAATCCCCACATATTTGGTATCTCCGTGTAGGGAATTTAATTTCTAGCGATTTTCCGAAGACCTTTTCGAAAAATATTCAAAATTGCCCGACAAATCGGGATAATATGAAAATTTAATGAGATTCAATACAAAACATCAGAATTTGTAGCAAAAAAATGAAAACCCCTAAAACTGAACGCAATTCCCACATATTTGGTATCTCCGTGTAGGGAATTTAATTTCTAGCGATTTTCCGAAGACCTTTTCGAAAAATATTCAAAATTGCCCGACAAATCGGGATAATATGAAAATTTAATGAGATTGAATACAAAACATCAGAATTTGTAGCAAAAAAATGTAAACCTTTAAAACTGTAAGCAATCCCCACATATTTGGTATCTCCGGGTAGGGGATTTAATTTCTAGCGAATTACCGAAGACCTTTTCGAAAAATATTCAAAATTGCCCGACAAATCGGGAAAATATGGAAATTTAATTTTAAATATGGAAATTCAATACAAAACATCAGAATTTGTAGCAAAAAAATTAAAACCCTTAAAACTGAAAGCAATCCCCACATATTTGGTATCTCCGTGTAGGAAATTTAATTTCTAGCGAATTTCCGAAGACCTTTTCGAAAAATATTCAAAATTGCCCGACAAATCGCGATAATATGGATATTTAATGCGAGTCAATACAAAACGTCAGAATCAGAATTTGTAGCAAAAAAATGAAAACTCCTAAAACTGAAAGCAATCCCCACATATTTGGTATCTCCGTGTAGGGAATTTAATTTCTAGCGATTTTCCGAAGACCTTTTCGAAAAATATTCAAAATTGCCCGACAAATCGCGATAATATGGAAATTTAATGCGAGTCAATACAAACCGTCAGAATCAGAATTTGTAGCAAAAAAATGAAAACCCCTAAAACTGAAAGCAATCCCCACATATTTGGTATCTCCGTGTAGGGAATTTAATTTCTAGCGAATTTCCGAAGACCTTTTCGAAAAATATTCAACATTGCCCGAGAAATCGGGAAAATATGGAAATTTAATGAGATTGAATACAAAACATCAGAATTTGTAGCAAAAAAATGTAAACCTTTAAAACTGTAAGCAATCCCCACATATTTGGTATCTCCGGGTAGGGGATTTAATTTCTAGCGAATTACCGAAGACCTTTTCGAAAAATATTCAAAATTGCCCGACAAATCGGGAAAATATGGAAATTTAATTTTAAATATGGAAATTCAATACAAAACATCAGAATTTGTAGCAAAAAAATTAAAACCCTTAAAACTGAAAGCAATCCCCACATATTTGGTATCTCCGTGTAGGAAATTTAATTTCTAGCGAATTTCCGAAGACCTTTTCGAAAAATATTCAAAATTGCCCGACAAATCGCGATAATATGGATATTTAATGCGAGTCAATACAAAACGTCAGAATCAGAATTTGTAGCAAAAAAATGAAAACTCCTAAAACTGAAAGCAATCCCCACATATTTGGTATCTCCGTGTAGGGAATTTAATTTCCAGCGAATTTCCGAAGACCTTTTCGAAAAATATTCAAAATTGCCCGAGAAATCGGGATAATATGGAAATTTAATGAGATTCAGTACAAAACATCAGAATTTGTAGCAAAAAAATGAAAACCTTTAAAACTGAAAGCTATCCGCACATATTTGGTATCTCCGTGTAGGGAATTTAATTTCTAGCGATTTTCCGAAGACCTTTTCGAAAAATATTCAAAATTGCCCGACAAATCGGGATAATATGGAAATTTAATGAGATTCATACAAAACATCAGAATTTGTAGCAAAAAAATTAAAACCCCTA
Organism: Empis livida; assembly: GCA_963932195.1. Taxonomy (NCBI): domain Eukaryota; kingdom Metazoa; phylum Arthropoda; class Insecta; order Diptera; family Empididae; genus Empis; species Empis livida. The sequence continues at coordinate 27,862,811 of OZ010645.1, read as the reverse complement.
AAACTGAAAGCAATCCCCACATATTTGGTATCTCCGTGTAGGGAATTTAATTTCTAGCGAATTAAATCCGAAGACTTATTCGAAAAATATTGCCCGACAAATTTGCCCGACAAATCGGGAAAATATGGAAGTATAATGCCCGACAAATCGGGAAAATATGGAAGTATAATGAGATTCAATACAAAACTCTAAAACTGAAAATAATCCGCACATATTTGGTATTCCATGTAGGGAATTTAATTTCCAGCGAATTTCCGAAGACCTTTTCGAAAAATATTCAAAATTGCCCGACAAATCGGGAAAATATGGAAATTTAATTTTAAATATGGAAATTCAATACAAAACATCAGAATTTGTAGCAAAAAAATTAAAACCCTTAAAACTGAAAGCAATCCCCACATATTTGGTATCTCCGTGTAGGGAATTTAATTTCTAGCGAATTTCCGAAGACCTTTTCGAAAAATATTCAAAATTGCCCGACAAATCGCGATAATATGGATATTTAATGCGAGTCAATACAAAACGTCAGAATCAGAATTTGTAGCAAAAAAATGAAAACTCCTAAAACTGAAAGCAATCCCCACAAATTTGGTATCTCCGTGTAGGGAATTTAATTTCCAGCGAATTTCCGAAGACCTTTTCGAAAAATATTCAACATTGCCCGAGAAATCGGGAAAATATGGAAATTTAATGAGATTGAATACAAAACATCAGAATTTGTAGCAAAAAAATGTAAACCTTTAAAACTGTAAGCAATCCCCACATATTTGGTATTCCGTGTAGGGAATTTAATTTCTAGCGAATTTCCGAAGACCTTTTTCGAAAAATATTCAAAATTGCCCGAGAAATCGGGAAAATATGGAAATTTAATGAGATTCAATACAAAACATCAGAATTTGTAGAAAAAAAATGAAAACCTTTAAAACTGAAAGCAATCCGCACATATTTGGCATCTCCGTGTAGGGAATTTAATTTCTAGCGATGTTCCGAAGACCTTTTCGAAAAATATTCAAAATTGCCCGACAAATCGGCAAAATATGGAAATTTAATGAGATTCAATACAAAACATCACAATTTGTAGCAAAAAAATGAAAACCCTTAAAACTGAAAGCAATCCCCACATATTTGGTATCTCCGTGTAGCGAATTTAATTTCTAGCGATTTTCCGAAGACCTTTTCGAAAAATATTCAAAATTGCCCGACAAATCGGGATAATATGAAAATTTAATGAGATTCAATACAAAACATCAGAATTTGTAGCAAAAAAATGAAAACCCTTAAAACTGAAAGCAATCCCCACATATTTGGTATTCCGTGTAGGGAATTTAATTTCTAGCGAATTTCCGAAGACCTTTTTCGAAAAATATTCAAAATTGCCGGAGAAATCGGGAAAATATGGAAATATAATGAGATTCAATACAAAACGTCAGAATTTGTAGCAAAAAAATGAAAACCTTTAAAACTGAAAGCTATCCGCACATATTTGGTATCTCCGTGTAGGGAATTTAATTTCTAGCGATTTTCCGAAGACCTTTTCGAAAAATATTCAAAATTGCCCGACAAATCGCGATAATATGGAAATTTAATGCGAGTCAATACAAACCGTCAGAATCAGAATTTGTAGCAAAAAAAATGAAAACCCCTAAAACTTAAAGCAATCCCCACATATTTGGTATCTCCGTGTAGGGAATTTAATTTCTAGCGAATTTCCGAAGACCTTTTCGAAAAATATTCAACATTGCCCGAGAAATCGGGAAAATATGGAAATTTAATGAGATTGAATACAAAACATCAGAATTTGTAGCAAAAAAATGTAAACCTTTAAAACAGTAAGCAATCCCCACATATTTGGTATTCCGTGTAGGGAATTTAATTTCTAGCGAATTTCCGAAGACCATTTTCGAAAAATATTCAAAATTGCCCGAGAAATCGGGAAAATATGGAAATTTAATGAGATTCAATACAAAACATCAGAATTTGTAGCAAAAAAATGAAACCTATAAAACTGAAAGCAATCCGCACATATTTGGTATCTCCGTGTAGGGAATTTAATTTCTAGCGATGTTCCGAAGACCTTTTCGAAAAATATTCAAAATTGCCCGACAAATCGGCAAAATATGGAAATTTAATGAGATTCAATACAAAACATCACAATTTGCAGCAAAAAAAAGAAAACCCTTAAAACTGAAAGCAATCCCCACATATTTGGTATCTCCGTGTAGGGAATTTAATTTCTAGCGATTTTCCGAAGACCTTTTCGAAAAATATTCAAAATTGCCCGACAAATCGGGATAATATGAAAATTTAATGAGATTCAATACAAAACATCAGAATTTGTAGCAAAAAAATGAAAACCCCTAAAACTGAACGCAATTCCCACATATTTGGTATTCCATGTAGGTAATTTAATTTCCAGCGAATTTCCGAAGACCTTTTCGAAAAATATTCAACATTGCCCGAGAAATCGGGAAAATATGGAAATTTAATGAGATTCAATACAAAACATCAGAATTTGTAGGAAAAAAATATAAACCCTTAAAACTGTAAGCAATCCCCACATATTTGGTATTCCGTGTAGGGAATTTAATTTCTAGCGAAGTTCCGAAGACCTTTTCCAAAAATATTCAAAATTGCCCGAGAAATCGGGATAATATGGAAATTTAATGAGATTCAATACAAAACATCACAATATGTAGAAAAAAATGAAAACCCTTAAAACTGAAAGCAATCCCCATATATTTGGTATCTCCGTGTAGGGAATTCAATTTCTAGCAAATTTCCAAAGACTTATTCGAAAAATATTCAAAATTGGCCGAGAAATCGGGAAAATATGGAAATATAATGAGAGTCATTTCTAGCGATTTTCCGTATATCTTTTCGAAAGGTCTTCGGAAAATCGCAGACCTTTCGAAAAGGTCTTCGGAAAATTTACTGAGAGTCATTTCTACCGGTTTTCCGAAGAACTTTTACTTTCTAGCGATTTTCCGAAGACCTTTTCGAAAAATATTCAAAATTGCCCGACAAATCGGGAAAATATGGAAATTTAATGAGAGTCAATACAAAACATCAGAAGTTGAAGCAAAAAAATAAAAACCCCTAAAACTGTAAGCAATCCCCACATATTTGGTATTCCGTGTAGGGAATTTAATTTCTAGCGAATTTCCGAAGACCTTTTCGAAAAATATTCAAAATTGCCCGACAAATCGCGATAATATGGAAATTTAATGCGAGTCAATACAAACCGTCAGAATCAGAATTTGTAGCAAAAAAATGAAAACCCCTAAAACTTAAAGCAATCCCCACATATTTGGTATCTCCGTGTAGGGAATTTAATTTCTAGCGAATTTCCGAAGACCTTTTCGAAAAATATTCAACATTGCCCGAGAAATCGGGAAAATATGGAAATTTAATGAGATTGAATACAAAACATCAGAATTTGTAGCAAAAAAATGTAAACCTTTAAAACAGTAAGCAATCCCCACATATTTGGTATTCCGTGTAGGGAATTTAATTTCTAGCGAATTTCCGAAGACCATTTTCGAAAAATATTCAAAATTGCCCGAGAAATCGGGAAAATATGGAAATTTAATGAGATTCAATACAAAACATCAGAATTTGTAGAAAAAAAATGAAAACCTATAAAACTGAAAGCAATCCGCACATATTTGGTATCTCCGTGTAGGGAATTTAATTTCTAGCGATGTTCCGAAGACCTTTTCGAAAAATATTCAAAATTGCCCGACAAATCGGCAAAATATGGAAATTTAATGAGATTCAATACAAAACATCACAATTTGCAGCAAAAAAAAGAAAACCCTTAAAACTGAAAGCAATCCCCACATATTTGGTATCTCCGTGTAGGGAATTTAATTTCTAGCGATTTTCCGAAGACCTTTTCGAAAAATATTCAAAATTGCCCGACAAATCGGGATAATATGAAAATTTAATGAGATTCAATACAAAACATCAGAATTTGTAGCAAAAAAATGAAAACCCCTAAAACTGAACGCAATTCCCACATATTTGGTATTCCATGTAGGTAATTTAATTTCCAGCGAATTTCCGAAGACCTTTTCGAAAAATATTCAACATTGCCCGAGAAATCGGGAAAATATGGAAATTTAATGAGATTCAATACAAAACATCAGAATTTGTAGGAAAAAAATATAAACCCTTAAAACTGTAAGCAATCCCCACATATTTGGTATTCCGTGTAGGGAATTTAATTTCTAGCGAAGTTCCGAAGACCTTTTCCAAAAATATTCAAAATTGCCCGAGAAATCGGGATAATATGGAAATTTAATGAGATTCAATACAAAACATCACAATATGTAGAAAAAAATGAAAACCCTTAAAACTGAAAGCAATCCCCATATATTTGGTATCTCCGTGTAGGGAATTCAATTTCTAGCAAATTTCCAAAGACTTATTCGAAAAATATTCAAAATTGGCCGAGAAATCGGGAAAATATGGAAATATAATGAGAGTCATTTCTAGCGATTTTCCGTATATCTTTTCGAAAGGTCTTCGGAAAATCGCAGACCTTTCGAAAAGGTCTTCGGAAAATTTACTGAGAGTCATTTCTACCGGTTTTCCGAAGAACTTTTACTTTCTAGCGATTTTCCGAAGACCTTTTCGAAAAATATTCAAAATTGCCCGACAAATCGGGAAAATATGGAAATTTAATGAGATTCAATACAAAACATCAGAATTTGTAGCAAAAAAATATAAACCCTTAAAACTGTAAGCAATCCCCACATATTTGGTATTCCGTGTAGGGAATTTAATTTCTAGCGAATTTCCGAAGACCTTTTCGCAAAATATTCAAAATTGCCCGACAAATCGCGATTATATGGAAATATAATGAGAGTCAATACAAAACGTCAGAATTTGTAGCAAAAAAATGAAAACCCCTAAAACTGAAAGCAATCCCCACATATTTGGTATCTCCGTGTAGGGAATTTAATTTCTAGCGATGTTCCGAAGACCTTTTCGAAAAATATTCAAAATTGCCCGACAAATCGGGAAAATATGGAAATTTAATGAGATTCAATACAAAACATCACAATTTGTAGCAAAAAAATGAAAACCCTTAAAACTGAAAGCAATCCTCACATATTTGGTATCTCCGTGTAGGGAATTTAATTTCTAGCGATTTTCCGAAGACCTTTTCGAAAAATATTCAAAATTGCCCGACAAATCGGGATAATATGAAAATTTAATGAGATTCAATACAAAACATCAGAATTTGTAGCAAAAAAATGAAAACCCCTAAAACTGAACGCAATTCCCACATATTTGGTATTCCATGTAGGTAATTTAATTTCCAGCGAATTTCCGAAGACCTTTTCGAAAAATATTCAACATTGCCCGAGAAATCGGGAAAATATGGAAATTTAATGAGATTCAATTCAATACAAAACATCAGAATTTGTAGGAAAAAAATATAAACCCTTAAAACTGTAAGCAATCCCCACATATTTGGTATTCCGTGTAGGGAATTTAATTTCTAGCGAATTTCCGAAGACCTTTTTCGAAAAATATTCAAAATTGCCCGAGAAATCGGGATAATATGGAAATTTAATGTCTTCGGAAAATTTACTGAGAGTCATTTCTAGCGATTTTCCGAAGACCTTTTACTTTCTAGCGATTTTCCGAAGACCTTTTCGAAAAATATTCAAAATTGCCCGACAAATCGGGAAAATATGGAAATTTAATGAGATTCAATACAAAACATCAGAATTTGTAGCAAAAAAATGTAAACTCTTAAAACTGTAAGCAATCCCCACATATTTGGTATTCCGTGTAGGAAATTTAATTTCTAGCGAATTTCCGAAGACCTTTTCGAAAAATATTCAACTTTGCCCGAGAAATCGGGAAAATATGGAAATTTAATGAGATTCAATACAAAACATCAGAATTTGTAGGAAAAAAATATAAACCCTTAAAACTGTAAGCAATCCCCACATATTTGGTATTCCGTGTAGGGAATTTAATTTCTAGCGAATTTCCGAAGACCTTTTTCGAAAAATATTCAAAATTGCCCGAGAAATCGGGAAAATATGGAAATTTAATGAGATTCAATACAAAACATTAGAATTTGTAGGAAAAAAATATAAACCCTTAAAACTGTAAGCAATTCCCACATATTTGGTATTCCGTGTAGGGAATTTAATTTCTAGCGAAGTTCCGAAGACCTTTTCCAAAAATATTCAAAATTGCCCGAGAAATCGGGATAATATGGAAATTTAATGAGATTCAATACAAAACATCACAATATGTAGAAAAAAATGAAAACCCCTAAAACTGAAAGCAATCCCCATATATTTGGTATCTCCGTGTAGGGAATTCAATTTCTAGCAAATTTCCAAAGACTTATTCGAAAAATATTCAAAATTGGCCGAGAAATCGGGAAAATATGGAAATATAATGAGAGTCATTTCTAGCGATTTTCCGTATATCTTTTCGAAAGGTCTTCGGAAAATCGCAGACCTTTCGAAAAGGTCTTCGGAAAATTTACTGAGAGTCATTTCTACCGGTTTTCCGAAGAACTTTTACTTTCTAGCGATTTTCCGAAGACCTTTTCGAAAAATATTCAAAATTGCCCGACAAATCGGGAAAATATGGAAATTTAATGAGATTGAATACAAAACATCAGAATTTGTAGCAAAAAAATATAAACCCTTAAAACTGTAAGCAATCCCCACATATTTGGTATTCCGTGTAGGGAATTTAATTTCTAGCGAATTTCCGAAGACCTTTTCGCAAAATATTCAAAATTGCCCGACAAATCGCGATTATATGGAAATATAATGAGAGTCAATACAAAACGTCAGAATTTGTAGCAAAAAAATGAAAACCCCTAAAACTGAAAGCAATCCCCACATATTTGGTATCTCCGTGTAGGGAATTTAATTTCTAGCGATGTTCCGAAGACCTTTTCGAAAAATATTCAAAATTGCCCGACAAATCGGGAAAATATGGAAATTTAATGAGATTCAATACAAAACATCACAATTTGTAGCAAAAAAATGAAAACCCTTAAAACTGAAAGCAATCCTCACATATTTGGTATCTCCGTGTAGGGAATTTAATTTCTAGAGATTTTCCGAAGACCTTTTCGAAAAATATTCAAAATTGCCCGACAAATCGGGATAATATGAAAATTTAATGAGATTCAATACAAAACATCAGAATTTGTAGCAAAAAAATGAAAACCCCTAAAACTGAAAGCAATTCCCACATATTTGGTATTCCATGTAGGTAATTTAATTTCCAGCGAATTTCCGAAGACCTTTTCGAAAAATATTCAACATTGCCCGAGAAATCGGGAAAATATGGAAATTTAATGAGATTCAATACAAAACATCAGAATTTGTAGGAAAAAAATATAAACCCTTAAAACTGTAAGCAATCCCCACATATTTGGTATTCCGTGTAGGGAATTTAATTTCTAGCGAATTTCCGAAGACCTTTTTCGAAAAATATTCAAAATTGCCCGAGAAATCGGGATAATATGGAAATTTAATGAGAGTCATTTCTAGCGATTTTCCGAATACCTTTCGAAAAGGTCTTCGGAAAATTTACTGAGAGTCATTTCTAGCGATTTTCCGAAGACCTTTTACTTTCTAGCGATTTTCCGAAGACCTTTTCGAAAAATATTCAAAATTGCCCGACAAATCGGGAAAATATGGAAATTTAATGAGATTCAATACAAAACATCAGAATTTGTAGCAAAAAAATGTAAACTCTTAAAACTGTACGCAATCCCCACATATTTGGTATTCCGTGTAGGGAATTTAATTTCTAGCGAATTTCCGAAGACCTTTTCGAAAAATATTCAAAATTGCTCGAGAAATCGGGATAATATGGAAATTTAATGAGATTCAATACAAAACATCAGAATTTGTAGCAAAAAAATGAAAACCCCTAAAACTGAAAGCAATCCCCATATATTTGGTATCTCCGTGTAGGGAATTTAATTTCTAGCGAATTTCCGAAGACTTATTCGAAAAATATTCAAAATTGGCCGAGAAATCGGGAAAATATGGAAATATAATGAGATTCAATACAAAACGTCAGAATTTGTAGCAAAAAATGAAAACATTTAAAACTGAAAACAATCCGCACATATTTGGTATCTCCGTGTAGGGGATTTAATTTCTAGCGAATTACCGAAGACCTTTTCGAAAAATATTCAAAATTGCCCGACAAATCGGGAAAATATGGAAATTTAATTTTAAATATGGAAATTCAATACAAAACATCAGAATTTGTAGCAAAAAAATTAAAACCCTTAAAACTGAAAGCAATCCCCACATATTTGGTATCTCCGTGTAGGAAATTTAATTTCTAGCGAATTTCCGAAGACCTTTTCGAAAAATATTCAAAATTGCCCGACAAATCGCGATAATATGGATATTTAATGCGAGTCAATACAAAACGTCAGAATCAGAATTTGTAGCAAAAAAATGAAAACTCCTAAAACTGAAAGCAATCCCCACATATTTGGTATCTCCGTGTAGGGAATTTAATTTCCAGCGAATTTCCGAAGACCTTTTCGAAAAATATTCAAAATTGCCCGAGAAATCGGGATAATATGGAAATTTAATGAGATTCAGTACAAAACATCAGAATTTGTAGCAAAAAAATGAAAACCCCTAGAACTGAAAACAGTCCCCACATATTTGGTATTCCGAGTAGGGAATTGAAATTCTGGCGAATTTCCGAAGACCTTTTCGAAAAATATCCTTTTCGAAATTTAATGAGAGTCAATACAAAACATCAGAATTTGTAGCAAAAAAATGAAAACCCCTAAAACTGAAAGCAATCCCCACATATTTGGTATCTCCGTGTAGGGAATTTAATTTCTAGCGAATTTCCGAAGACCTTTTCGAAAAGTATTCAAAATTGCCGAGAAATCTGGATAATATGGAAATTTAATGAGATTCATACAAAACATCAGAATTTGTAGCAAAAAAATTAAAACCCCTAAAACTGAAAGCAATCCCCACATATTTGGTATCTCCGTGTAGGGAATTTAATTTCTAGCGAATTAAATCCGAAGACTTATTCGAAAAATATTGCCCGACAAATTTGCCCGACAAATCGGGAAAATATGGAAGTATAATGCCCGACAAATCGGGAAAATATGGAAGTATAATGAGATTCAATACAAAACTGTAAAACTGAAAATAATCCGCACATATTTGGTATTCCATGTAGGGCATTTAATTTCCAGCGAATTTCCGAAGACCTTTTCGAAAAATATTCAAAATTGCCCGACAAATCGGGAAAATATGGAAATTTAATTTTAAATATGGAAATTCAATACAAAACATCAGAATTTGTAGCAAAAAAATTAAAACCCTTAAAACTGAAAGCAATCCCCACATATTTGGTATCTCCGTGTAGGAAATTTAATTTCTAGCGAATTTCCGAAGACCTTTTCGAAAAATATTCAAAATTGCCCGACAAATCGCGATAATATGGATATTTAATGCGAGTCAATACAAAATGTCAGAATCAGAATTTGTAGCAAAAAAATGAAAACTCCTAAAACTGAAAGCAATCCCCACATATTTGGTATCTCCGTGTAGGGAATTTAATTTCCAGCGAATTTCTGAACACCTTTTCGAAAAATATTCAACATTGCCCGAGAAATCGGGAAAATATGGAAATTTAATGAGATTGAATACAAAACATCAGAATTTGTAGCAAAAAAATGTAAACCTTTAAAACTGTAAGCAATCCCCACATATTTGGTATTCCGTGTAGGGAATTTAATTTCTAGCGAATTTCCGAAGACCTTTTTCGAGAAATATTCAAAATTGCCCGAGAAATCGGGAAAATATGGAAATTTAATGAGATTCAATACAAAACATCAGAATTTGTAGAAAAAAAATGAAAACCTTTAAAACTGAAAGCAATCCGCACATATTTGGTATCTCCGTGTAGGGAATTTAATTTCTAGCGATGTTCCGAAGACCTTTTCGAAAAATATTCAAAATTGCCCGACAAATCAGCAAAATATGGAAATTTAATGAGATTCAATACAAAACATCAGAATTTGTAGCAAAAAATGAAAACCCTTAAAACTGAAAGCAATCCCCACATATTTGGTATCTCCGTGTAGGGAATTTAATTTCTAGCGATTTTCCGAAGACCTTTTCGAAAAATATTCAAAATTGCCCGACAAATCGGGATAATATGAAAATTTAATGAGATTCAATACAAAACATCAGAATTTGTAGCAAAAAAATGTAAACCCTTAAAACTGAAAGCAATCCCCACATATTTGGTATTCCGTGTAGGGAATTTAATTTCTAGCGAATTTCCGAAGACCTTTTTCGAAAAATATTCAAAATTGCCCGAGAAATCGGGAAAATATGGAAATATAATGAGATTCAATACAAAACGTCAGAATTTGTAGCAAAAAAATGAAAACCTTTAAAACTGAAAGCTATCCGCACATATTTGGTATCTCCGTGTAGGGAATTTAATTTCTAGCGATTTTCCGAAGACCTTTTCGAAAAATATTCAAAATTGCCCCACAAATCGCGATAATATGGAAATTTAATGCGAGTCAATACAAACCGTCAGAATCAGAATTTGTAGCAAAAAAATGAAAACCCCTAAAACTGAAAGCAATCCCCACATATTTGGTATCTCCGTGTAGGGAATTTAATTTCTAGCGAATTTCCGAAGACCTTTTCGAAAAATATTCAACATTGCCCGAGAAATCGGGAAAATATGGAAATTTAATGAGATTGAATACAAAACATCAGAATTTGTAGCAAAAAAATGTAAACCTTTAAAACTGTAAGCAATCCCCACATATTTGGTATTCCGTGTAGGGAATTTAATTTCTAGCGAATTTCCGAAGACCTTTTTCGAAAAATATTCAAAATTGCCCGAGAAATCGGCAAAATATGGAAATTTAATGAGATTCAATACAAAACATCACAATTTGTAGCAAAAAAATGAAAACCCTTAAAACTGAAAGCAATCCCCACATATTTGGTATCTCCGTGTAGGGAATTTAATTTCTAGCGATTTTCCGAAGACCTTTTCGAAAAATATTCAAAATTGCCCGACAAATCGGGATAATATGAAAATTTAATGAGATTCAATACAAAACATCAGAATTTGTAGCAAAAAAATGAAAACCCATAAAACTGAACGCAATTCCCACATATTTGGTATTCCATGTAGGTAATTTAATTTCCAGCGAATTTCCGAAGACCTTTTCGAAAAATATTCAACATTGCCCGAGAAATCGGGAAAATATGGAAATTTAATGAGATTCAATACAAAACATCAGAATTTGTAGGAAAAAAATATAAACCCTTAAAACTGTAAGCAATCCCTACATATTTGGTATTCCGTGTAGGGAATTTAATTTCTAGCGAAGTTCCGAAGACCTTTTCCAAAAATATTCAAAATTGCCCGAGAAATCGGGATAATATGGAAATTTAATGAGATTCAATACAAAACATCACAATATGTAGAAAAAAATGAAAACCCCTAAAACTGAAAGCAATCCCCATATATTTGGTATCTCCGTGTAGGGAATTCAATTTCTAGCAAATTTCCAAAGACTTATTTGAAAAATATTCAAAATTGGCCGAGAAATCGGGAAAATATGGAAATATAATGAGAGGCATTTCTAGCGATTTTCCGTATATCTTTTCGAAAGGTCTTCGGAAAATCGCAGACCTTTCGAAAAGGTCTTCGGAAAATTTACTGAGAGTCATTTCTACCGGTTTTCCGAAGAACTTTTACTTTCTAGCGATTTTCCGAAGACCTTTTCGAAAAATATTCAAAATTGCCCGACAAATCGGGAAAATATGGAAATTTAATGAGATTCAATACAAAACATCAGAATTTGTAGCAAAAAAATATAAACCCTTAAAACTGAAAGCAATCCCCACATATTTGGTATCTCCGTGTAGGGAATTTAATTTCTAGCGAATTTCCGAAGACCTTATCGAAAAATATTCAAAATTGCCCGACAAATCGCAATAATATGGAAATTTAATGAGAGTCAATACAAAACGTCAGAATTTGTAGCAAAAAAATGAAAACCCCTAAACCTGATAACAATCCGCACATATTTGGTATTCCATGTAGGGAATTTAATTTCCAGCGAATTTCCGAAGACCTTTTCGAAAAATATTCAAAATTGCCCGAGAAATCGCGATTATATGGAAATATAATGAGAGTCAATACAAAACGTCAGAATTTGTAGCAAAAAAATGAAAACCCCTAAAGCTGAAAGCAATCCCCACATATTTGGTATCTCCGTGTAGGGAATTTAATTTCTAGCGAATTTCCGAAGACCTTATCGAAAAATATTCAAAATTGCCCGACAAATCGCAATAATATGGAAATTTAATGAGAGTCAATACAAAACGTCAGAATTTGTAGCAAAAAAATGAAAACCCCTAAACCTGATAACAATCCCCACATATTTGGTATTCCGTGTAGGGAATTTAATTTCTAGCGAATTTCCGAAGACCTTTTCGCAAAATATTCAAAATTGCCCGACAAATCGCGATTATATGGAAATATAATGAGAGTCAATACAAAACGTCAGAATTTGTAGCAAAAAAATGAAAACCCCTAAAACTGAAAGCAATCCCCACATATTTGGTATCTCCGTGTAGGGAATTTAATTTCTAGCGAATTTCCGAAGACCTTATCGAAAAATATTCAAAATTGCCCGACAAATCGCAATAATATGGAAATTTAATGAGAGTCAATACAAAACGTCAGAATTTGTAGCAAAAAAATGAAAACCCCTAAACCTGATAACAATTCGCACATATTTGGTATTCCATGTAGGGAATTTAATTTCCAGCGAATTTCCGAAGACCTTTTCGAAAAATATTCAAAATTGCCCGAGAAATCGGGAAAATATGGAAATATAATGAGATTCAATACAAAACGTCAGAATTTGTAGCAAAAAATTAAAACCTTCAAAACTGAAAGCTATCAGCACATATTTGGTATCTCCGTGTAGGGAATTTAATTTCTAGCGATTTTCCGAAGACCTTTTTTAAAAATATTCAAAATTGCCCGACAAATCGCGATAATATGGAAATTTAATGCGAGTCAATACAAAACCTCAGAATCAGAATTTGTAGCAAAGAAATGAAAACCCCTAATACTAAAAGCAATCCCCACATATTTGGTATCTCCGTGTAGGGAATTTAATTTCTAGCGAATTTCCGAAGACCTTATCGAAAAATATTCAAAATTGCCCGACAAATCGTAATAATATGGAAATTTAATGAGAGTCAATACAAAACATCAGAATTTGTAGCAAAAAAATGAAAACCCCAAAACTGAAAGCAATCCCCACATATTTGGTATCTTCGTGTAGGGAATGTAATTTCTAGCGAATTTCCGAAGACCTTTTCGAAAAATATTCAAAATTGCCCGAGAAATCGGGATAATATGGAAATTTAATGAGATTCAATACAAAACATCAGAATTTGTAGCAAAAAAATTAAAACCCCTAAAACTGAAAGCAATCCCCACATATTTGGTATTCCGAGTAGGGAATTTAATTTCCTGCGAATTTCCGGACACCTTTTCGAAAAATATTCAAAATTGCCCGACAAATCGCGATAATATGGAAATTTAATGAGAGTCAATGCAAACCATCAGAATTTGTAGCAATAAAATTAAAACCTTTAAAACTGAAAGCAATCCGCACATATTTGGTATCTCCGTGTAGGGAATTTAATTTCTAGCGAATTTCCGAAGACCTTTTCGAAAATATTCAAAATTGCCCGAGAATTCGAGATAATATGGAAATTTAATGAGATTCAATATCAAACATCAGAATTTGTAGAAAAAAATGAAAACCCCTAAAACTGAAAGCATTTCCGAAGACTTTTGCGAAAAATATTCAAAATTGCCTGACAAATCGCGATAATATGGAAATTTAATGAGAGTCAATACAAAACATCAGAATTTGTAGCAAAAAAATGAAAACCCCTAAAACTGAAAGCAATCCCCACATATTTGGTATCTCCGTGTAGGGAATTTAATTTCTAGCGAATTGCCGAAGACATTTTCGAAAAATATTCAAAATTGCCCGAGAAATCGGGATAATATCGAAATTTAATGAGATTCAATACAAAACATCAGAATTTGTAGCAAAAAAATGAAAACCCCTAAAACTGAAGGCAATCCCAACATATTTGGTATCTCCGTGTAGGGAATTTAATTTTTAGTGAATTTCCGAGAAAGCAATTTAAAAGAGAAAGCAATCCGCACATATTTGGTATCTCCGTGTAGGGAATTTAATTTTTAGTGAATTTGGTATTCCGTGTAGGGAATTTAATTTCTAGCGAATTTCCGAAGACCTTTTCGAAAAATATTCAAAATTGCCCGACAAATCGCGATAATATGGAAATATAATGAGAGTCAATACAAAACATCAGAATTTGTAGCAAAAAAATGAAAACCCCTAAAACTGAAAGCAATCCCCACATATTTCGTATCTCCATGTAGGGAATTTAATTTCTAGCGAATATCCGAAGACCTTTTCGAAAAATATTCAAAATTGCCCAAGAAATCGGGATAATATGGAAATTTAATGAGATTCAATACAAAACATCAGAATTTGTAGCAAAAAAATGAAAACCCCTAAAACTGAAAGCAATCCCCACATATTTGATATCTCCGTATAGGGAATTTAATTTCTAGCGAATTTCCGAAGACTTATTCGAAAAATATTCAAAATTGCCCGAGAAAACGGGAAAATATGGAAGTATAATGAGATTCAATACAAAATTCTAAAACTGAAAGCAATCCGCGCATATTTGGTATTCCATGTAGGGAATTTAATTTCCAGCGAATTTCCGAAGACCTTTTCGAAAAAAATTCAAAATTGCCCGACAAGTCGGGAAAATATGGAAATTTAATTTTAAATATGGAAATTCAATACAAAACATCAGAATTTGTAGCAAAAAAATTAAAACCCTTAAAACTGAAAGCAATCCCCACATTATTGGTATCTCCGTGTAGGGAATTTAATTTCTAGCCAATTTCCGAAGACCTTTTCGAAAAATATTCAAAATTGCCCGACAAATCGCGATAATATGGAAATTTAATGCGAGTCAATACAAAACGTCAGAATCAGAATTTGTAGCAAAAAAATGAAAACCCCTAAAACTGAAAGCAATCCCCACATATTTGGTATATCCGTGTAGGGAATTTAATTTCTAGCTAATTTCCGAAGACCTTATCGAAAAATATTCAAAATTGCCCAACAAATCGCGATAATATGGAAATTTAATGAGAGTCAATACAAAACATCAGAATTTGTAGCAAAAAAATGAAAACCCCAAAACTGAAAGCAATCCCCCAATATTTGGTATCTTCGTGTAGGGAATTTAATTTCTAGCGATTTTCCGAATACCTTTTCGAAAGGTCTTCGGCAAATCGCAGACCTTTCGAAAAGGTCTTCGGAAAATTTACTGAGAGTCATTTCTAGCGATTTTCCGAAGACCTTTTCGAAAAATATTCAAAATTGCCCGACAAATCGGGAAAATATGGAAATTTAATGAGATTCAATACAAAACATCAGAATTTGTAGCAAAAATATGTAAACCCTTAAAACTGTAAGCAATCCCCACATATTTGGTATTCCGTGTAGGGAATTTAATTTCTAGCGAATTTCCGAAGACCTTCTCGAAAAATATTCAAAATTGCTCGAGAAATCGGAATAATATGGAAATTTAATGAGATTCAATACAAAACATCAGAATTTGTAGCAAAAAAATGAAAACCCCTAAAACTGAAAGCAATCCTTACATATTTGGTATCACCGTGTAGGGAATTTAATTTCTAGCGAATTTCCGAAGACCTTTTCGAAAAATATTCAAAATTGCTCGAGAAATCGGGAAAATATAGAAATATAATGAGATTCAATACAAAACGTCAGAAATTGTAGCAAAAAAATGAAAACATTTAAAACTGAAAACAATCCGCACATATTTGGTATCTCCGTGTAGGGAATTTAATTTCTAGCGAATTACCGAAGACCTTTTCGAAAAATATTCAAAATTGCCCGAAAAATCGGGAAAATATGGAAATTTAATTTTAAATATGGAAATTCAATACAAAACATCAGAATTTGTAGCAAAAAAATTAAAACCCTTAAAACTGAAATCAATCCCCACATATTTGGTATCGCCGTGTAGGAAATTTAATTTCTAGCGAATTTCCGAAAACCTTTTCGAAAAATATTCAAAATTGCCCGACAAATCGCGATAATATGGAAATTTAATGCGAGTCAATACAAAAGTCAGAATCAGAATTTGTAGTAAAAAAATGAAAACCCCTAAAACTGTAAGCAATCCCCACATATTTGGTATCTCCGTGTAGGAAATTTAATTTCCAGCGAATTTCCGAAGACCTTATCGAAAAATATTCAAAATTGCCCGACAAATCGCGATAATATGGAAATTTAATGAGAGTCAATACAAAACATCAGAATTTGTAGCAAAAAAATGAAAACCCCTAAAACTGAAAGCAATCCCCACATATTTGGTATCTCCGTGTAGGGAATTTAATTTCCAGCGAATTTCCGAAGACCTTTTCGAAAAATATTCAAAATTGCCCGAGAAATCGGGATAATATGGAAATTTAATGAGATTCAATACAAAACATCAGAATTTGTAGCAAAAAAATGAAAACCCCTAAAACTGAAAGCAGTCCCCACATATTTGGTATTCCGAGTAGGGAATTTAATTTCTGGCGAATTTCCGAAGACCTTTTCGAAAAATATTCAAAATTGCCCAACAAATCGCGATAATATGGAAATTTATTGAGAGTCAATACAAAACATCAGAATTTGTAGCAAAAAAATGAAAACCCCTAAAACTGAAAGCAATCCCCACATATTTGGTATCTCCATGTAGGGAATTTAATTTCTAGCGAATTTCCGAAGACCTTTTCGAAAAATATTCAAAATTGCCCGAGAAATCGGGATAATATGGAAATTTAATGAGATTCAATACAAAACATCAGAATTTGTAGCAAAAAAATGAAAAGGCCAAAACTGAAAGTAATCCCCACATATTTGGTATCTCCGTGTAGGGAATTTAATTTCTAGCGAATTAAATCCGAAGACTGATTGGAAAAATATTCAAAATTGCCCGAGAAATCGGGAAAATATAATGAGATTCAATACAAAATTCTGAGATTCAATACAAAACTCTAAAACGGAAAACAATCCGCACATATTTGGTATTCCATGTAGGGAATTTAATTTCCAGCGAATTTCCGAAGACCTTTTCGAAAAATATTCAAAATTGCCCGACAAATCGGGAAAATATAGAAATAAAATGAGATTCAATACAAAACGTCAGAATTTGTAGCAAAAAAATTAAAACCTTGAAAACTGAAAGCTATCCGCACATATTTGGTATCTCCGTGTAGGGAATTTAATTTCTAGCGATTTTCCGAAGACCTTTTCTAAAAATATTCAAAATTGCCCGACAAATCGGGAAAATATGGAAATTTAATTTTAAATATGGAAAGTCAATACAAAACATCAGAATTTGTAGCAAAAAAATTAAAACCCTTAAAACTGAAAGCAATCCCCACATTTTTGGTATCTCCGTGTAGGGAATTTAATTTCTAGCCAATTTCCGAAGACCTTTACGAAAAATATTCAAAATTGCCCGACAAATCGCGATAATATGGAAATTTAATGCGAGTCAATACAAAACATCAGAATTTGTAGCAAAAAAATGAAAACCCCAAAACTGAAAGCAATCCCCACATATTTGGTATCTTCGTGTAGGGAATTTAATTTCTAGCGAATTTCCGAAGACGTTTTTGAAAAATATTCAAAGTTGCCCGACAAATCGGGAAAATATGGAAATATAATGAGATTCAATACAAAACATCAGAATTTGTAGCAAAAAAATAAAAAACCCCTAAAACTGAAAGCAATCCCCACATATTTGGTATCTCCGTGTAGGGAATTTAATTTCTAGCGAATTTCCGAAGACCTTTTCGAAAAATATTCAAAATTGCCCGAGAAATCGGGAAAATATGGAAATATAATGAGATTCAATACAAAACGTCAGAATTTGTAGCAAAAAAATGAAAACATTTAAAACTGAAAACAATCCGCACATATTTGGTATCTCCGTGTAGGGAATTTAATTTCTAGCGAATTACCGAAGACCTTTTCGAAAAATATTCAAAATTGCCCGACAAATCGCGATAATATGGAAATTTAATGCGAGTCAATACAAAACGTCAGAATCAGAATTTGTAATAAAAAAATGAAAACCACTAAAACTGAAAGCAATCCCCACATATTTGGTATCTCCGTGTAGGGAATTTAATTTCCAGCGAATTTCCGGAGACCTTTTCGAAAAATATTCAAAATTGCCCGAGAAATCGGGATAATATGGAAATTTAATGAGATTCAATACAAAACATCAGAATTTGTAGCAAAAAAATGAAAACCCCTAAAACTGAAAGCAGTCCCCACATATTTGGTATTCCGAGTAGGGAATTTAATTTCTGGCGAATTTCCGAAGACCTTTTCGAAAAATATTCAAAATTGCCCGACAAATCGCGATAATATGGAAATTTAATGAGAGTCAATACAAAACATCAGAATTTGTAGCAAAAAAATGAAAACCCCTAAAACTGAAAGCAATCCCCACATATTTGGTATCTCCGTGTAGGGAGTTTAATTTCTAGCGAATTTCCGAAGACCTTTTTGAAAAATATTCAAAGTTGCCCGACAAATCGGGAAAATATGGAAATATAATGAGATTCAATACAAAACATCAGAATTTGTAGCAAAAAAATGAAAACCCCTAAAACTGAACGCAATTCCCACATATTTGGTATTCCATTTAGGGAATTTAATTTCCAACGAATTTCCGAAGACCTTTTCGAAAAATATTCAAAATTGCCCGACAAATCGGGATAATATGAAAATTTAATGAGATTCAATACAAAACGTCAGAATCAGAATTTGTAGCAAAAAAATGAAAACCCCTAAAACTGAAAGCAATCCGTACATATTTGGTATCTCCGTGTAGGGAATTTAATTTCTAGCCAATTTCCGAAGACCTTTTCGAAAAATATTCAAAATTGCCCGACAAATCGCGATAATATGGAAATTTAATGCGAGTCAATACAAAACGTCAGAATCAGAATTTGTAGCAAAAAAATGAAAATCCCTAAAACTGAAAGCAATCCGTACATATTTGGTATCTCCGTGTAGGGAATTTAATTTCTAGCAAATTTCCGAAGACTTATTCGAAAAATATTCAAAATTACCCGAGAAATCGGGAAAATATGGAAATATAATGAGAGTCATTTCTAGCGATTTTCCGAACACCTTTTCGAAAGGTCTTCGGAAAATCGCAGACCTTTCGAAAAGGTCTTCGGAAAATTTACTGACAGTCATTTCTAGCGGTTTTCCGAAGAACTTTTACTTTCTAGCGATTTTCCGAAGACCTTTTCGAAAAATATTCAAGATTGCCCGACAAATCGGGAAAATATGGAAATTTAATGAGAGTCATTTCTAGCGATTTTCCGAATACCTTTTCGATAGGTCTTCCTCCATACTTTCCTAACTCGTTGAACACTTGGTTTATTCAAATAGAATCACAATTTACTTTAAGTAAAATAAAAAGTGACACAACTCGTTATAATTATTTAATATCAGCACTACCGCAGGATGTTTCTGAATCATTGTTAGACGTTCTAGAGAACCCGCCTGAACATAATTTATACGATAACTTAAAGAACACTATTATCAGTCGTCATTCATTAAGTATAGAACGTCGAATAAAAAAAATTATTTCTGACGAAGAAATCGGTGATAGTAGGCCGAGCGAATTTTATAGACGTTTAAAAGTCCTGGCAGGTAATTCTGGTACTGTAGGGGACGAATTGATAAAAAATTTATGGCTTTCCCGTCTGCCTAACATAATAAATATTGCACTGATTCCACAAATTGATGCTGACATTAGCAAAATTTTAGAAACTGCTGATAAAATTTTCGACTCGATAAGCACAAATTCTAACATTTCAGCGATCGGGAAATCAGCTAACAATAATAAATTATCAACATGTCGTAGTAACAATACGGAAGTTAACGAATTAAAAAACGAAATCTCGGAATTGAAAAAAATGTTTCAATCATTTACCAGATCTCGATCAAATTCTCGGTTTAGATCGAAATCACGTAATAGATCCTCTGACGGAATGCAAAATTGCTGGTATCATCGCAAGTTCGGCACAAAAGCGACGAAATGCGCCCAACCGTGCAAATTCAAAGTTAATCAGCACGATAACTCAAAAAACTAGTTAGGTCTTCTGTTCTAGCGGCTAACAGTAGAATTTCAAACACAAATTGCCCCTTTTTATCAAAGATAAAAATAATAAATTTCAATTTTTAGTAGATACTGGAGCCGATATGTCGTGTATTCCGCCATATAATTTCAGAAATATTAAAAACCAAGATGAAAATTTCTGCTTATCAGCTGCTAATGGTACAAAAATTCATACTTACGGCAACAAATTACTGGAATTAGACCTAGGCCTAAAACGTACCTTCAAATACGAATTTTTAATAGCAGATGTTAACAAACCTATTATAGGGGCAGATTTTTTAACAAAATTCAATTTGTCGGTTAATCTTAAGTCAAAGCGTTTAATTGACAATTTAACTTCAATTTCCATAAATGCATGTTCTATCAGATCAGCCGATACACCAACTCCTGTTTTATTCACAATGGAAGACAAATACGGAAAATTATTAAAACAATTCAGTGCTATCACAGCTACACCATCTTTCAATGCTCCGGCAAAACATTCAGTAGTACACAATATCGTTACCACTGGTCACTTACCATTTTGCAAACCACGACGTCTTGATGCAAAAAGACACAAGTCGGCCAAACTCGAGTTTGACCACATGCTGGAACTAGGTATTTGTAGGCCCTCATCTTCTCCAGTTTCTTCTCCTCTGCATCTTGTACCAAAAAAGGACTCTGATGATTGGCGCCCATGCGGCGATTACAGACGCCTTAATGCTGCTACTATTCCTGATAGGTTTCCACTTCCTCATATCCAGGATTTTACAATGAAGCTGGCGGATTGCAGTATATTTTCTAAAATTGATTTGTTCAGGGCATATCACCAAATACCTGTCGCACCTGAAGATGTGTACAAAACGGCCATAACCACACCGTTCGGATTATTCGAGTTTCCTCGAATGGGTTTCGGGCTACGTAATCCAACGTTTTATGTACGAGGTAACAGCTGGTTTAGATTTTACTTTCGTGTACATTGATGATATATTGATCGCCAGTCGCAATGAAGAAGAGCACTTAGAACATTTAACACTTCTCTTCGAGAAACTTCAACATTTTGGTTTAACAGTTAAACCAGCAAAATGCGTTTTTGGTGTGAAAACACTCAATTTTCTGGGATACACCATTTCCAAAGATGGCATTCTGCCAACACCAGAAAAGGTTAAAGCCATCTCAGAATTCCCTAAGCCAAGCTCTATAAAGCAAGTTCAGCGATTCACTGGCATGGTGAATTATTACCATAGATTCTTACCGAATTTGGCCAAAGATTTAAATCCTATCTATTCGCATGTCACACAATTACAAAAATTGCCCAAATCAAAATCAACTTTCACATGGCCAGACGAATGTGATTCATGTTTCAACCAAATCAAAAAAGCCTTAGCTGACGCGACACTGTTAATTCACCCTGTAGAAGGCGCTGTTTTAAATATTACGACGGATGCATCAAATGTAGCAGTTGGTGCCGTATTGCAGCAATTTCATAATGGGTGTTGGCAACCCTTATCGTTCTTTTCACGTAAAATGTCACAGGCTGAAATGAAATACTCCGCGTTCGATCGCGAGCTTTTAGCAATTTTTCTGGCAATTAAACATTTCAGGTATTTCGTTGAAGGTCGATCGTTTGTAGTGTACACAGATCATAAACCTCTTACGCGAGCGATTGAATCGAAAACGGAACGCAGCCCAAGACAGACACGTCATCTTGATTATATTGCACAATTTACTAGTGATATAAGACATGTTAGTGGTAAAAGCAACGTGGTAGCCGATTTCCTATCACGTCCATTAGAAACGGCATCCGTAAACTCGCTGCTGGATTTTAACAATTTCGTGAATGAGCAAAAATCTGATAATTCAATACAAGCGTTTATTGATAATCACTCAGAATCAAGTAAAGTAGTTTTCAAGTACATTGACAGTCCATTGTCAAATGAAAAACTTTTATGCGAATCTAGCACTGGCACACATCGTCCATTTGTACCAATTTCACTTCGAAAAACAATATTTGATAAATTACACAGTCTATCACATCCAGGTGTTAGAAACTCAAGAAAACTTGTAGCGGACAGATATTTCTGGCCAAAAATGAATAAAGATGTTGGTGAGTGGGCAAAGTCTTGTTGTGCTTGTCAAAAATCAAAAGTACACCGACATACGCGTACCTTTTTCCAAAAATTCGATATTCCAAATGACAGATTTCAGCATATTCATTTAGATCTGGTTGGTCCGTTGCCGTGCTCGGCCGGTTTTCAATACATTCTTACCATTGTTGATAGATTCTCAAGGTGGCCAGAGGCCTATCCAATAAAAGATATATCAACTGAAACGGTAGCAAAAACGTTCGTCGCGCAATATTTATCACGATTTGGTGTACCATCTATTTTAACCACAGATCGTGGATCTCAATTCATTTCGCGTTTATTTGCTGAATTCACAAAATTAATAGGCACGCACCATATTCGTACCACGGCATACCATCCTCAAGCAAACGGTCTTGTCGAAAGATTTCATAGGCATTTAAAATCCGCACTGATGTCACGGTGTAATACGTTGAATTGGAGCGAAGAATTACTTTTTGTCCTTCTCGGAATACGTGTTGCATTTAAAGAAGATTTAAAGTGTTCCCCGGCGGAAATGATTTACGGACAAACATTAAAAGTTCCGGGAGAAGTATTTACAAAATCACCAGTATCTGAAACCGATGCATGTATGCTAATAAATAAACTACGAGAATATATGCGAAACCTAAAAGTAACAGAACCAAAACTTACAAAACAAAATGACATTTTCGTTCCGAAATCTTTAAAAAATTGTGAACAAGTGTTTATCAGAGTAGATAAAGTTAAGAAACCTCTTCAACAACCATATGATGGTCCATTCACTGTAATTAGAAAATTTAGAAAACATTTCGTTGTAAATGTTAAAGGCAAAAATGTTTCTATATCAATTGATCGTATAAAACCAGCGTTTAGCATATTAAGTGGAGATACCCACAAACATAAAAAGCACGTAAAATTCAAGTAATATCTTGTTAGTTTTTGTCCATTAATAAAAAAAAAAATGAAAAAACAACATATTCGTATATTTCGTAGTACCTACAAATTGTTTCACCTAAATAGTAAATTCATTATATGCAACAAATTAGGAATTAACATTCCACTGAAAGGAGGGTGATGTAGGGACACATATATATATATAAATGTTGCACTCAAAATGCACTCAGAATTTGAGATGAGCAATCATCATTATAAATAAAAATAATAACTGAGTAATTATTATCAACTCGCATTTTAAAGAACGATCACTGATCACTCGTAAATTTGATTACAGTTGGTTAAGAAGCAAATTTCTATCGGTCTTAAAAGTAAAAGCCAGTTTTGGCATAAAATATAAAAAAGAAAGTAAAGTGTTAATAATTGTATTGTTTAGCGAATATGCTATATTTATAAATATATGCTAAATTATAATTACTAAATAAATAGATAATTATATTGTAAACGATTTAATAAACATATAAATATCGTATAATTTGAAATCAAATAAAGGTGTTTCAATTTCAAGTCTACATTAGACATACAACCCTTTATAAATACAAAACATCAGAATTTGTAGCAAAAAAATGAAAACCCCTAAAACTGAACGCAATTCCCACATATTTGGTATTCCATTTAGGGAATTTAATTTCCAGCGAATTTCCGAAGACCTTTTCGAAAAATATTCAAAATTGCCCGATTTCCAGCGAATTTCCGAAGACCTTTTCGAAAAATATTCAACATTGCCCAAAATATGGAACTTAAATGAGATTCAATACAAAACATCAGAATTTGTAGCAAAAAAATGTAAACCCTTAAAACTGTAAGCAATCCCCACATATTTGGTATTCCGTGTAGGGAATTTAATTTCTAGCGAATTTCCGAAGACCTTTTCGAAAAATATTCAAAATTGCCCGAGAAATCGGGATAATATGGAAATTTAATGAGATTCAATACAAAACATCAGAATTTGTAGCAAAAAAAATGAAAACCTTTAAAAGAGAAAGCAATCCGCACATATTTGGTATCTCCGTGTAGGGAATTTAATTTTTAGTGAATTTCCGAAGACCTTTTCGCAAAATATTCAAAATTGCGCGAGAATTCGGGATAATATGGAAATTTAATGAGATTCAATATCAAACATCAGAATTTGTAGCAAAAAAATTAAAACCCTTAAAACTGAAAGCAATCCCCACATATTTGGTATCTCCGTGTAGGGAATTTAATTTCTAGCGAATTTCCGAAGACCTTTTTCGAAAAATATTCAAAATTGCCCGAGAAATCGGGATAATATGGAAATTTAATGAGAGTCATTTCTAGCGATTTTCCGAATACCTTTTCGAAAGGTCTTCGGAAAATCGCAGACCTTTCGAAAAGGTCTTCGGAAAATTTACTGAGAGTCATTCTAGCGATTTTCCGAAGACCTTTTACTTTCTAGCGATTTTCCGAAGACCTTTTCGAAAAATATTCAAAATTGCCCGACAAATCGGGAAAATATGGAAATTTAATGAGATTCAATACAAAACATCAGAATTTGTAGCAAAAAAATGTAAACCCTTAAAACTGTAAGCAATCCCCACATATTTGGTATTCCGGGTAGGGAATTTAATTTCTAGCGAATTTCCGAAGACCTTTTCGAAAAATATTCAAAATTGCTCGAGAAATCGGGATAATATGGAAATTTAATGAGATTCAATACAAAACATCAGAATTTGTAGCAAAAAAATGAAAACCCCTAAAACTGAAAGCAATCCCCACATATTTAGTATCTCCGTGTAGGGAATTTAATTTCTAGCGAATTTCCGAAGACTTATTCGAATAATATTCAAAATTGCCCGAGAAATCGGGAAAATATGGAAATATAATGAGATTCAATACAAAACATCAGAATTTGTAGCAAAAAAGTTAAAACCCTTAAAACTGAAAGCAATCCCCACATATTTGGTATCTCCGTGTAGGAAATTTAATTTCTAGCGAATTTCCGAAGACCTTTTCGAAAAATATTCAAAATTGCCCGACAAATCGCGATAATATGGAAATTTAATGCGAGTCAATACAAAACGTCAGAATCAGAATTTGTAGCACAAAAATGAAAACCCCTAAAACTGAAAGCAATCCCCACATATTTGGTATCTCCGTGCAGGGCATTTAATTTCCAGCGAATTTCCGAAGACCTTATCGAAAAATATTCAAAATTGCCCGACAAATCGGGATAATATGGAAATTTAATGAGAGTCAATACAAAACATCAGAATTTGTAGCAAAAAAATGAAAACCCCTAAAACTGAAAGCAATCCCAACATATTTGGTATCTCCGTGTAGGGAATTTAATTTCTAGCTAATTTCCGAAGACTTATTCGAAAAATATTCAAAATTGCCCGAGAAATCGGGAAAATATGGAAATATAATGAGATTCAATACAAAACGTCAGAATTTGTAGCAAAAAATTGAAAACATTTAAAACTGAAAACAATCCGCATATATTTGGTATCTCCGTGTAGGGAATTTAATTTCTAGCGAATTACCGAAGACCTTTTCGAAAAATATTCAAAATTGCCCGACAAATCGCGATAATATGGAAATTTAATGCGAGTCAATACAAAACGTCAGAATCAGAATTTGTAGCAAAAAAATGAAAACCCCTAAAACTGAAAGCAATCCTCACATATTTGGTATCTCCGTGTAGGGAATTTAATTTCCAGCGTCTTTCCGAAGAGCTTATCGAAAAATATTCAAAATTGCCCGACAAATCGGGATAATATGGAAATTTAATGAGAGTCAATACAAAACATCAGAATTTGTAGCAAAAAAATGAAAACCCCTAAAACTGAAAGCAATCCCCACATATTTGGTTGGTATCTCCGTGTAGGAAATTTAATTTCTAGCGAATTTCCGAAGACCTTTTCGAAAAATATTCAAAATTGCCCGACAAATCGCGATAATATGGAAATTTAATGCGAATCAATACAAAACGTCAGAATCAGAATTTGTAGCAAAAAAATGAAAACCCCTAAAACTGAAAGCAATCCCCACATATATGGTATCTCCGTGTAGGGAATTTAATTTCCAGCGAATTTCCGAAGACCTTATCGAAAAATATTCAAAATTGCCCGACAAATCGGGATAATATGGAAATTTAATGAGAGTCAATACAAAACATCAGAATTTGTAGCAAAAAAATGAAAACCCCTAAAACTGAAAGCAATCCCCACATATTTGGTATCTCCGTGTAGGGAATTTAATTTCCAGCGAATTTCCGAAGACCTTTTCGAAAAATATTAAAAATTGCCCGAGAAATCGGGATAATATGGAAATTTAATGAGATTCAATACAAAACATCAGAATTTGTAGCAAAAAAATGAAAACCCCTAAAACTGAAAGCTATCCCCACATATTTGGTATTCCGAGTAGGGAATTTAATTTCCAGCGAATTTCCGAAGACCTTTTCGAAAAATATTCAAAATTGCCCGACAAATCGCGATAATATGGAAATTTAATGAGAGTCAATACAAAACATCAGAATTTGTAGCAAAAAAATGAAAACCACTAAAACTGAAAGCAATCCCCACATATTTGGTATTCCGAGTAGGGAATTTAATTTCTAGCGAATTTCCGAAGACCTTTTCGAAAAATATTCAAAATTGCCCGACAAATCGCGATAATATGGAAATTTAATGCGAGTCAATACAAAACGTCAGAATCAGAATTTGTAGCAAAAAAATGAAAACCCCTAAAACTGAAAACAGTCCCCACATATTTGGTATCTCCGTGTAGGGAATTTAATTTCCAGCGAATTTCCGAAGACCTTATCGAAAAATATTCAAAATTGCCCGACAAATCGGGATAATATGGAAATTTAATGAGAGTCAATACAAAACATCAGAATTTGTAGCAAAAAAATGAAAACCCCTAAAACTGAAAGCAATCCCCACATATTTGGTATCTCCGTGTAGGGAATTTAATTTCCAGCGAATTTCCGAAGACCTTTTCGAAAAATATTCAAAATTCCCCGAGAAATCGGGATAATATGGAAATTTAATGAGATTCAATACAAAACATCAGAATTTGTAGCAAAAAAATGAAAACCCATAAAACTGAAAGCAGTCCCCACATATTTGGTATTCCGAGTAGGGAATTTAATTTCTGGCGAATTTCCACAGACCTTTTCGAAAAATATTCAAAATTGCCCGACAAATCGCGATAATATGGAAATTTAATGAGAGTCAATACAAATCATCAGAATTTGTAGCAAAAAAATGAAAACCCCTAAAACTGAAAGCAATCCCCACATATTTGGTATTTCTAGTAGGGAATTTAATTTCTAGCGAATTTCCGAAAACCTTTTCGAAAAATATTCAAAATTGCACGAGAAATCGGGATAATATGGAAATTTAATGAGATTCAATACAAAACATCAGAATTTGTAGCAAAAAAATGAAAACCCCTAAAAGTGAAAGCAATCCCCACATATTTGGTATTCCGTGTAGGGAATTTAATTTCCAGCGATTTTCCGAAGACCTTTTCGAAAAATATTCAAAATTGCCCGACAAATCGGGATAATATGGAAATTTAATGAGAGTCAATACAAAACATCAGAAGTTGTAGCAAAAAAATGAAAACCCCTAAAACTGAAAGCAGTCCCCACATATTTGGTATTCCGAGTAGGGAATTTAATTTCTAGCGAATTTCCGAAGACTTATTCGAAAAATATTCAAAATTGCCCGACAAATCGCGATAATATGGAAATTTAATGAGAGTCAATACAAAACATCAGAATTTGTAGCAAAAAAATGAAAACCACTAAAACTGAAAGCAATCCCCACATATTTGGTATTTCTAGTAGGGAATTTAATTTCTAGCGAATTTCCGAAAACCTTTTCGAAAAATATTCAAAATTGCACGAGAAATCGGGATAATATGGAAATTTAATGAGATTCAATACAAAACATCAGAATTTGTAGCAAAAAAATGAAAACCCCTAAAAGTGAAAGCAATCCCCACATATTTGGTATTCCGTGTAGGGAATTTAATTTCCAGCGATTTTCCGAAGACCTTTTCGAAAAATATTCAAAATTGCCCGACAAATCGGGATAATATGGAAATTTAATGAGAGTCAATACAAAACATCAGAAGTTGTAGCAAAAAAATGAAAACCCCTAAAACTGAAAGCAGTCCCCACATATTTGGTATTCCGAGTAGGGAATTTAATTTCTAGCGAATTTCCGAAGACTTATTCGAAAAATATTCAAAATTGCCCGAGAAATCGGGAAAATATGGAAATATATTGAGATTCAATACAAAACGTCAGAATTTGTAGCAAAAAATTGAAAACATTTAAAACTGAAAACAGTCCGCATATATTTGGTATTCCGTGTAGGGAATTTAATTTCCAGCGATTTTCCGAAGACCTTTTCGAAAAATATTCAAAATTGCCCGACAAATCGCGATAATATGGAAATTTAATGCGAGTCAATACAAAACGTCAGAATCAGAATTTGTAGCAAAAAAATGAAAACCCCTAAAACTGAAAGCAATCCTCACATATTTGGTATCTCCGTGTAGGGAATTTAATTTCCAGCGACTTTCCGAAGACCTTATCGAAAAATATTCAAAATTGCCCGACAAATCGGGATAATATGGAAATTTAATGAGAGTCAATACAAAACATCAGAATTTGTAGCAAAAAAATGAAAACCCCTAAAACTGAAAGCAATCCCCACATATTTGGTATCTCCGTGTAGGGAATTTAATTTCCAGCGATTTTCCGAAGACCTTTTCGAAAAATATTCAAAATTGCCCGACAAATCGGGATAATATGGAAATTTAATGAGAGTCAATACAAAACATCAGAAGTTGTAGCAAAAAAATTAAAACCCCTAAAACTGAAAGCAATCCCCACATATTTGGTATTCCTAGTAGGGAATTTAATTTCTAGCGAATTACCGAAGACCTTTTCGAAAAATATTCAAAATTGCCCGACAAATCGGGATAATATGGAAATTTAATGAGAGTCAATACAAAACATCAGAAGTTGTAGCAAAAAAATGAAAACCCCTAAAGCTGAAAGCAATCCCCACATATTTGGTATTCCTAGTAGGGAATTTAATTTCTAGCGAATTACCGAAGACCTTTTCGAAAAATATTCAAAATTGCCCGACAAATCGCGATAATATGGAAATTTAATGCGAGTCAATACAAAACGTCAGAATCAGAATTTGTAGCAAAAAAATGAAAACCCCTAAAACTGAAAGCAATCCTCACATATTTGGTATCTCCGTGTAGGGAATTTAATTTCCAGCGACTTTCCGAAGACCTTATCGAAAAATATTCAAAATTGCCCGACAAATCGGGATAATATGGAAATTTAATGAGAGTCAATACAAAACATCAGAATTTGTAGCAAAAAAATGAAAACCCCTAAAACTGAAAGCAATCCCCACATATTTGGTATCTCCGTGTAGGAAATTTAATTTCTAGCGAATTTCCGAAGACCTTTTCGAAAAATATTCAAAATTGCCCGACAAATCGCGATAATATGGAAATTTAATGCGAATCAATACAAAACGTCAGAATCAGAATTTGTAGCAAAAAAATGAAAACCCCTAAAACTGAAAGCAATCCCCACATATATGTATCTCCGTGTAGGGAATTTAATTTCCAGCGAATTTCCGAAGACCTTATCGAAAAATATTCAAAATTGCCCGCCAAATCGGGATAATATGGAAATTTAATGAGAGTCAATACAAAACATCAGAATTTGTAGCAAAAAAATGAAAACCCCTAAAACTGAAAGCAATCCCCACATATTTGGTATCTCCGTGTAGGGAATTTAATTTCCAGCGAATTCCCGAAGACCTTTTCGAAAAATATTAAAAATTGCCCGAGAAATCGGGATAATATGGAAATTTAATGAGATTCAATGCAAAACATCAGAATTTGTAGCAAAAAAATGAAAACCCCTAAAACTGAATGCAGTCCCCACATATTTGGTATTCCGAGTAGGGAATTTAATTTCCAGCGAATTTCCGAAGACCTTTTCGAAAAATATTCAAAATTGCCCGACAAATCGCGATAATATGGAAATTTAATGAGAGTCAATACAAAACATCAGAATTTGTAGCAAAAAAATGAAAACCCCTAAAACTGAAAGCAATCCCCACATATTTGGTATTCCGAGTAGGGAATTTAATTTCTAGCGAATTTCCGAAGACCTTTTCGAAAAATATTCAATGACCGACAAATCGCGATAATATGGAAATTTAATGAGAGTCAATACAAAACATCTGAATTTGTAGCAAAAAAATGAAAACTCCTAAAACTGAAAACAATCCCCACATATTTGGTATCTCCGTGTAGGGAATTTAATTTCTAGCGAATTTCCGAAGACCTTTTCGAAAAATATTCAAAATTGCCCGACAAATCGCGATAATATGGAAATTTAATGCGAGTCAATACAAAACGTCAGAATCAGAATTTAAAGCAAAAAAATGAAAACCCCTAAAACTGAAAGCAATCCCCACATATTTGGTATTCCGAGTAGGGAATTTAATTTCTAGCGAATTTCCGAAGACCTTTTCGAAAAATATTCAAAATTGCCCGACAAATCGCGATAATATGGAAATTTAATGCGAGTCAATACAAAACGTCAGAATCAGAATTTGTAGCAAAAAAATGAAAACCCCTAAAACTGAAAACAATCCCCACATATTTGGTATCTCCGTGTAGGGAATTTAATTTCCAGCGAATTTCCGAAGACCTTATCGAAATATATTCAAAATTGCCCGACAAATCGCGATAATATGGAAATTTAATGCGAGTCAATACAAAACGTCAGAATCAGAATTTGTAGCAAAAAAATGAAAACCCCTAAAACTGAAAACAATCCCCACATATTTGGTATCTCCGTGTAGGGAATTTAATTTCCAGCGAATTTCCGAAGACCTTTTCGAAAAATATTCAAAATTGCCCGACAAATCGCGATAATATGGAAATTTAATGAGAGTCAATACAAAACATCAGAATTTGTAGCAAAAAAATGAAAACCCCTAAAACTGAAAGCAATCCCCACATATTTGGTATTCCGAGTAGGGAATTTAATTTCTAGCGAATTTCCGAAGACCTTTTCGAAAAATATTCAAAATTGCCCGACAAATCGCGATAATATGGAAATTTAATGCGAGTCAATACAAAACGTCAGAATCAGAATTTGTAGCAAAAAAATGAAAACCCCTAAAACTGAAAACAATCCCCACATATTTGGTATCTCCGTGTAGGGAATTTAATTTCCAGCGAATTTCCGAAGACCTTTTCGAAAAATATTAAAAATTGCCCGAGAAATCGGGATAATATGGAAATTTAATGAGATTCAATGCAAAACATCAGAATTTGTAGCAAAAAAATGAAAACCCCTAAAACTGAATGCAGTCCCCACATATTTGGTATTCCGAGTAGGGAATTTAATTTCCAGCGAATTTCCGAAGACCTTTTCGAAAAATATTCAAAATTGCCCGACAAATCGCGATAATATGGAAATTTAATGAGAGTCAATACAAAACATCAGAATTTGTAGCAAAAAAATGAAAACCCCTAAAACTGAAAGCAATCCCCACATATTTGGTATCTCCGTGTAGGGAATTTAATTTCTAGCGAATTTCCGAAGACCTTTTCGAAAAATATTCAAAATTGCCCGAGAAATCGGGATAATATGGAAATTTACCTGGAAGTATACCTCACCAAGGGGAAAAACCCTTGGTGAGGTATACTAATGTGTTTTGATTTTGAAATGAAAGAACGTTTTCAATTAGTGGCAACTTCTGCACTAAAATCAGATCAAGACTTGCTGAAAAATCTCTCAATTCATTAGTTTTTTTGAAATATTTGTACGTTAAACCAAAAAATGAAAAAAAGTAATCAAAAACAATTATATAGTTTGAAAGCTTATTGAGTTTTGAAAATAAATGAATTAATTGATAAATTTGAGTACATTTTCTTTTTAATTTTTTGGCACGACCATTAAAGCACAAATTTCAGTTGAATTGAAAATCATATAATATTATTTTATCAGATTCTTGTAATATTTTTTGTTAAAGACACCGGACTCGGACTCGACGAGTTTTTTTAATTTTGGACTCGGACTCGTCGAGTCTTAAAAACCCGAGTTTTCAGAAACCCTAAAAAGGTCTTTGGAAATTCGCTAGAAATTAAATTAAATTCCCTACACGGAGATATCAAATATGTGCGGATTGCTTTCAGTTTTAAAGGTTTTCATTTTTTTGCAACAAATTGTAATGTTTTGTATTGAATCTCATTAAATTTCCATATTTTCCCGATTTCTCGGGCAATTTTGAATATTCTTCGAAAAAGTCTAGCGCATTTCCGAAGAATATTCAATTTTGAATATTCTTCGGAAATGCGCTAGAAATGAAATTCCCTACACGGAGATACCAAATATGTTGAGATTGCTTTCAGTTTTAGGGGTTTTCATTGTTTTGCTAAAAATTCTGATGTTTTGTATTGACTCTCATTAAATTTCCATATTATCGCGATTTGTCGGACAATTTTGAATATTTTTCGAAAAGGTCTTCGGATATTCGCTAGAAATTAAATTCCCTACTCGGAGATACCAAATATGTGGGGATTGCTTTCAGTTTTAGGGGTTTTCATTTTTTTGCTACAAATTCTGATGTTTTGTATTGACTCTCATTAAATTTCGCGATTTGTTGGGCAATTTTGAATATTTTTCGAAAAGGTCTTCGGAAATTAGCTAGAAATTAAATTCCCTACTCGGAATACCAAATATGTGGGGATTGCATTCAGTTTTAGGGGTTCTCATTTTTTTGCTACAAATTCTGACGTTTTGTATTGAATCTCATTATATTTCCATATTTTCGCGATTTCACGGGCAATTTTGAATATTTTTCGAAAAGGTCTTCGGAAATTCGCTAGAAATTAAATTCCCTACTCGGAATACCAAATATGTGGGGATTGCTTTCAGTTTTAGAGGTTTTCATTTTTTTGATACAAATTCTGATGTTTTGTATTGAATCTCATTAAATTTTCATATTATCCCGATTTCTTGGGCAATTTTGAATATTTTTCGGAAAGGTCTTCGGAAATTCGCTGGGAATTAAATTCCCTACACGGAGATACCAAATATGTGCGGATTGCTTTCAGATTTAAAGGTTTTCATTTTTTTGCTACAAATTCTGATGTTTTGTATTGACTCTCATTAAATTTTCATATTATCCCTATTTCTCGGGCAATTTTGAATATTATTCGAAAAGGTATTCGGAAATTCGCTAGAAATTAAATTCCCTACACGGAGATACCAAATATGTGCGGATTGCTTTCAGAATTAAAGGTTTTCATTTTTTTGCTACAAATTCTGACGTTTTGTATTGAATCTCATTATATTTCCATATTTTCGCGATTTCACGGGAAATTTTGAATATTTTTCGAAAAAGTCTTCGGAAATGCTCTAGAAATTAAATTCCCTACATGGAGATGTGGGGGTGGCGCACGTGTTAATTTGTACCAACCTCACTTGTCTTTATTTTGTCCTGAAGGATCTTATTTTCCGTTATATAAAAAAAAAAACTATTTAATTTGGTTAAATTAAAATATAAGCTATTATTTATTTAACTTATTTCTTAATGTTATTTATCCAACTTATAATTTTATTTATTATATTTAATATTTAAGTTCATTGTTCCAAATCTTTTTTATTTTATTTAACATAATTAATTTATTTTATATTTAATATTTATTTAATTTAATATACTATATTTAATAGTTGTAATTTATTACTTTGACTTGTAATTTATTTTCTTAACGCACAATTAAATTTATTTCTAACTTGATCGATTTTTCGATCTGAACACTCTCGTTGCTGACTATATAATAATAATCTTATCATCTCTTCATTTGCATTTATTATAATTGCAACAAATGAAAAAATGATATGATTGGGTGGTATGATCGCATCATCCGATTATTAACAAAACAAATAGTTACCGGTACAATAATAATTTTTGTTGTTCAAGAGAATAATTATAAATTAATAAAAATTATTAATTATTGTTGTACCGGGTCACTACATCACCCTCCTCCGAGTGAAACGTAAATTTTAATTTGTGAGGAAGTACGATTGTATACCTTAACATTACATATTATTTATATCGAATATATCGTTATTAAATCTTTTTAACTATGTTAATAAATGTTTGCTTGTCAATTGGGAAAGGAAAAAGAAATAAGTAAGAAATTGATTTTTTAAATAAGAAGTTAACAATTATTATTTACTGAAACTAACTCTACGACACTTTGACTCCGACTTCATGGTAGAAACTCCATAAGCCGGTTTTAGTCTGTCGATTGAAATTGCTTTCTCTTTGTCGTTGATACGTATGATAAATGTTTTTCGTAGACGTCTGGTCACTCTAAAAGGTCCATCGTAAGTTGGTGTCAGCGTTGGTTTGATTTTGTCGCTCCGAATGAATACGTAGTCACATGTGTCTAGAGTTTTTGGTATAAAAATTTGCTGTTTGTCTGTTTTTCGTGTCGGCGTGGGTACCAAGCTTCGCATTGTGTCGCGTAGTTTTGTAATTAGTACGTTAGAGTCCGGTACGTCCATTGTCGACTCTATAAAAGATTCGCCCGGTAGTTTTAGTGTCTGGCCGTATATTAATTCAGCTGGAGAGCATTGAATATCCTCCTTGATCGCGGCGCGAACTCCAAGGAGAACTAATGGTAGCTCTATACTCCAGTTCTGGCTATTACCACGTGCTCTGAGCGTATCCTTCAGCTGGCGATGAAACCGTTCGACCAGTCCGTTAGATTGTGGGTGGTACGGAGAGGTTCTGATACGAAACACACCTAACAGTTTCCGAAGCTCTTGAAAAAGTTTGGCTTCAAACTGTGATCCTTGATCCGTCGAAATGGTTGCTGGAATTCCAAAGCGGGATTGTATCACGAATGTTTTTGCGATTGTTATAGCTGTCATATCCGGTATGGCGTAAGCTTCAGGCCATCGTGTAAATCTGTCGACTACTGTGAAAATGTATGAGTTTCCGTCAGAGGTGGGTAAAGGACCTACCAAGTCTATATGTATGTGCTCAAATCGTGCGTTAGGTATGTCAAAAGTCCCATGTTGACATTTTGTGTGACGATGAATTTTGGTCTTTTGGCAGGGTATGCAAACCTTGGACCAATTATTCGAGTCACGATTTATGTTTGGCCAAAAATATCGTGATCCAAGCAATTTTCTGGTTGCTCGAATGCCAGGATGTGCCAAATAATGCATTGCGTTAAACACAACTCGTGTTAATGTTTCGGGAAT
Source organism: Empis livida (assembly GCA_963932195.1). NCBI lineage: Eukaryota > Metazoa > Arthropoda > Insecta > Diptera > Empididae > Empis > Empis livida. The sequence goes on along the minus strand of OZ010645.1, from coordinate 27,827,064 downwards.
GTACGGTCGGTTGTTTTTCGTAGAAATTTCGCAGTAGAGTTCTAGGTCAGGTAAGTTTATTTTTTCTAGCCTAATTGATGGTCTCGGATGTGCAAGAAGTTTTGTTAGTTCGTCGTCCATTTTCTGTTCTTTTGCAATTTTACGTAAGTCGAAACTGTTCCATTCTACCATCGCGATCTCTGTAAAACGAGAGAGGCTGTCCGCTACGACATTATCTTTTCCAGCAATATGTCTAATATCAGTGGTAAATTGTGCAATGTAGTCTAGGTGGCGGGTCTGTCGTGGGTTGCGTTCGGTCTTAGAGCAAATTGCGTTGATAAGTGGCTTGTGGTCCGTGAAGATTGTAAAGTCTCGTCCTTCTACCGCGTATCGAAAGTGTTTGACTGCTGCGTAGATCGCTAGAAGTTCGCGATCAAACGCAGAATATTTGTTTTCGGCTGGCGATAATTTGCGTGAGCAGAATGCAAGTGGTTGCCATCCTTGCTTTGTTGGTTGTTGCAACACTGCACCCAACGCGATATTTGATGCGTCGGTAACTAATATCAGCGTTCCGTTCGATTGTGGATGCGCAAGCATGGTGGCATGTGACAACGCTGCTTTAACATTTTGAAACACCGGGGTGAGTTCATCTGGCCAGTCAAGAATTTTGTTTTTTCCTTTAGTTTTGCTTACTTTGACTAGATACGCGTAAATTGGAGCGAGCAGTTCAGCTAGTTTGGGTTTAAAGCGATGGTAATAGTTTACCATCCCTATAAAGCGCTGAATTTGTCGGATTGATGAAGGTGTTGGGAATTTCTGAATGCTTTCGACTTTCTCATTTGATGGCGAAATACCATGCTCAGTAACGAGATGACTGAGAAAACTTAATGCAGAAACTCCGAAAACGCATTTTGCTGCATTAATAGTAATTCCATAATCCGATAAACGCTGAAACAACAGTCGGAGATGTTCCTTATGCGTTTTCGCGTCCGCAGATGCAATAAGGACGTCGTCTATGTAGATGAACACGAAGTCCAATCCTTGACAGACCTGATGCATGAACCTTTGGAACGAATATTTTTCGAAAAAATATTTTTCGAAAAGTCTTCGGAAATGGGCTAGAAATTAAATTCCCTACACGGAGATACCAAATATGTGGGGATTGCTTTCAGTTTTATGGGATTTCATTTTTTTGCTACAAATTCTAATGTTTTGTATTGACTCTCATTAAATTTCGCGATTTGTTGGGCAATTTTGAATATTTTTCGAAAAGGTCTTCGGAAATTCGCTAGAAATTAAATTCCCTACTCGGAATACCAAATATGTGGGGATTGCATTCAGTTTTAGGGGTTCTCATTTTTTTGCTACAAATTCTGACGTTTTGTATTGAATCTCATTATATTTCCATATTTTCGCGATTTCACGGGCAATTTTGAATATTTTTCGAAAAGGTCTTCGGAAATTCGCTAGAAATTAAATTCCCTACTCGGAATACCAAATATGTGGGGATTGCTTTCAGTTTTAGAGGTTTTCATTTTTTTGATACAAATTCTGATGTTTTGTATTGAATCTCATTAAATTTTCATATTATCCCGATTTCTTGGGCAATTTTGAATATTTTTCGGAAAGGTCTTCGGAAATTCGCTAGAAATTAAATTCCCTACACGGAGATACCAAATATGTGCGGATTGCTTTCAGATTTAAAGGTTTTCATTTTTTTGCTACAAATTCTGATGTTTTGTATTGACTCTCATTAAATTTTCATATTATCCCTATTTCTCGGGCAATTTTGAATATTATTCGAAAAGGTATTCGGAAATTCGCTAGAAATTAAATTCCCTACACGGAGATACCAAATATGTGCGGATTGCTTTCAGAATTAAAGGTTTTCATTTTTTTGCTACAAATTCTGACGTTTTGTATTGAATCTCATTATATTTCCATATTTTCGCGATTTCACGGGAAATTTTGAATATTTTTCGAAAAAGTCTTCGGAAATGCTCTAGAAATTAAATTCCCTACATGGAGATGTGGGGGTGGCGCACGTGTTAATTTGTACCAACCTCACTTGTCTTTATTTTGTCCTGAAGGATCTTATTTTCCGTTATATAAAAAAAAAAACTATTTAATTTGGTTAAATTAAAATATAAGCTATTATTTATTTAACTTATTTCTTAATGTTATTTATCCAACTTATAATTTTATTTATTATATTTAATATTTAAGTTCATTGTTCCAAATCTTTTTTATTTTATTTAACATAATTAATTTATTTTATATTTAATATTTATTTAATTTAATATACTATATTTAATAGTTGTAATTTATTACTTTGACTTGTAATTTATTTTCTTAACGCACAATTAAATTTATTTCTAACTTGATCGATTTTTCGATCTGAACACTCTCGTTGCTGACTATATAATAATAATCTTATCATCTCTTCATTTGCAATTATAATAAATGCAACAAATGAAAAAATGATATGATTGGGTGGTATGATCGCATCATCCGATTATTAACAAAACAAATAGTTACCGGTACAATAATAATTTTTGTTGTTCAAGAGAATAATTATAAATTAATAAAAATTATTAATTATTGTTGTACCGGGTCACTACATCACCCTCCTCCGAGTGAAACGTAAATTTTAATTTGTGAGGAAGTACGATTGTATACCTTAACATTACATATTATTTATATCGAATATATCGTTATTAAATCTTTTTAACTATGTTAATAAATGTTTGCTTGTCAATTGGGAAAGGAAAAAGAAATAAGTAAGAAATTGATTTTTTAAATAAGAAGTTAACAATTATTATTTACTGAAACTAACTCTACGACACTTTGACTCCGACTTCATGGTAGAAACTCCATAAGCCGGTTTTAGTCTGTCGATTGAAATTGCTTTCTCTTTGTCGTTGATACGTATGATAAATGTTTTTCGTAGACGTCTGGTCACTCTAAAAGGTCCATCGTAAGTTGGTGTCAGCGTTGGTTTGATTTTGTCGCTCCGAATGAATACGTAGTCACATGTGTCTAGAGTTTTTGGTATAAAAATTTGCTGTTTGTCTGTTTTTCGTGTCGGCGTGGGTACCAAGCTTCGCATTGTGTCGCGTAGTTTTGTAATTAGTACGTTAGAGTCCGGTACGTCCATTGTCGACTCTATAAAAGATTCGCCCGGTAGTTTTAGTGTCTGGCCGTATATTAATTCAGCTGGAGAGCATTGAATATCCTCCTTGATCGCGGCGCGAACTCCAAGGAGAACTAATGGTAGCTCTATACTCCAGTTCTGGCTATTACCACGTGCTCTGAGCGTATCCTTCAGCTGGCGATGAAACCGTTCGACCAGTCCGTTAGATTGTGGGTGGTACGGAGAGGTTCTGATGTGATCCTTGATCCGTCGAAATGGTTGCTGGAATTCCAAAGCGGGATACATATTGTATCACGAATGTTTTTGCGATTGTTATAGCTGTCATATCCGGTATGGCGTAAGCTTCAGGCCATCGTGTAAATCTGTCGACTACTGTGAAAATGTATGAGTTTCCGTCAGAGGTGGGTAAAGGACCTACCAAGTCTATATGTATGTGCTCAAATCGTGCGTTAGGTATGTCAAAAGTCCCATGTTGACATTTTGTGTGACGATGAATTTTGGTCTTTTGGCAGGGTATGCAAACCTTGGACCAATTATTCGAGTCACGATTTATGTTTGGCCAAAAATATCGTGATCCAAGCAATTTTCTGGTTGCTCGAATGCCAGGATGTGCCAAATAATGCATTGCGTTAAACACAACTCGTGTTAATGTTTCGGGAATGTACGGTCGGTTGTTTTTCGTAGAAATTTCGCAGTAGAGTTCTAGGTCAGGTAAGTTTATTTTTTCTAGCCTAATTGATGGTCTCGGATGTGCAAGAAGTTTTGTTAGTTCGTCGTCCATTTTCTGTTCTTTTGCAATTTTACGTAAGTCGAAACTGTTCCATTCTACCATCGCGATCTCTGTAAAACGAGAGAGGCTGTCCGCTACGACATTATCTTTTCCAGCAATATGTCTAATATCAGTGGTAAATTGTGCAATGTAGTCTAGGTGGCGGGTCTGTCGTGGGTTGCGTTCGGTCTTAGAGCAAATTGCGTTGATAAGTGGCTTGTGGTCCGTGAAGATTGTAAAGTCTCGTCCTTCTACCGCGTATCGAAAGTGTTTGACTGCTGCGTAGATCGCTAGAAGTTCGCGATCAAACGCAGAATATTTGTTTTCGGCTGGCGATAATTTGCGTGAGCAGAATGCAAGTGGTTGCCATCCTTGCTTTGTTGGTTGTTGCAACACTGCACCCAACGCGATATTTGATGCGTCGGTAACTAATATCAGCGTTCCGTTCGATTGTGGATGCGCAAGCATGGTGGCATGTGACAACGCTGCTTTAACATTTTGAAACACCGGGGTGAGTTCATCTGGCCAGTCAAGAATTTTGTTTTTTCCTTTAGTTTTGCTTACTTTGACTAGATACGCGTAAATTGGAGCGAGCAGTTCAGCTAGTTTGGGTTTAAAGCGATGGTAATAGTTTACCATCCCTATAAAGCGCTGAATTTGTCGGATTGATGAAGGTGTTGGGAATTTCTGAATGCTTTCGACTTTCTCATTTGATGGCGAAATACCATGCTCAGTAACGAGATGACTGAGAAAACTTAATGCAGAAACTCCGAAAACGCATTTTGCTGCATTAATAGTAATTCCATAATCCGATAAACGCTGAAACAACAGTCGGAGATGTTCCTTATGCGTTTTCGCGTCCGCAGATGCAATAAGGACGTCGTCTATGTAGATGAACACGAAGTCCAATCCTTGACAGACCTGATGCATGAACCTTTGGAACGAATATTTTTCGAAAAAATATTTTTCGAAAAGTCTTCGGAAATGGGCTAGAAATTAAATTCCCTACACGGAGATTCCAAATATGTGCGGATTGCTTTCAGTTTTAAAGGTTTTCATTTTTTTGCAACAAATTGTGATGTTTTGTATTCAATCTCATTAAATTTCCATATTTTCCCGATTTCTCGGGCAATTTTGAATATTCTTCGAAAAAGTCTAGCGCATTTCCGAAGAATATTCAATTTTGAATATTCTTCGGAAATGCGCTAGAAATGAAATTCCCTACACGGAGATACCAAATATGTTGAGATTGCTTTCAGTTTTAGGGGTTTTCATTGTTTTGCTAAAAATTCTGATGTTTTGTATTGACTCTCATTAAATTTCCATATTATCGCGATTTGTCGGAAAGTCTTCGGAAATGGGCTAGAAATTAAATTCCCTACACGGAGATACCAAATATGTGGGGATTGCTTTCAGTTTTATGGGATTTCATTTTTTTGCTACAAATTCTAATGTTTTGTATTGACTCTCATAAAATTTCCATATTATCGCGATTTGTCGGGCAATTTTGAATATTTTTCAAAAAGGTCTTCGGAAATTCGCTAGAAATTAAATTCCGTACACGGTGATACTAAATATGTGGGGGTTGCTGACAGTTTTAAGGGTTTCCCTTTTTTTGCTACAAATTCTGATGTTTTGTATTGGATCTCATTACATTTCCATATTTTACCGATTTCTCGGGCAATTTTGAATATTTTTGAAAAGGTGTTCTCTAGAAATTAAATACCCTACACGCACACGGATATACCAAATATGTGCGGATTGCTTTCAGTTTTAAAGGTTTTCATTTTTTTGCTACAAATTGTGATGTTTTGTATTCAATCTCATTATATTTCCATATTTTCCCGATTTCTGGGGCAATTTTGAATATTTTTGAAAAGGTCTTCGGAAATTTGCTAGAAATTAAATTCCCTACACGGAGATACCAAATATGTGCGGATTGCTTTCAGTTTTAAAGGTTTTAATTTTTTGCTACAAATTGTCACGTTTTGTATTGAATCTCATTATATTTCCATATTTTCCCCATTTCTGGGACAATTTTGAATATTTTTCGAAAAGTCTTCGGAAATGGGGTAGAAATTAAATTCCCTACACGGAGATACCAAATATGTGCGGATTGCTTTCAGTTTTAAACATTTTCATTTTTTTGCTACAAATTCTGATGTTTTGTATTGAATCTCATTATATTTCCATATTTTCTCGATTTCTCGGGCAATTTTGAATATTTTTCGAAAAAGTCTTCGGAAATGCGCTAGAAATTAAATTCCCTACAAGGGGTACCAAATATGTGCGGATTGCTTTCAGTTTTAAGGCTTTCCATTTTTTTGGTACAAATTCTGATGTTTTGAATATTTTTCGAAAAGATTTTCGGAAATTCGCTAGAAATTAAATTCCCTACACGGGGATACCAAATATGTGGGCATCGCTTTCAGTTTTAAAGGTTTTCATTTTTTTGCAACAAATTCTGACGTTTTGTATTGAATCTCATTATATTTCCATATTTTCTCGATTTCTCGGGCAATTTTGAATATTTTTCGAAAAAGTCTTCGGAAATGCGCTAGAAATTAAATTCCCTACACGGGGTACCAAATATGTGGGGATTGCTTTCAGTTTTAAGGGTTTCCATTTTTTTGGTACAAATTCTGATGTTTTGTATTGACTCTCATTAAATTTCCATATTTTCCCGATTTCTCGGGCAATTTTGAATATTTTTCGAAAAAGTCTTCGGAAATGCGCTAGAAATTAAATTCCCTACACGGGGTACCAAATATGTGGGGATTGCTGTCAGTTTTTAGGGTTTCCATTTTTTTGGTACAAATTCTGATGTTTTGTATTGAATCCCATTAAATTTCCATATTTTCCCGTTTTCTCGGGCAATTTTAAATATTTTTCGAAAAAGTCTTCGGAAATTCGCTAGAAATTAAATTCCCTACACGGATATACCAAATATGTGGTGATTGCTTTCAGTTTTAGGGGTATTGACTCTCATTAAATTTCCATATTATCCCGATATTTCGGGCAATTTGGATATTTTTGAAAAGGTCTTCGGAAATTTGATAGAAATTAAATTCCCTACACGGAGATACCAAATATGTGTGGATTGCTTTCAGTTTTAAAGGTTTTCATTTTTTTGCTACAAATTGTGATGTTTTGTATTGAATCACATTATATTTCCATATTTTCCCGATTTCTGGGGCAATTTTGAATATGTTTCGAAAAGTCTTCGGAAATGGGCTAGAAATTAAATTCCCTACACGGAGATACCAAATATGTGAGGATTGCTTTCAGTTTTATGGGTTTTCATTTTTTTGCTACAAATTCTGATGTTTTGTATTGGATCTCATTAAATTTCCATATTTTCCCCGATTTCTCGGGCAATTTTGAATATTTTTCAAAAAGGTCTTCGGAAATTCGCTAGAAATTAAATTTCGTACACGGTGATACCAAATATGTGGGGGTTGCTGACAGTTTTAAGGGTTTTAATTTTTTTGCTAAAAATTCTGATGTTTTGTATTGGATCTCATTAAATTTCTATATTTTCCCGATTTCTCGGGCAATTTTGAATATTTTTTAAAAAGGTGTTCGGAAATTCTCTAGAAATTAAATTCCCTACACGGAGATACCAAATATGTGCGGATTGCTTTCAGTTTTAAAGGTTTTCATTTTTTGCTACAAATTGTGATGTTTTGTATTGAATCTCATTATATTTCCATATTTTCCCGATTTCTGGTGCAATTTTGAATATTTTCCAAAAGTCTTCGGAAATGCGCTAGAAATTAAATTCCCTACACGGAGATACCAAATATGTGGGGATTGCTTTCAGTTTTAAGGGTTTTCATTTTTTTGCTACAAATTCTGATGTTTTATATTGACTCTCATTAAATTTCCATATTATCACGATTTGTCGGGAAATTTTGAATATTTTTCAAAAAGGTCTTCGGAAATTCGCTAGAAATTAAATTCCCTACACGGAGATACCAAATATGTGGGGATTGCTTTCAGTTTTAAGGGTTTTCATTTTTTTGCTACAAATTCTGATGTTTTGTACTGAATCTCATTAAATTTCCATATTTTCCCGATTTCTCGGGAAATTTTAAATATTTTTGAAAAGGTGTTCGGAAATTCTCTAGAAATTAAATTCCCTACACGGAGATACAAAATATGTGCGGATTGGTTTCAGTTTTAAAGGTTTTCATTTTTTTGCTACAAATTGTGATGTTTTGTATTGAATCTCATTATATTTCCATATTTTCCCGATTTCTGGGGTAATTTTGAATATTTTTCGAAAAGTGTTCGGAAATGCTATAGAAATTAAATTCCTTACACGGAGATACCAATTATGTAGGGATTGCTTTCAGTTTTAGGGGTTTTCATTTTTATGCTACAAATTCTGATGTTTTGTATTGACTCTCATTAAATTTCCATATTATCGCGATTTGTCGGGCAATTTTGAATATTTTTCGAAAAGGTTTTCGGACATTCGCTAGAAATTAAATTCCCTACACGGGGTACCAAATATGTGGGAATTGCTTTCAGTTTTAAAGGTTTTCATTTTTTTGCTACAAATTCTGATGTTTTGTATTGAATCTCATTAAATTTCCATATTTTCCCCATTTCTCGGGCAATTTTGAATATTTTTCGAAAAAGTCTTCAGAAGTGCGCTAGAAATTAAATACCCTAAACGGAGATACCAAATATGTGGGGATTGCTTTCAGTTTTAAATGTTTTCATTTTTTTGCTACATATTCTGATAGTTTGTATTGACTCTCATTAAATTTCCATATTATCCCCATTTCTCGGCCAATTTTGAATATTTTTCGGAAAGGTCTCCGGAAATTCGCTAGAAATTAAATTCCCTACACGGAAATACCAAATATGTGCGGATTGCTTTCAGTTTTAAAGGTTTTCATTTGTTTGCTACAAATTCTGATGTTTTGTATTGAATCTCATTAAATTTCCATATTATCCCGATTTCTCGGGCAATTTTGAATATTTTTCGAAAAGGTCTTCGGAAATTCGCTAGAAAGTAAATTCCCTACACGGAGATACCAAATATGTGAGGATTGCTTTCAGTTTTAAGGGTTTTCATTTTCTTGCTACAAATTCTGATGTTTTGTATTGAATCTCATTAAATTTCCATATTTTCCTGATTTCTCGGGCAATTTTGAATATTTTTCGAAAAGGTCTTCGGAAATTCGCTAGAAATTAAATTCCCTACACGGAGATACCAAATATGTGAGAATTGCTTTCAGTTTTTATGGTTTTCATTTTTTTGCAACAAATTCTGACGTTTTGTATTGAATCTCGTTATATTTCCATTTTTTCCCTATTTCTCGGGCAATTTTGAATATTTTTCGAAAAGGTCTTCGGAAGTGCGCTTGAAATTAAATTCCCTACACGGAGATACCAAATATGTGCGGATTGCTTTCAGTTTTAAAGTTTTTCATTTGTTTGCTACAAATTCTGATGTTTTGTATTGAATCTCATTAAATTTCCATATTTTCCTGATTTCTCGGGCAATTTTGAATATTTTTCGAAAAGGTCTTCGGAAATTCGCTAGAAATTAAATTCCCTACACGGAGATACCAAATATGTGAGAATTGCTTTCAGTTTTAAAGGTTTTCATTTGTTTGCTACAAATTCTGATGTTTTGTATTGAATCTCATTAAATTTCCATATTTTCCTGATTTCTCGGGCAATTTTGAATATTTTTCGAAAAGGTCTTCGGAAATTCGCTAGAAATTAAATACCCTAAACGGAGATACCAAATATGTGGGGATTGCTTTCAGTTTTAAAGGTTTTCATTTTTTTGCTACATATTCTGATGGTTTGTATTGACTCTCATTAAATTTCCATATTATCCCCATTTCTCGAGCAATTTTGAATATTTTTCGAAAAGGTCTTCGGAAATTCGCTAGAAATTAAATTCCCTACACGGAGATACCAAATATGTGAGAATTGCTTTCAGTTTTAAAGGTTTTCATTTGTTTGCTACAAATTCTGATGTTTTGTATTGAATCTCATTAAATTTCCATATTTTCCTGATTTCTCGGCAATTTTGAATATTTTTCGAAAAGGTCTTCGGAAATTCGCTAGAAATTAAATACCCTAAACGGAGATACCAAATATGTGGGGATTGCTTTCAGTTTTAAAGGTTTTCATTTTTTTGCTACATATTCTGATGGTTTGTATTGACTCTCATTAAATTTCCATATTATCCCCATTTCTCGAGCAATTTTGAATATTTTTCGGAAAGGTCTCCGGAAATTCGCTAGAAATTAAATTCCCTACACGGAGATACCAAATATGTGCGGAATGCTTTCAGTTTTAAAGGTTTTCATTTGTTTGCTACAAATTCTGATGTTTTGTATTGAATCTCATTAAATTTCCATATTATCCCGATTTCTCGGGCAATTTTGAATATTTTTCGAAAAGGTCTTCGGAAATTCGCTAGAAAGTAAATTCCCTACACGGAGATACCAAATATGTGAGGATTGCTTTCAGTTTTAAGGGTTTTCATTTTTTTGCTACAAATTCTGATGTTTTGTATTGAATCTCATTAAATTTCCATATTTTCCTGATTTCTCGGCAATTTTGAATATTTTTCGAAAAGGTCTTCGGAAATTCGCTAGTAAGTAAATTCCCTATACGGAGATACCAAATATGTGAGAATTGCTTTCAGTTTTATGGGTTTTCATTTCTTTCCTACAAATTCTGATGTTTTGTATTGAATCTCATTAAATTTCCATATTTTCCTGATTTCTCGGGCAATTTTGAATATTTTTCGAAAAGGTCTTCGGAAATTCGCTAGAAATTAAATACCCTAAACGGAGATACCAAATATGTGGGGATTGCTTTCAGTTTTAAAGGTTTTCATTTTTTTGCTACATATTCTGATGGTTTGTATTGACTCTCATTAAATTTCCATATTATCCCCATTTCTCGAGCAATTTTGAATATTTTTCGGAAAGGTCTCCGGAAATTCGCTAGAAATTAAATTCCCTACACGGAGATACCAAATATGTGCGGAATGCTTTCAGTTTTAAAGGTTTTCATTTGTTTGCTACAAATTCTGATGTTTTGTATTGAATCTCATTAAATTTCCATATTATCCCGATTTCTCGGGCAATTTTGAATATTTTTCGAAAAGGTCTTCGGAAATTCGCTAGAAAGTAAATTCCCTACACGGAGATACCAAATATGTGAGGATTGCTTTCAGTTTTAAGGGTTTTCATTTTTTTGCTACAAATTCTGATGTTTTGTATTGAATCTCATTAAATTTCCATATTTTCCTGATTTCTCGGGCAATTTTGAATATTTTTCGAAAAGGTCTTCGGAAATTCGCTAGAAATTAAATTCCCTACACGGAGATACCAAATATGTGAGAATTGCTTTCAGTTTTAAAGGTTTTCATTTGTTTGCTACAAATTCTGATGTTTTGTATTGAATCTCATTAAATTTCCATATTATCCCGATTTCTCGGGCAATTTTGAATATTTTTCGAAAAGGTCTTCGGAAATTCGCTAGAAAGTAAATTCCCTATACGGAAATACCAAATATGTGAGGATTGCTTTCAGTTTTATGGGTTTTCATTTCTTTCCTACAAATTCTGATGTTTTGTATTGAATCTCATTAAATTTCCATATTTTCCTAATTTCTCGGGCAATTTTGAATATTTTTCGAAAAGGTCTTCGGAAATTCGCTAGAAATTAAATTCCCTACACGGAGATACCAAATATGTGAGAATTGCTTTCAGTTTTAAAGGTTTTCATTTGTTTGCTACAAATTCTGATGTTTTGTATTGAATCTCATTAAATTTCGATATTATCCCCCCGATTTCTCGGGCAATTTTGAATATTTTTCGAAAAGGTCTTCGGAAATTCGCTAGAAAGTAAATTCCCTATACGGAGATACCAAATATGTGAGGATTGCTTTCAGTTTTATGGGTTTTCATTTCTTTGCTACAAACTCTGATGTTTTGTATTGAATCTCATTAAATTTCCATATTTTCCTGATTTCTCGGGCAATTTTGAATATTTTTCGAAAAGGTCTTCGGAAATTCGCTAGAAATTAAATTCCCTACACGGAGATACCAAATATGTGACAATTGCTTTCAGTTTTAAAGGTTTTCATTTGTTTGCTACAAATTCTGATGTTTTGTATTGAATCTCATTAAATTTCGATATTATCCCGATTTCTCGGGCAATTTTGAATATTTTTCGAAAAGGTCTTCGGAAATTCGCTAGAAAGTAAATTCCCTACACGGAGATACCAAATATGTGAGGATTGCTTTCAGTTTTAAGGGTTTTCATTTTTTTGCTACCAATTCTGATGTTTTGTATTGAATCTCATTAAATTTCCATATTTTCCTGATTTCTCGGGCAATTTTGAATATTTTTCGAAAAGGTCTTCGGAAATTCGCTAGAAATTAAATTCCCTCCACGGAGATACCAAATATGTGCGGATTGCTTTCAGTTTTAAAGGTTTTCATTTGTTTGCTACAAATTCTGATGTTTTGTATTGAATCTGATTAAATTTCCATATTTTCCTGATTTCTCGGGCAATTTTGAATATTTTTCGAAAAGGTCTTCGGAAATTCGCTAGAAATTAAATTCCCTATACGGAGATACCAAATATGTGCGGATTGCTTTCAGTTTTAAAGGTTTTCATTTTTTTGCAACAAATTCTGACGTTTTGTATTGAATCTCATTATATTTCCATATTTTCCCTATTTCTCGGGCAATTTTGAATATTTTTCGAAAAGGTCTTCGGAAGTGCGCTTGAAATTAAATTCCCTACACGGAGATACCAAATATGTGCGGATTGCTTTCAGTTTTAAAGGTTTTCATTTGTTTGCTACAAATTCTGATGTTTTGTATTGAATCTCATTAAATTTCCATATTATCCCGATTTCTCGGGCAATTTTGAATATTTTTCGAAAAGGTCTTCGGAAATTCGCTAAGGTCTTCGGAAATTCGCTGTGCGGATTGCTTTCAGTTTTAAAGGTTTTCATTTTTTTGCAACAAATTCTGACGTTTTGTATTGAATCTCATTATATTTCCATATTTTCCCTATTTATCGGGCAATTTTGAATATTTTTCGAAAAGGTCTTCGGAAGTGCGCTTGAAATTAAATTCCCTACACGGAGATACCAAATATGTGCGGATTGCTTTCAGTTTTAAAGGTTTTCATTTGTTTGCTACAAATTCTGATGTTTTGTATTGAATCTCATTAAATTTCCATATTATCCCGATTTCTCGGGCAATTTTGAATATTTTTCGAAAAGGTTTTCGGACATTCGCTAGAAATTAAATTCCCTACACGTGGTACCAAATATGTGGGAATTGCTTTCAGTTTTAAAGGTTTTCATTTTTTTGCTACAAATTCTGATGTTTTGTATTGAATCTCATTAAATTTCCATATTTTCCCCATTTCTCGGGCAATTTGAATATTTTTCGAAAAGGTCTTCAGAAGTGCGCTAGAAATTAAATTCCCTACACGGAGATACCAAATATGTGGGGATTGCTTTCAGTTTTAAAGGTTTTCATTTTTTTGCTACATATTCTGATGGTTTGTAATGACTCTCATTAAATTTCCATATTATCCCCATTTGTCGGGCAATTTTGAATATTTTTCGGAAAGGTCTCCGGAAATTCGCTAGAAATTAAATTCCCTACACGGAGATACCAAATATGTGCGGATTGCTTGCAGTTTTATAGGTTTTCATTTGTTTGCTACAAATTCTGATGTTTTGTATTGAATCTCATTAAATTTCCATATTATCCCGATTTCTCGGGCAATTTTGAATATTTTTCGAAAAGGTCTTCGGAAATTCGCTAGAAAGTAAATTCCCTACACGGAGATACCAAATATGTGAGGATTGCTTTCAGTTTTAAGGGTTTTCATTTTTTTGCTACAAATTCTGATGTTTTGTATTGAATCTCATTAAATTTCCATATTTTCCTGATTTCTCGGGCAATTTTGAATATTTTTCGAAAAGGTCTTCGGAAATTCGCTAGAAATTAAATTCCCTCCACGGAGATACCAAATATGTGCGGATTGCTTTCAGTTTTAAAGGTTTTCATTTGTTTGCTACAAATTCTGATGTTTTGTATTGAATCTGATTAAATTTCCATATTTTCCTGATTTCTCGGGCAATTTTGAATATTTTTCGAAAAGGTCTTCGGAAATTCGCTAGAAATTAAATTCCCTATACGGAGATACCAAATATGTGCGGATTGCTTTCAGTTTTAAAGGTTTTCATTTTTTTGCAACAAATTCTGACGTTTTGTATTGAATCTCATTATATTTCCATATTTTCCCTATTTCTCGGGCAATTTTGAATATTTTTCGAAAAGGTCTTCGGAAGTGCGCTAGAAATTAAATTCCCTACACGGAGATACCAAATATGTGCGGATTGCTTTCAGTTTTAAAGGTTTTCATTTGTTTGCTACAAATTCTGATGTTTTGTATTGAATCTCATTAAATTTCCATATTATCCCGATTTCTCGGGCAATTTTGAATATTTTTCGAAAAGGTCTTCGGAAATTCGCTAAGGTCTTCGGAAATTCGCTGTGCGGATTGCTTTCAGTTTTAAAGGTTTTCATTTTTTTGCAACAAATTCTGACGTTTTGTATTGAATCTCATTATATTTCCATATTTTCCCTATTTATCGGGCAATTTTGAATATTTTTCGAAAAGGTCTTCGGAAGTGCGCTTGAAATTAAATTCCCTACACGGAGATACCAAATATGTGCGGATTGCTTTCAGTTTTAAAGGTTTTCATTTGTTTGCTACAAATTCTGATGTTTTGTATTGAATCTCATTAAATTTCCATATTATCCCGATTTCTCGGGCAATTTTGAATATTTTTCGAAAAGGTTTTCGGACATTCGCTAGAAATTAAATTCCCTACACGTGGTACCAAATATGTGGGAATTGCTTTCAGTTTTAAAGGTTTTCATTTTTTTGCTACAAATTCTGATGTTTTGTATTGAATCTCATTAAATTTCCATATTTTCCCCATTTCTCGGGCAATTTGAATATTTTTCGAAAAGGTCTTCAGAAGTGCGCTAGAAATTAAATACCCTAAACGGAGATACCAAATATGTGGGGATTGCTTTCAGTTTTAAAGGTTTTCATTTTTTTGCTACATATTCTGATGGTTTGTAATGACTCTCATTAAATTTCCATATTATCCCCATTTGTCGGGCAATTTTGAATATTTTTCGGAAAGGTCTCCGGAAATTCGCTAGAAATTAAATTCCCTACACGGAGATACCAAATATGTGCGGATTGCTTGCAGTTTTATAGGTTTTCATTTGTTTGCTACAAATTCTGATGTTTTGTATTGAATCTCATTAAATTTCCATATTATCCCGATTTCTCGGGCAATTTTGAATATTTTTCGAAAAGGTCTTCGGAAATTCGCTAGAAAGTAAATTCCCTACACGGAGATACCAAATATGTGAGGATTGCTTTCAGTTTTAAGGGTTTTCATTTTTTTGCTACAAATTCTGATGTTTTGTATTGAATCTCATTAAATTTCCATATTTTCCTGATTTCTCGGGCAATTTTGAATATTTTTCGAAAAGGTCTTCGGAAATTCGCTAGAAATTAAATTCCCTACACGGAGATACCAAATATGTGCGAATTGCTTTCAGTTTTTATGGTTTTCATTTTTTTGCAACAAATTCTGACGTTTTGTATTGAATCTCATTATATTTCCATTTTTTCCCTATTTCTCGGGCAATTTTGAATGTTTTTCGAAAAGGTCTTCGGAAGTGCGCTTGAAATTAAATTCCCTACACGGAGATACCAAATATGTGCGGATTGCTTTCAGTTTTAAAGGTTTTCATTTGTTTGCTACAAATTCTGATGTTTTGTATTGAATCTCATTAAATTTCCATATTTTCCTGATTTCTCGGGCAATTTTGAATATTTTTCGAAAAGGTCTTCGGAAATTCGCTAGAAAGTAAATTCCCTATACGGAGATACCAAATATGTGAGGATTGCTTTCCGTTTTATGGGTTTTCATTTCTTTGCTACAAATTCTGATGTTTTGTATTGAATCTCATTAAATTTCCATATTTTCCTGATTTCTCGGGCAATTTTGAATATTTTTCGAAAAGGTCTTCGGAAATTCGCTAGAAATTAAATTCCCTACACGGAGATACCAAATATGTGAGGATTGCTTTCAGTTTTATGGGTTTTCATTTCTTTGCTACAAATTCTGATGTTTTGTATTGAATCTCATTAAATTTCCATATTTTCCTGATTTCTCGGGCAATTTTGAATATTTTTCGACAAGGTCTTCGGAAATTCGCTAGAAATTAAATTCCCTACACGGAGATACCAAATATGTGAGAATTGCTTTCAGTTTTAAAGGTTTTCATTTGTTTGCTACAAATTCTGATGTTTTGTATTCAATCTCATTAAATTTCCATATTATCCCGATTTCTCGGGCAATTTTGAATATTTTTCGAAAAGGTCTTCGGAAATTCGCTAGAAAGTAAATTCCCTATACGGAGATACCAAATATGTGAGGATTGCTTTCAGTTTTATGGGTTTTCATTTCTTTGCTACAAACTCTGATGTTTTGTATTGAATCTCATTAAATTTCCATATTTTCCTGATTTCTCGGGCAATTTTGAATATTTTTCGAAAAGGTCTTCGGAAATTCGCTAGAAATTAAAAATTCCCTACACGGAGATACCAAATATGTGACAATTGCTTTCAGTTTTAAAGGTTTTCATTTGTTTGCTACAAATTCTGATGTTTTGTATTGAATCTCATTAAATTTCGATATTATCCCGATTTCTCGGGCAATTTTGAATATTTTTCGAAAAGGTCTTCGGAAATTCGCTAGAAAGTAAATTCCCTACACGGAGATACCAAATATGTGAGGATTGCTTTCAGTTTTAAGGGTTTTCTTTTTTTTGCTACAAATTCTGATGTTTTGTATTGAATCTCATTAAATTTCCATATTTTCCTGATTTCTCGGGCAATTTTGAATATTTTTCGAAAAGGTCTTCGGAAATTCGCTAGAAATTAAATTCCCTACACGGAGATACCAAATATGTGCGGATTGCTTTCAGTTTTAAAGGTTTTAATTTTTTTTGCTACAAATTCTGATGTTTTGTATTGAATCTCATTAAATTTCCATATTATCCCCATTTTCTTCGGGCAATTTTGAATATTTTTCGGAAAGGTCTCCGGAAATTCGCTAGAAATTAAATTCCCTACACGGAGATACCAAATATGTGCGGATTGCTTTCAGTTTTAAAGGTTTTCATTTGTTTGCT
>OZ010645.1:26884382-27175093 GCA_963932195.1 Empis livida | reverse complement strand
AAATATTCTGATGTTTTATATTGAAGCTCATTATATTTCCACATTTTCCCGATTTCTCGGGCAATTTGAATATTTTTCGAAAAGATCTTCGGAAATGTGCTAGAAATTATATTCTCTACACGGGGATACCAAATATGTGGGGACTGCTTTCAGTTTTAAGGTTTTCATTTTTTTGCTACAAATTCTGATGTTTTATATTGAATCGCATTAAATTTCTATATTTTCCCCATTTCTCGGGCAATTTTGAATATTTTTCGAAAAGGTCTTCGGAAATGCGATAGAAATTAAATTTCAAACACGGAGATACCAAATGTGTGGGGATATCTTTCAGTTTTAAGGGTTTTCATTTTTTTGCTACAAATTCTGATGTTTTGTATTGAATCTCATTATATTTCCATATTTTCCCGATTTCTCGGGCAATTTTGAATACTTTTCGAAAAGATCTTTTGAAATTCGCTAGAAATTAAATTCCCTACACGGAGATACCAAATATGTGGGGATTGCTTTCAGTTTTAAAGATTTTCATTTTTTTGCTACAAATTCTGATGTTTTGTATTGAATCTCATTAAATTTCCATATTTTCCCGATTTCGCGGGCAATTTTTAATATTTTTTAAAAAGGTTTTCGGAAATGAGCTAGAAATTAAATTCCCTACACGGGGATACCAAATATGTGGGGATTGCTTTCAGTTTTAAGGGTTTTCATTTTTTTGCTACAAGTTCTGATGTTTTGTATTGAATCTCATTAAATTTCCATATTTTCCCGATTTCTCGGGCAATTTTGAATATTTTACAAAAAGCCCTTCGATAGTTCGCTAGAAATTAAATTCCCTGCACGAAGATACCAAATATGTGGGGATTGCTTTCAGTTTTAAAGGTTTTCATTTTTTGCTATAAATTCTAATGTTGTGTATTGAATCTCATTAAATTTTCATATTATCCCGATTTCTCGGGCAATTTTGAATATTTTTCGAAAAGGTGTTCGGAAATTCGCTAGAAATTAAATTCCCTATACAGAGATACCAAATTTGTGCGGATTGCTTTCAGTTTTAAAGGTTTTCATATTTTTGCTACAAATTCTGATGTTTTGTATTGAATCTCATTAAATTTCCATATTTTCCCCATTTCGCGGGCAATTTTGAATATTTTTCGAAAAGGTCTTCGGAAGTGCGCTAGAAATTAAATTCCCTACACGGAGATACCAAATATGTGGGGATTGCTTTCAGTTTTAAGGGTTTTCATTTTTTTGCTACAAATTCTGAGTGTTTTGTATTGAATCTCATTAAATTTTCATATTATCCCGATTTCGGGCAATTTTGAATATCTCGGGCAATTTTGAATATTTTTCGAAAAGGTCTTCGGAAATTCGCTAGAAATTAACTTCCCTACACGGAGATACCACATATGTGGGGATTGCTTTCAGATTTAAAGGTTTTCATTTTTTTGCTACAAATTCTGATGTTTTATATTGAATCGCATTAAATTTCTATATTTTCCCCATTTCCCGGGCAATTTTGAATATTTTTCGAAAAGGTCTTCGGAAATTCGATAGAAATTAAATTTCAAACACCGAGATACGTAATGTGTGGGGATTGCTTTCAGATTTAAGGGTTTTCATTTTTTTGCTACAAATTCTGATGTTTTGTATTGAACCTAATTATATTTCCATATTTTCCCGATTTCTCGGGCAATTTTGAATATTTTTCGAAATATCCTTCGGAAATGCGCTAGAAATTAAATTCCCTACACGGAGATACCAAATATGTGCGGATTGCTTTCAGTTTTAAGGGTTTTCATTTTTTTGCTACAAATTCTGATGTTTTGTATAGAATCTCATTAAATTTCCATATTTTCCCGATTTCTCGGGCAATTTTGAATATTTTTCGAAAAGGTCTTCGGAAATGTGCTAGAAATTATATTCCTTACACGGGGATACCAAATATGTGGGGACTGCTTTCAGTTTTAAGGGTTTTCATTTTTTTCCTACAAATTCTGATGTTTTGTATTGAATCTCATTAAATTTTCTTATTATCCCGATTTCTCGGGCAATTTTGAATATTTTTCGAAAAGGTCTTCGGAAATTCGCTAGAAATTAAATTCCCTACACAGAGATACCAAATATGTGCGGATTGCTTTCAGTTTTAAAGGTTTTCATTTTTTTGCTACAAATTCTGATGTTTTATATTGAATCTCATTAAATTTTTATATTTTCCCCATTTCGCGGGCAGTTTTGAATATTTTTCGAAAGGGTCTTCGGAAATGTGCTAGAAATTATATTCCCTACACGGGGACCCACCAAATATGTGGGGACTGCTTTCAGTTTTAAGGGTTTTCATTTTTTTGCTACAAATTCTGATGTTTTGTATTCAAACTCATTATATTTCCACATTTTCCCGATTTCTCGGGCAATTTTGAATATTTTTCGAAAAGATCTTCGGAAATTCGCTAGAAATTAAATTCCCTACACGGAGATACCAAATATGTGGGGATTGCTTTCAGGTTTAAAGGTTTTCATTTTTTTGGTACAAATTCTGATGTTTTGTATTGAATCTTATTAAATTTCTATATTTTCCCCATTTCGCGGACAATTTTGAATATTTTTCGAAAAGGTCTTCGGAAATTCGCTAGAAATTAAATTCCCTACACAGAGATACCAAATATGTGCGGATTGCTTTCAGTTTTAAAGGTTTTCATTTTTTTGCTACAAATTCTGATGTTTTGTATTGAATCTCATTAAATTTCTATATTTTCCCCCATTTCGCGGGCAGTTTTGAATATTTTTCGAAAAGGTCTTCGGAAGTGCGCTAGAAATTAAATTCCCTACACGGAGATACCAAATGTGTGGGCATTGCTTTCAGTTTTAAGGGTTTTCATTTTTTTGCTACAAATTCTGATGTTTTGTATTGAATCTCATTAAATTTCTATATTTTCCCCATTTCGCGGGCAGTTTTGAATATTTTTCGAAAAGGTCTTCGGAAGTGCGCTAGAAATTAAATTCCCTACACGCAGATACCAAATATGCTTTCAGTTTTAAGGGTTTTTATTTTTTTGCTACAAATTCTGATGTTTTGTATTGAATCTCATTAAATTTCCATATTTTCCCCATTTCGCGGGCAATTTTGAATATTTTTCGAAAAAATCTTCGGAAATGCGCTAGAAATTAAATTCCCTACACAGAGATACCAAATATGTGCGGATTGCTTTCGGTTTTAAAGGTTTTCATTGTTTTGCTACAAATTCTGATGTATTGTATTGAATCTCATTAAATTTCTATATTTTCCCCATTTCGCGGGCAGTTTTGAATATTTTTCGAAAAGGTCTTCGAAAATGTGCTAGAAATTATATTCCCTACACGGGGACCCACCAAATATGTGGGGACTGCTTTCAGTTTTAAGGGTTTTCATTTTTTTGCTACAAATTCTGATGTTTTGTATTGAAACTCATTATATTTCCACATTTTCCCGATTTCTCGGGTAATTTTGAATATTTTTCGAAAAGATCTTCGGAAATTCGCTAGAAATTAAATTCCCTACACGGAGATACCAAATATGTGGGGATTGCTTTCAGGTTTAAAGGTTTTCATTTTTTTGGTACAAATTCTGATGTTTTGTATTGAATCTTATTAAATTTCTATATTTTCCCCATTTCGCGGACAATTTGGAATATTTTTCGAAAAGGTCTTCGGAAATTCGCTAGAAATTAAATTCCCTACACAGAGATAGCAAATATGTGCGGATTGCTTTCAGTTTTAAAGGTTTTCATTTTTTTGCTACAAATTCTGATGTTTTGTATTGAATCTCATTAAATTTCTATATTTTCCCCATTTCGCGGGCAGTTTTGAATATTTTTCGAAAAGGTCTTCGGAAGTGCGCTAGAAATTAAATTCCTTACACGCAGATACCAAATATGCTTTCAGTTTTAAGGGTTTTCATTTTTTTGCTACAAATTCTGATGTTTTGTATTGAATCTCATTAAATTTCCATATTTTCCCCATTTCGCGGGCAGTTTTGAATATTTTTCGAAAAGGTCTTCGAAAATGTGCTAGAAATTATATTCCCTACACGGGGACCCACCAAATATGTGGGGACTGCTTTCAGTTTTAAGGGTTTTCATTTTTTTGCTACAAATTCTGATGTTTTGTATTGAAACTCATTATATTTCCACATTTTCCCGATTTCTCGGGTAATTTTGAATATTTTTCGAAAAGATCTTCGGAAATTCGCTAGAAATTAAATTCCCTACACGGAGATACCGAATATGTGGGGATTGCTTTCAGGTTTAAAGGTTTTCATTTTTTTGGTACAAATTCTGATGTTTTGTATTGAATCTTATTAAATTTCTATATTTTCCCCATTTCGCGGACAATTTGGAATATTTTTCGAAAAGGTCTTCGGAAATTCGCTAGAAATTAAATTCCCTACACAGAGATAGCAAATATGTGCGGATTGCTTTCAGTTTTAAAGGTTTTCATTTTTTTGCTACAAATTCTGATGTTTTGTATTGAATCTCATTAAATTTCTATATTTTCCCCATTTCGCGGGCAGTTTTGAATATTTTTCGAAAAGGTCTTCGGAAGTGCGCTAGAAATTAAATTCCTTACACGCAGATACCAAATATGCTTTCAGTTTTAAGGGTTTTCATTTTTTTGCTACAAATTCTGATGTTTTGTATTGAATCTCATTAAATTTCCATATTTTCCCCATTTCTCGGGCAATTTTGAATATTTTTCGAAAAGGTCTTCGGAAATGCGCTAGAAATTAAATTTTCTACTCGGAGATACCAAATATGTGGTGATTGCTTTCAGTTTTAAGGGTTTTCATTTTTTTGCTACAAATTCTGATGTTTAAATTGAATCGCATTAAATTTCCATATTTTCCTCATTTATTGGGCAATTTTGAATATTTTTCGAAAAGGTCTTCGGAAATTCGCTAGAAATTAAATTCCCTACACAGAGATACCAAATATGTGGGGATTGCTTTCAGTTTTAAAGGTTTTTATTTTTTTGCTACAAATTCTGATGATTTGTATTGCATCTCATTAAATTTCCATATTTTCCCCATTTCGCGGGCAATTTTGAATATTTTTCGAAAAAATCTTCGGATATGCGCTAGAAATTAAATTCCCTACACGGAGATACCAAATATGTGGGGATTGCTTTCAGTTTTAAGGCTTTTCATTTGTTTTGCTACAAATTCTGATGTTTTGTATTGAACCTCATTATATTTCCATATTTTCCCGATTTCTCGGGCAATTTTGAATATTTTTCGAAAAGGTCTTTGGAAACTCGCTAGAAATTAAATTCCCTACACGGCGATACCAAATATGTGGGGATTGCTTTCAGTTTCATAGGTTTTCATTTTTTTGGTACAAATTCTGATGTTTTGTATTGAATCTCATTAAATTTGCATATTTTCCTGATTTCTCGGGCAATTTTTAATATTTTTTAAAAAGGTCTTCGGAAATGCGCTAGAAATTAAATTCCCTACACGGATATACCAAATATTTGGGGATTGCTTTCAGTTTTAAGGGTTTTCATTTTTTTGCTACAAATTCTGATGTTTTGTATTGAATCTAATTAAATTTCCATATTTTCCCGATTTCTATTAAATTCCCTACACAGAGATACCGAATATGTGGGGATTGCTTTCAGTTTTAAGGGGTTTAATTTTTTTGCTACAAGTTCTGATAGTTGTTATTCAAGTGTGTAATGTGATAGACGTAGTTGTTATTCAAGTGTGTAATGTGATAGACGTGTTTTGTGTTAATTCTTAATTTTCTTTTAAAGTTTTAAATTTTTAACTGGAAAATACTTTATTTATGTTGGTGTAGTGAAAATTAAAATATCTGGTGAAGTTGATATTTCTATTTTATCTTAACTTGTTCTTAATTTAACAATTTAACTAATCTTCAAATAAAATCTTTATTAAATTTCCTCTAATAATTAATTTAAATTCTGCATGTTTAAATAGTTTGGCCTTGAAAATAATTTCTTAACTCTATATAGAGTGAAATATTAACAGTCACAAATTAAAATATATTTTCTACTCATTACCGCTCATCATTTTTCCATTGTTTGGTAGTGCTTATTTTTATTTATATTTTCGTGTTTTTTTTTTTTTTTTTTTTTTTTTTTGGGGGTCCGGTCATTTTTTCGAATTTATAATTTCATACTATTAATATTTTTCCACAATACATACAATTTGACCTAATTTTTTTTAAATTTTTTTTTCTTTTATTTATTTTTTTATAATATTTTTTAATTTAACACGGGTACAATTAAATCAATTTTTTTTTATAATTTTACTATTCTTCGTTCTTTCCTCTTTCCGAATTTTTAGTTGTTCGCGATGGATTTTATATGCTGCATTTGTGGCTCTTCAATTAAGTCAACTATTGACAAACTTACTTCTCGCTCAAGAGTTGATTTAACAAATAATTTGTCGTTTCTTTGCGGAGATTGCAAAAAAAATAATATTTTCACTTTGCTTTCTCGTAATAATGAATTAATAGAAAGCTTTTCAAGGGAATTTCTCTCTTTCAGGACTAACTTTGATGAGAGTAATAATCGTCTTTTTTCTCTTGAAAATAAAATTAATTTATTATCCAATCAAATCTTGGATTTATCTTCTGCTGTTGAGTCAGTGGAAAAGGGCATTGATTCTAACACTCGCACTATTGCCACTAACGGATTTGATTTCGTGAAGAAATTATCAAGAACTGAGAAGTTAATTAGCGGTCTTGATTCCAGTTTACATGAGTCTCTTGGCGAAAATATTCAGCGTATTGAGTCAGAACTTCATAACACTTGCGTCGATCTAAAAAAAATTAATGAATTTTTGGCCACAAACTCTAGTAGGCTAGATAATTTTTCCATAAATTATCTTAAAAAATCGGACGAGGTTTCTGATTTCTTGCAAAAATTATCGATTGACTTCAAGTATTTTACTTCCTCTTGTGAGGTTTGTTTCAAGACTATTAATTCTAATTTTTTAGGAGGCGTGGGCTCGGCCGTTGCTCCAGCACCTTCATTAAATAGTGCACCATTGCACACTATGGAAATACCTTCCACTTCTGGCTCCCAACCTGAAGTGGAAGTTATTAATGAAATTTCATTATTTGATGAAATGCGTTTTCCTAGTGCCACTCCTCCTAGGAATAGGAGAACTAATAATGGAAAATCTAATAATAAAACTGTAATCGTTTCTAATCAGCATAATTCTGCTAACAGTGTTGTCTCTAATCCGGCCCCCACGTCAAGTCTCCGTGTTGTATCTCACCCGAAATCAATCTTTACTTCGCGCTTTCATCCTGAAACATCGACGGACGAGGTGATGGCCCATATTAAGAAAAAGATTTCGGGTATCAATATTAATTGTATTAAATGTAAGAAAATCAGTCTAGTCAGCGCTCACGTTGCGTCTTTTAAAATAACAGTTTCAATTGAGCACGTTTCTAAATTACTTGACAATCAATTTTGGCCTAAGGGTATTTTTTTCAAAGAGTTTATGCCACGTCCAACAATTTTAGCTTCTATTAATAACTTTAAATCTTCTAATACTTCAAAAAACTAAGTACTTTGTCCCTCTACTACCAAAATGTTAGGGGGCTTCGTACTAAAACTTCAGATGTTTTTTCTAAATCTCAAATACTTCCTTTCGAAATCTATGCTCTGACTGAAACTAATCTTTGTGAGGGCTTTAATGACAATGAGCTCTTTGCCTCCGACTTTAATGTCTTCCGTAAAGATGGCAAGAGTGGGGGTCGTGGAGTACTCATTGCCGTTAGGTCATCTTTCGATTCTAGTTTAATCACTTTCCATAATTCTGGTAAAACTGAATTAGTTTGCATTCGGATCTCAATTGGACGAAGTTTCCTTTATATTCCGAATTGTTATATCCACCCTTCCAGCTCACTTGAATATTACAAGGATTTTCTTAGTGCGGTAGATTTTCTACACACTATACTTGGGGTTGATGATGAAATGCTGATTCTTGGTGATTTCAATCTACCTAGGCTTGTTTGGATTCCCTCAGATGACGACTCACACTTTGTGGCATCTAATGCTTTGTCGATTATTGAGACAACATTCATTGATTATATTTCAGATTCAAGCCTAGTCCAGATCAGTAATATATTAAACAATTTAAACAGGCAACTTGATTTAGTCTTCTCTACCGACGCTCTTAACTGTGTAGTGGCTGAGAGCTCTCAATTTCTCTCTGTGATTGATGCTTTCCATCCACCTTTATCTATTACTTACTCCTATCAACGTAATTTTTCCTTTTCCTCTAACGATACTTCTTATTACTTTAATTTTCGTAAAACTGATTTCACTAAACTAAATAACCTTCTTCGTGATCTTGACTTTAACTCTATTCTTGACCCTTGTACTAATCTTAATATCACTATATCTAATTTCTATACTAAGATTTTCGAGTGTGTAGAAAAATCAGTTCCTGTTTCAAAGAAAAAAAATCTTTCGTCTTCCCCGCCTTGGTACAACAATGATCTTCGTTCCTTAAGAAACCGTAGAAATAGGCTTTGGCACAAGTATCTAATTTCAAAATCTGAGGCTGATTATTTATCTTATCTTCTTGTCGTCAATGAATTTTCGGTTTTATCTAAAAGCCTATATGCCGACTACTTAAGCCAAATGCAATTCGACATTATTTCCAATCCGAAAAACTTCTGGAAATTTATAAACTTTAAAAAGAAATGCGATGGCTTTCCTTGTTCATTGAAATATAACAATCAGTCCTCTAATGATTCTAAGGCAATTTCTAATTACTTCGCTAATTTTTTTAGCCATGCCTTTAGCAATAATGACTTTGTGCCTGATGCGGACTATTTCAATTACTTAGATAATTACCCTTTGACATCTTTTGTGGACGTTAGCATAAACTTGGAGATTGTTATCGAATAATTAAATAAACTGAAAGATGACTTTACTTCTGGCCCAGATGGTCTTCCAGCTGTTATTTTAAAAAAATGCAGTGATAGTTTGGCTCAGCCTCTTACCAAGTTATTTCAAAGGTCACTGTATGAGGGGATTTTTATGAATCGGCTTGTGTTCTATGAATCGGCTTGAACTCAATGTTACCAAATGTCAAAGCATCACGTTTTCTCGTAAACGTAGTCAAGCACCAACACGTGACTATTATCTGAATGGTGAGCTCGTCCCTAAAGTATCTCAAATTCGTGACTTGGGAGTTATCTGCGACAGCTCACTTAATTTCCACTCTCACTTTGATAATATTGTTGGCCGCGCGAACTCAATGCTTGGTTTCGTGAAACGTTGGTCCAAGGAGTTTTCGGATCCATTTGTTACTAAGACTTTGTACATGACATTTGTTAGACCTTTACTTGAATATGCTAGTCAAGTTTGGTCTCCATACCAACAGATACATTGTCATCGTATTGAAGCGGTTCAACGCAGATTCATTAGGTTTGCACTTCGTGGGCTGCCTTGGGTTGACCGTTTCAACTTACCACCATACGTTGACCGGCTCAAGCTCATTGATTTACAGACACTTCAACGGCGCAGAGAAATTGCTGACATCGTATTTGTCCATCAGGTGTTCATGGGCGCCATTGACGCACCCAATCTACTTAGTAGAATGTGCCTGAATGTTAATCCACGTTCGCTCAGGTCGGTGACTTTGTTCAAACTACAATTTCACAGTTCTGACTATGGGAAAAATGAGCCTATTACTCGAATGCTCAGGGAAGTCAATAATTGTGCGTCTTTTGACTTCCAGTATAGTAAACACGTCCTAAAGAGGCTACTAAAATAATTTTCATTGATTTTTGCATGTTTTGTATATATGCTTTTGTATATACATTCAATCTGTTTTGTCACACTTTTATTTTAATTTTAATTTAATTTTAAGAACTTTAATTTTTAATTGACTATTTCACTTCTTTTTCTGTGAATGCAGTATAAATACAATTGTATGCTCGACCTATTAGATGACGGCTTAAGGAAGTAGTAGCGTTCTTTTCAGAACTGTGAAGCCTATAGCCAATAGTCTCTTAATTTGAGCTTGGTTTTTGTATATATGTTTTTATTCTATTAATTTAAATTATATATATGTTTATACTTTTTTTACAAATTAGTTACTGGTCTGGATAACATTTTCCTGACTCCGACCTGTAGTAATGGATGACAGTGGAGGGAAGTAGTAACTTTCTATTAGAATAGTGAAGCCCAATGCAGGTGGTAATCTATTACTACAACGTCCGAATGCAGTAATAATTGATTGGTTCAGCTCTTTATTGTAATGCTTGTACTAAGCATGTCCTATGTGCCTTGCTTTCCTCTTTTTTTTTTATTATTTCTGATAATGGTGGAGGTATCTTTCTGGTAGTGGTGAAGGTATCAAGTGGTTTATGAGGTTCATTATCAATATTTTACATTAATTATTTTTTCTTTTTTTCTCTAAACTTCTTGATATCTTTGCATGACTGTACCTCAATACATTCATGTAGAAAATAATAATAAAGAAAGGTCCTCCTCACGTGCGGAATTAGGAGGGGAAAGGTGGCGTGGGACTTTATTATTATTATTATTTCTGATGTTTTGTATTGAATCGCATTAAATTTCCATATTTTCCCCATATCTCGGGAAATTTTAAATAATTTTCGAAAAGGTCTTCGGAAATGCGCTAGAAATTAATTTCCAAACACGGAGATACCAAATGTGTGGGGATTGCTTTCAGTTTTAAGGGTTTTCATTTTTTTGCTATAAATTCTGATGTTTTGTATTGTATCGCATTAAATTTCCATATTTTCCCCATTTCTCGGGCAATATTGAATATTTTTCGAAAAGCTCTTCGAAAATACGCTAAAAATTAAATTCCCTACTCGGAGATACCAAATATTTGGGGATTGCTTTCAGTTTTAAGGGTTTTCATTTTTTAGCTACAAATACTGATGTTTTTTATTGAATCTCTTTATATTTCCATATTTTCCTGATTTGTCTGGTAATTTTGAATATTTTTAAAAAGGTGTTCGGAAATTCGCTAGAAATTAAATTCCCTAAACGGATATACCAAATATTTGGGGATTGCTTTCAGTTTTAAGGGTTTTCATTTTTTTGCTACAAATTCTGATGTTTTGTATTGAATCTAATTAAATTTCCATATTTTCCCGATTTCTCGGGCAATTTTGAATATTTTTCGAAAAGCTCTTCGGAAATTCGCTAGAAATTAAATTCCCTACACGCCGATACCAAATATATGGGGATTGCTTTTAGTTTTAAGGGTTTTCATTTTTTAGCTACAAATTCTGATGTTTTTTATTGAATCTCTTTATATTTCCATATTTTCCTGATTTGTCTGGTAATTTTGAATATTTTTAAAAAGGTGTTCGGAAATTCGCTAGAAATTAAATTCCCTAAACGGCGATACCAAATATGTGGGGATTACTTTCAATTTTAGGGGTTTTAATTTTTTTGGTACAAATTCTGATGTTTTGTATTGACTCTCATTAAATTTCCATAATATCGCGATTTGTCATGCAAATTTTGAAAGGTCTTCGAAAATGCGCTAGAAATTAAATTCCCTGCACGGAGATACCAAATATGTGGTGATTGCTTTCAGTTTTAAGGGTTTTCATTTTTTGCTACAAATTCTGATGTTTTATATTGAATCGCATTAAATTTCCATATTGTCCTCATTTCGCGGGTAGTTTTAAATATTTTTCGAAAAGGTCTTTGGAAATGCGCTAGAAATTAAATTCCAAACACGGAGATACCAAATGTGTGGTGATTGCTTTCAGTTTTAAGGGTTTTAATTTTTTTTGCTACAAATTGTGATGTTTTGTATTGAACCTCATTATATTTCCATATTTTCCCGATTTCTCCGGCAATTTTGAATATTTTTCGAAAAATGCTTTTTTTTTTTTTCATTTTTTTGCTATAAATTCTGATGTTTTGTATTGTATCGCATTAAATTTCAATATTTTCCCCATTTCTCGGGCAATATTGAATATTTTTCGAAAAGCTCTTCGAAAATACGCTAAAAATTAAATTCCCTACTCGGAGATTCCAAATATTTGGGGATTGCTTTCAGTTTTAAGGGTTTTCATTTTTTTGCTAGAAATTCTGATGTTTTGTATTGAATCTCATTAAATTTCCATATTTTCCCCATTTCTCGGGCAATTTTGAATATTTTTCGAAAAGGTCTTCGGAAATTCGCTAGAAATTAAATTCCCTGCACGGAGATACCAAATATGTGCGGATTACTTCAGTTTTAAGGGTTTTCATTTTTTTGCTACAAATTCTGATGTTTTATATTGAATCGCATTAAAATTCAATATTTTCCTCATTGCTCGGGCAATTTTGAATATTTTTCGAAAAGGTCTTCAGAAATGCGCTAGAAATTAAATTCCCTACTCGGAGATACCAAATATGTGGGGATTGCTTTCAGTTTTAAGGGTTTTCATTTTTTGCTACAAATTCTGATGTTTTGTATTGAATCTCATTATATTTCCATATTTCCCGATTTCTCGGGAAATTTTGAACATTTTTCGAAAAGGTCTTCGGAAATGCACTAGAAATTAAATTCCCTACACAGAGATACCGAATATGTGGGGATTGCTTTCAGTTTTAAGGGGTTTAATTTTTTTGCTACAAGTTCTGATGTTTTGTATTGAATCGCATTAAATTTCCATATTTTCCCCATATCTCGGGAAATTTTGAATAATTTTCGAAAAGGTCTTCGGAAATGCGCTAGAAATTAATTTCCAAACACGAAGATACCAAATGTGTGGGGATTGCTTTCAGTTTTAAGGGTTTTCATTTTTTTGCTATAAATTCTGATGTTTTGTATTGAATCTCATTAAATTTCCATATTTTCCCCATTTCGCGGGCAATTTGGAATATTTTCGAAAAGGTCTTCGGAAATGCACTAGAAATTAAATTCCCTACTCGGAGATACCAAATATTTGGGGATTGCTTTCAGTTTTAAGGGTTTTCATTTTTTTATTTTCCCCATTTCTCGAGCAATTTTGAATATTTTTGAAAAGGTGTTCGGAAATTCGCAAGAAATTAAATTCCCTACAATTTCCATATTTTCCCCATTTCTCCGACAATTTTGAATATTTTTGAAAAGGTTTTCGGAAATTCGCAAGAAATTAAATTCCCTACCAAATATGTTGGGATTGCTTTCAGTTTTAAAGGTTTTCATTTTTTTGCTACAAATTCTGATGTTTTCTATTAAATCTCATTAAATTTCCATATTTTGCCCATTTCTCGGGCAATTTTGAATATTTTTGAAAAGGTGTTCGGAAATTCGCTAGAAATTAAATTCCCTACACACCGATACCAAATATATGGGGATTGCTTTTAGTTTTAAGGGTTTTCATTTTTTAGCTACAAATTCTGATGTTTTGTATTGAATCTCTTTATATTTCCATATTTTCCTGATTTGTCTGGTAATTTTGAATATTTTTGAAAAGGTGTTCGGAAATTCGCTAGAAATTAAATTCCGTAAATGGCGATACCAAATATGTGGGGATTACTTTCAATTTTAGGGGTTTTCATTTTTATGCTACAAATTCTGATGTTTTGTATTGACTCTCATTAAATTTCCATAATATCGTGATTTGTCATGCAAATTTTGAAAGGTCTTCGAAAATGCGCTAGAAATTAAAATCCCCGCACGGAGATACCAAATATGTGATGATTGCTTTCAGTTTTAAGGGTTTTCATTTTTTGCTACAAATTCTGATGTTTTATATTGAATCGCATTAAATTTCCATATTGTCCTCATTTCTCGGGTAATTTTGAATATTTTTCGAAAACGTCTTCGGAAATTCGCTAGAAATTAAATTCCCTACACAGAGATACCAAATATTTGCGGATTGATTTCAGTTTTAAAGGTTTTCATTTTTTTGCTACAAATTCTGATGTTTTGTATTGAAACTCATTAAATTTCCATATTTTCCCTATTTCGCGGGTAATTTTGAATATTTTTCGAAAAGGTCTTCGGAAGTGCGCTAGAAATTAAATTCCCTACACGGAGATACCAAATATGTGCGGATTGCTTTCAGTTTTAAAGGTTTTCATTTTTTTGCTACAAATTCTGATGTTTTGTATGGAATCGCTTTAAATTTCCATATTTTCCCCATTTCTAGATCAATTTTGAATATTTTTCGAAAAGCTCTTCGGAAATGCGCTAGAAATTAAATTCCCTGCACGGAGATACCAAATATGTGGGGATTGCTTTCAGTTTTAAAGGTTTTCATTTTTTTGCTACAAATTCTGATGTTTTATATTGAATCGCATTAATTTTCCATATTTTTCTCATTTCTCGGGCAATTTTGAATATTTTTCGAAAAGGTCTTCGGAAATTCGCTAGAAATTAAATTCCCTACACAGAGATACCAAATATGTGAGGATTGCTTTCAGTTTTAAAGGTTTTTATTTTTTTGCTACAAATTCTGATGTTTTGTATTGAATCTCATTAAATTTCCATATTTTCCCCATTTCGCGGGCAATTTTGAATATTTTCGAAAAGGTCTTCGGCAGTGCGCTAGCATTTAAATTCCCTACACGAAGATACCAAATATGTGGGGATTGCTTTCAGTTTTAAGGTTTTTAATTTTTTTGCTACAAGTTCTGATGTTTTGTATTGAATCGCATTAAATTTCCATATTTTCCCTATTTCTCGGGCAATTTTGAGTATTTTTCGAAGAGCTCTTCGGAAATGCGCTAGAAATTAAATTCCCTACCAAATATGTGGGGATTGCTTTTAGTTTTAAGGGTTTTCATTTTTTTGCTACATATTCAGTTGTTTTGTATTGAATCGCATTACATTTCCATATTTTCACCATTTCTCGGGCAATTTTGAATATTTTTCGAAAAAGTTATCGGAAATGTGCTAGAAATTAAATTCCCTAAACGGGGATACCAAATATGTGGGGATTGCTTTCAGTTTTAAGGGTTTTCATTTTTTTGCTACAAATTGTGATGTTTTGTATTGAATCTCATTATATTTCCATATTTTCCCGATTTCTCAGGCAATTTTGAATATTTTTCAAAAAGATCTTCGGAAATGCGCTAGAAATTAAATTCCCTACTCGGAGATACCAAATATGTGGGGACTGCTTTCAGTTTTAAGGTTTTTCATTTGTTTTTGTACAAATTCTAATGTTTTGTATTGAACCTCATTATATTTCCATATTTTCCCGATTTCTCGGGCAATTTTGAATATTTTTCGAAAAAGTTATCGGAAATGTGCTAGAAATTAAATTCCCTAAACGGGGATACCAAATATGTGGGGATTGCTTTCAGTTTTAAGGGTTTTCATTTTTTTGCTACAAATTGTGATGTTTTGTATTGAATCTCATTATATTTCCATATTTTCCCGATTTCTCAGGCAATTTTGAATATTTTTAGAAAAGGTCTTCGGAAATTCGCTAGAAATTAAATTGGGGATTGCTTTCAGTTTCATAGGTTTACATTTTTTTGGTACAAATTCTGATGTTTTGTATTGAATCTCATTAAATTTCCATATTTTCCAGATTTCTCGGGAAATTTTTAATATTTTTTAAAAAGGTCTTCGGAAATGCGCTAGAAATTAAATTCCCTACACGGAGATATCAAATATGTGGGGATTGCTTTCAGTTTTAAGGGTTTTAATTTTTCGCATTAAATTTCCATATTTTCCCCATATCTCGGGAAATTTTGAATAATTTTCGAAAAGGTCTTCGGAAATGCGCTAGAAATTAAATTCCAAACACGGAGATACCAAATGTGTGGGGATTGCTTTCAGTTTTAAGGGTTTTCATTTTTTTGCTATAAATTCTGATGTTTTGTATTGAATCGCATTAAATTTCCATATTTTCCCCATTTCTCAGGCAATATTGAATATTTTTCGAAAAGTTCTTCGAAAATACGCTAAAAATTAAATTCCCTACTCGGAGATACCAAATATGTGAGGATTGCTTTCAGTTTTAAGGGTTTTCATTTTTTTGTTACAAATTCTGATGTTTTGTATTAAATCTCATTAAATTTACATATTTTCCCCATTTCTCGAGCAATTTTGAATATTTTTGAAAAGGTATTCGGAAATGCGCTAGAAATTAAATTCCAAACACGGAGATACCAAATGGGTGGGGATTGCTTTCAGTTTTAAGGGTTTTCATTTTTTTGCTACAAATTCTAATGTTTTGTATTAAATCTCATTATATTTCCATATTTTCCCCATTTCTCGGGCAATTTTGAATATTTTTCGAAAAGCTTTTCGGAAATACGCTAAAAATTAAATTCCCTACTCAGAGATACCAAATATGTGAGGATTGCTTTCAGTTTTAAGGGTTTTCATTTTTTTGTTACAAATTCTGATGTTTTGTATTAAATCTCATTAAATTTCCATATTTTCCCCATTTCTCGGGCAATTTTGAATATTTTTGAAAAGGTGTTCGGAAATTCGCAAGAAATTAAATTCCCTACCAAATATGTGGGGATTGCTTTTAGTTTTAAGGGTTTTCATTTTTTTGCTACAAATTCTGATGTTTCGTATTGAATCTCATTATATTTCCATATTTTCCCCATTTCTCGGGCAATTTGAATATTTTTCGAAAAGCTCTTCGGAAGTGCGCTAGAAATTAAATTCCAAACACGGAGATACCAAATGTGTGGGGATTGCTGTCAGTTTTAAGGGTTTTCATTTTTTTTGCTACATATTCAATTGTTTTGTATTGAATCGCATTACATTTCCATATTTTCACCATTTCTCGGGCAATTTTGAATATTTTTCGAAAAGATCTTCGGACATGCGCTAGAAATTAAATTCCCTACTCGGAGATACCAAATATGTGGGGATTGCTTTCAGTTTTAAGGTTTTTATTTGTTTTTGTACAAATTCTAATGTTTTGTATTGAACCTCATTATATTTCCATATTTTCCCGATTTCTCGGGCAATTTTGAATATTTTTCGAAAAAGTTATCGGAAATGTGCTAGAAATTAAATTCCCTACACGGCGATACCAAATATGTGGGGATTGCTTTCAGTTTCATAGGTTTTCATTTTTTTGGTACAAATTCTGATGTTCTGTATTGAATATCATTATATTTCCATATTTCCCGATTTCTCGGGCAATTTTGAATATTTTTCGAAAAGGTCTTCGGAAATGCACTAGAAATTAAAGTCCCTACACAGAGATACCAAATATGTGGGCATAGCTTTCAGTTTTAAGGGGTTTAATTTTTTTGCTACAAGTTCTGATGTTTTGTATTGAATCGCATTAAATTTCCATATTTTCCCCATATCTCGGGAAATTTTGAATAATTTTCGAAAAGGTCTTCGGAAATGCGCTAGAAATTAAATTCCAAACACGGAGACACCAAATGTGTGGGGATTGCTTTCAGTTTTAAGGGTTTTCATTTTTTTGCTATAAATTCTGATGTTTTGTATTGAATCGCATTAAATTTCCATATTTTCCCCATTTCTCGGGCAATATTGAATATTTTTCGAAAAGCTCTTCGAAAATACGCTAAAAATTAAAATCCCTACTCGGAGATAACAAATATGTGAGGATTGCTTTCAGTTTTAAGGGTTTTCATTTTTTTGTTACAAATTCTGATGTTTTGTATTAAATCTCATTAAATTTCCATATTTTCCCCATTTCTCGAGCAATTTTGAATATTTTTGAAAAGGTCTTTGGAAATGCGCTAGAAATTAAATTCCAAACACGGAGATACCAAATGTGTGGGGATTGCTTTCAGTTTTAAGGGTTTTCATTTTTTTGCTACAAATTCTAATGTTTTGTATTAAATCTCATTAAATTTCCATATTTTCCCCATTTCTCGGGCAATTTTGAATATTTTTGAAAAGGTGTTCGGAAATTCGCTAGCAATTAAATTCCCTACACGGCGATACCAAATATGTGGGGATTGCTTTCAGTTTCAAGGCTTTTCATTTGTTTTGCTACAAATTCTGATGTTTTGTATTGAACCTCATTATATTATCATATTTTCCCCATTTCTCGGGCAATTTTGAATATTTTTCAAAAAGCTCTTCGGAAATACGCTAAAAATTAAATTCCCTACTCGGAGATACCAAATATGTGAGGATTGCTTTCAGTTTTAAGGGTTTTCATTTTTTTTGTTACAAATTCTGATGTTTTGTATTAAATCTCATTAATTTTCCATATTTTCCCCATTTCTCGAGCAATTTTGAATATTTTTGAAAAGGTCTTCGGAAATGCGCTAGAAATTAAATTCCAAACACGGAGATACCAAATATGTGGGGATTGCTTTCAGTTTTAAGGGTTTTCATTTTTTTGCTACAAATTCTGATGTTTTGTATTAAATCTCATTAAATGTCCATATTTTCCCCATTTCTCGGGCAATTTTGAATATTTTTGAAAAGGTGTTCGGAAATTCGCAAGAAATTAAATTCCCTACCAAATATGTGGGGATTGCTTTTAGTTTTAAGGGTTTTCATTTTTTTGCTACAAATGCTGATGTTTTGTATTGAATCTCATTATATTTCCATATTTTCCCCATTTATCGGGCAATTTGAATATTTTTCGAAAAGTTCTTCGGAAATTCGCTAGAAATTAAATTCCAAACACGGAGATACCAAATATGTGGGGATTGCTTTCAGTTTCAAGGCTTTTCATTTGTTTTGCTACAAATTCTGATGTTTTGTATTGAACCTCATTATATTTCCATATTTTCCCCATTTCTCGGGCAATTTTGAATATTTTTCGAAAGCTCTTCGGAAATACGCTAAAAATTAAATTCCCTACTCGGAGATACCAAATATGTGAGGATTGCTTTCAGTTTTAAGGGTTTTCATTTTTTTGTTACAAATTCTGATGTTTTGTATTGAATCGCATTAAATTTCCATATTTTCCCCATTTCTCGGGCAATATTGAATATTTTTCGAAAAGCTCTTCGAAAATACGCTAAAAATTAAATTCCCTACTCGGAGATACCAAATATGTGAGGATTGCTTTCAGTTTTAAGGGTTTTCATTTTTTTGTTACAAATTCTGATGTTTTGTATTAAATCTCATTAAATTTCCATATTTTCCCCAGTTCTCGAGCAATTTTGAATATTTTTGAAAAGGTCTTTGGAAATGCGCTAGAAATTAAATTCCAAACACGGAGATACCAAATGTGTGGGGATTGCTTTCAGTTTTAAGGGTTTTCATTTTTTTGCTACAAATTCTAATGTTTTGTATTAAATCTCATTAAATTTCCATATTTTCCCCATTTCTCGGGCAATTTTGAATATTTTTGAAAAGGTGTTCGGAAATTCGCTAGCAATTAAATTCCCTACACGGCGATACCAAATATGTGGGGATTGCTTTCAGTTTCAAGGCTTTTCATTTGTTTTGCTACAAATTCTGATGTTTTGTATTGAACCTCATTATATTATCATATTTTCCCCATTTCTCGGGCAATTTTGAATATTTTTCAAAAAGCTCTTCGGAAATACGCTAAAAATTAAATTCCCTACTCGGAGATACCAAATATGTGAGGATTGCTTTCAGTTTCAAGGCTTTTCATTTGTTTTGCTACAAATTCTGATGTTTTGTATTGAACCTCATTATATTTCCATATTTTCCCCATTTCTCGGGCAATTTTGAATATTTTTCGAAAAGCTCTTCGGAAATACGCTAAAAATTAAATTCCCTACTCGGAGATACCAAATATGTGAGGATTGCTTTCAGTTTTAAGGGTTTTCATTTTTTTGTTACAAATTCTGATGTTTTGTATTGAATCGCATTAAATTTCCATATTTTCCCCATTTCTCGGGCAATATTGAATATTTTTCGAAAAGCTCTTCGAAAATACGCTAAAAATTAAATTCCCTACTCGGAGATACCAAATATGTGAGGATTGCTTTCAGTTTTAAGGGTTTTCATTTTTTTGTTACAAATTCTGATGTTTTGTATTAAATCTCATTAAATTTCCATATTTTCCCCAGTTCTCGAGGAATTTTGAATATTTTTGAAAAGGTCTTCGGAAATGCGCTAGAAATTAAATTCCAAACACGGAGATACCAAATATGTGGGGATTGCTTTCAGTTTTAAGGGTTTTCATTTTTTTGCTACAAATTCTGATGTTTTGTATTAAATCTCATTAAATTTCCATATTTTCCCCATTTCTCGGGCAATTTTGAATATTTTTGAAAAGGTGTTCGGAAATTCGCAAGAAATTAAATTCCCTACCAAATATGTGGGGATTGCTTTTAGTTTTAAGGGTTTTCATTTTTTTGCTACAAATTCTGATGTTTTGTATTGAACCTCATTATATTTCCATATTTTCCCCATTTCTCGGGCAATTTGAATATTTTTCGAAAAGCTCTTCGGAAATGCGCTAGAAATTAAATTCCCTACTCGGAGATACCAAATATGTGGGATTGCTTTCAGTTTTAAGGATATTAATTTTTTTGCTACAAATTCTGATGTTTTGTATTAAATCTCAATAAATTTCCATATTTTCCCCATTTCTCGGGCAATT
Organism: Empis livida; assembly: GCA_963932195.1. Taxonomy (NCBI): domain Eukaryota; kingdom Metazoa; phylum Arthropoda; class Insecta; order Diptera; family Empididae; genus Empis; species Empis livida. The sequence goes on along the minus strand of OZ010645.1, from coordinate 27,154,613 downwards.
TGAATATTTTTCGAAAAGCTCTTCGGAAATTCCCTAGAAATTAAATTCCCTACACGGCGATACCAAATATGTGGGGATTGCTTTCAGTTTCAAGGCTTTTCATTTGTTTTGCTACAAATTCTGATGTTTTGTATTGAACTTCATTATATTTCCATATTTTCCCGATTTCTCGGGCAATTTTGAATATTTTTCGAAAAGGTCTTCGGAAATTCGCTAGAAATTAAATTCCCTACACGGAGATACCAAATATGTGGGAATTGCTTTCAGTTTTAAGGGTTTTCAGTTTTTTGGTACAAATTCTGATGTTTTGTATTGAATCTCATTAAATTTCCATATTTTCCAGATGTCTCGGGCAATTTTTAATATTTTTTAAAAAGGTCTTCGGAAATGCGCTAGAAATTAAATTCCCTACACCGAGATACCAAATATGTGGGAATTGCTTTCAGTTTTAAGGGTTTTCATTTTTTTGCTACAAATTGTGATGTTTTGTATTGAATCTCATTAAATTTGCATATTTTCCCGATTTCTCGGGCAATTTTGAATATTTTTCGAAAAGGTCTTCGGAAATTCGCTAGAAATTAAATTCACTACACGGCGATACCAAATATGTGGGAATTGCTTTCAGTTTCATAGGTTTTCATTTTTTTGCTACAAATTCTGATGTTTTGTATTGAATCTCATTAAATTTCCATATTTTCCCGATTTCTCGGGCAATTTTGAATATTTTTCGAAAAGGTCTTAGAAAGTGCGCTAGAAATTACATTCCCTGCACGGAGATACCAAATATGTGGGGATTACTTTCAGTTTTAAAGGTTTTCATTTTTTTGCTACAAATTCTGATGTTTTATATTGAATCGCATTAAATTTCAATATTTTCCTCATTTCTCGGGCAATTTTGAATATTTTTGAATATTCAAAATTGCCCGAGAAATGGGGAGGTGTTCGGAAATTCGCTAGAAATTAAATTCCCTACACTGCGATACCAAATATGTGGGGATTGCTTTCAGTTTTAAGGGTTTTCATTTTTTTGCTACAAATTGTGATGTTTTGTATTAAATCTCATTAAATTTCCATATTTTCCCCATTTCTCGGGCAATTTTGAATATTTTTGAAAATGTGTTCGGAAATTCGCTAGAAATTAAATTCCCTACACGGCGATACCAAATATGTGGGGATTGCTTTCAGTTTCAAGGCTTTTCATTTGTTTTGCTACAAATTCTGATGTTTTGTATTGAACCTCATTATATTTCCATATTTTCCCCATTTCTCGGGCAATTTTGAATATTTTTCGAAAAGCTCTTCGGAAATGCGCTAAAAATTAAATTCCCTACTCGGAGATACCAAATATGTAGGGATTGCTTTCAGTTTTAAGGGTTTTCAATTTTTTGCTACAAAGTCTGATGTTTTGTATTAAATCTCATTAAATTTCCATATTTTCCCCATTTCTCGGGCAATTTTGAATATTTTTGAAAAGGTGTTCGGAAATTCGCAAGAAATTAAATTCCCTACCAAATATGTGGGGATTGCTTTTAGTTTTAAGAGTTTTCATTTTTTTGCTACAAATTCTGATGTTTTGTATTGAATCTCATTATATTTCCATATTTTCCCCATTTCTCGGGCAATTTTGAATATTTTTCGAAAAGCTCTTCGGAAATGCGCTAGAAATTAAATTCCCTACTCGGAGATACCAAATATGTGGGATTGCTTTCAGTTTTAAGGATTTTCATTTTTTTGCTACAAATTCTGATGTTTTGTATTAAATCTCATTAAATTTCCATCTTTTCCCCATTTCTCGGGCAATTTTGAATATTTTTGAAAAGGTGTTCGGAAATTCGCTAGAAATTAAATTCCCTACACTGCGATATCAAATATGTGGGGATTGCTTTCAGTTTCAAGGCTTTTCATTTGTTTTGCTACAAATTCTGATGTTTTGTATTGAACCTCATTATATTTCCATATTTTCCCGATTTCTCGGCCAATTTTGAATATTTTTCGAAAAAGTCTTCGGAAATGTGCTAGAAATTAAATTCCCTACACGGGGTTTTCATTTTTTTGCTACAAATTCTGATGTTTTGTATTAAATCTCATTAAATTTCCATCTTTTCCCCATTTCTCGGGCAATTTTGAATATTTTTCGAAAAGCTCTTCGGAAATGCGCTAGAAATTAAATTCCCTACTCGGAGATACCAAATATGTGGGATTGCTTTCAGTTTTAAGGGTTTTAATTTTTTTGCTACAAATTCTGATGTTTTATATTGAATTGCATTAAATTTCCATATTTTCCTTATTTCTCGGGCAATTTTGAATATTTTTCGAAAAGGTCTTCGGAAATGCGCTAGAAATTAATTTTCCTACGCGGAGCTACCAAATATGTGGGGATTGCTTTCAGTTATAAGGGTTTTCATTTTTTTGCTACAAATTCTGATGTTTTGTATTGAAAATCATTATATTTCCATATTTTCCCGATTTCTCGGGCAATGTTGAATATTTTTCGAAAAGGTCTTCGAAAGTGCGATAGAAATTAAATTCCCTGCCCGGAGATACCAAATATGTGGGGATTGCTTTTAGTTTTAAGGGTTTTCATTTTTTGCTGCAAATTCTGATGTTTTGTATTGAATCTCATTATATTTCAATATTTTCCAGATTTCTCGGGCAATGTTGAATATTTTTCGAAAAGGTCTTCGAAAGTGCGCTAGAAATTAAATTCCCTACACGGAGATACCAAATATGTGGGAGTTGCTTTTATTTTTAAGGGTTTTCATTTTTTGCTGCAAATTCTGATGTTTTGTATTGAATCTCATTATATTTCAATATTTTCCAGATTTCTCGGGCAATGTTGAATATTTTTCGAAAAGGTCTTCGAAAGTGCGCTAGAAATTAAATTCCCTGCACGTAGATACCAAATATGTGGGAATTGCTTTCAGTTTTAAGGGTTTTCATTTTTTTGCTACAAATTCTGATGTTTTGTATTGAAAATCATTATATTTCCATATTTTCCCGATTTCTCGGGCAATGTTGAATATTTTTCGAAAAGGTCTTCGAAAGTGCGATAGAAATTAAATTCCCTGCCCAGAGATACCAAATATGTGGGGATTGCTTTTAGTTTTAAGGGTTTTCATTTTTTTGCTACAAATTCTGATGTTTTGTATTGAATCGCATTATATTTCCATATTTTCCCGATTTCTCGGGCAATGTTGAATATTTTTCGAAAAAGTCTTCGGAAATGCACTAGAAATTAAATTCCCTACACGGAGATACCAAATATGTGGGGATTGCTTTGAGTTTTAAGGGTTTTCATATTTTTGCTACAAATTCTGATGTTTTGTATTAACTCTCTTATATTTCCATATTTCCCGATTTCTCGGGCAATTTTGAATATTTTTCGAAAAGGTCTTCGGAAATGCACTAGAAATTACATTCCCTACACGGAGATACCAAATATGTGGGAATTGCTTTCAGTTTTAAGGGTTTTCATTTTTTGCTACAATTTCTGATGTTTTCTATTGAATCTCATTATATTTCCATATTTCCCGACTTCTCGGGCAATTTTGAATATTTTTCGAAAAATTCTTCGGAAATGCACTAGAATATAATTCCCTACACGGAGATACCAAATATATGGGGATTGCTTTCAGTTTTAAGGGTTTTCATTTTTTTGCTACTAATTCTGATGTTTTGTATTGAATCGCATTAAATTTCCATATTTTCCCCATTTCCCGGGCAATTTTGAATATTTTTAGAAAAGCTCTTCGGAAATGCGCTAGAAATTAAATTCCCTACACTGCGATATCAAATATGTGGGGATTGCTTTCAGTTTCAAGGCTTTTCATTTGTTTTGCTACAAATTCTGATGTTTTGTATTGAACCTCATTATATTTCCATATTTTCCCGATTTCTCGGCCAATTTTGAATATTTTTCGAAAAAGTCTTCGGAAATGTGCTAGAAATTAAATTCCCTACACGGGGTTTTCATTTTTTTGCTACAAATTCTGATGTTTTGTATTAAATCTCATTAAATTTCCATCTTTTCCCCATTTCTCGGGCAATTTTGAATATTTTTCGAAAAGCTCTTCGGAAATGCGCTAGAAATTAAATTCCCTACTCGGAGATACCAAATATGTGGGATTGCTTTCAGTTTTAAGGGTTTTAATTTTTTTGCTACAAATTCTGATGTTTTATATTGAATTGCATTAAATTTCCATATTTTCCTTATTTCTCGGGCAATTTTGAATATTTTTCGAAAAGGTCTTCGGAAATGCGCTAGAAATTAATTTTCCTACGCGGAGCTACCAAATATGTGGGGATTGCTTTCAGTTATAAGGGTTTTCATTTTTTTGCTACAAATTCTGATGTTTTGTATTGAAAATCATTATATTTCCATATTTTCCCGATTTCTCGGGCAATGTTGAATATTTTTCGAAAAGGTCTTCGAAAGTGCGATAGAAATTAAATTCCCTGCCCGGAGATACCAAATATGTGGGGATTGCTTTTAGTTTTAAGGGTTTTCATTTTTTGCTGCAAATTCTGATGTTTTGTATTGAATCTCATTATATTTCAATATTTTCCAGATTTCTCGGGCAATGTTGAATATTTTTCGAAAAGGTCTTCGAAAGTGCGCTAGAAATTAAATTCCCTACACGGAGATACCAAATATGTGGGAGTTGCTTTTATTTTTAAGGGTTTTCATTTTTTGCTGCAAATTCTGATGTTTTGTATTGAATCTCATTATATTTCAATATTTTCCAGATTTCTCGGGCAATGTTGAATATTTTTCGAAAAGGTCTTCGAAAGTGCGCTAGAAATTAAATTCCCTGCACGTAGATACCAAATATGTGGGAATTGCTTTCAGTTTTAAGGGTTTTCATTTTTTTGCTACAAATTCTGATGTTTTGTATTGAAAATCATTATATTTCCATATTTTCCCGATTTCTCGGGCAATGTTGAATATTTTTCGAAAAGGTCTTCGAAAGTGCGATAGAAATTAAATTCCCTGCCCAGAGATACCAAATATGTGGGGATTGCTTTTAGTTTTAAGGGTTTTCATTTTTTTGCTACAAATTCTGATGTTTTGTATTGAATCGCATTATATTTCCATATTTTCCCGATTTCTCGGGCAATGTTGAATATTTTTCGAAAAAGTCTTCGGAAATGCACTAGAAATTAAATTCCCTACACGGAGATACCAAATATGTGGGGATTGCTTTGAGTTTTAAGGGTTTTCATATTTTTGCTACAAATTCTGATGTTTTGTATTAACTCTCTTATATTTCCATATTTCCCGATTTCTCGGGCAATTTTGAATATTTTTCGAAAAGGTCTTCGGAAATGCACTAGAAATTACATTCCCTACACGGAGATACCAAATATGTGGGAATTGCTTTCAGTTTTAAGGGTTTTCATTTTTTGCTACAATTTCTGATGTTTTCTATTGAATCTCATTATATTTCCATATTTCCCGACTTCTCGGGCAATTTTGAATATTTTTCGAAAAGGTCTTCGGAAATGCACTAGAATATAATTCCCTACACGGAGATACCAAATATATGGGGATTGCTTTCAGTTTTAAGGGTTTTCATTTTTTTGCTACTAATTCTGATGTTTTGTATTGAATCGCATTAAATTTCCATATTTTCCCCATTTCCCGGGCAATTTTGAATATTTTTAGAAAAGCTCTTCGGAAATGCGCTAGAAATTAAATTCCCTACTCGGAGATACCAAATATGTGGGGATTGCTTTCAGTTTTAAGGGTTTTCATTTTTGCTACAAATTCTGATGTTTTGTATTGAATCGCATTAAATTTCTATATTTTCCTCATTTCTCGGGCAATTTTGAATATTTTTCGAAAATATCTTCGGAAATGCGCTAGAAATTAAATTCCCTGCTCGGGGATACCAAATATATGGGAATTGCTTTCAGTTTTAAGGGTTTTCATTTTTTGCTACAAATTCTGATGATTTGTATTAAATCTCATTAAATTTCCATATTTTCCCCATTTCTCGAGCAATTTTGAATATTTTTAGAAAAGGTCTTCGGAAGTGCGCTAGAAATTAAATTTCCTACTCGGAGATACCAAATATGAGGGGATTGCTTTCAGTTTTAAGGGTTTTCATTTTTTTTGCTACAAATTCTGATGTTTTGTATTAACTCTCTTATATTTCCATATTTCCCGATTTCTCGGGCAATTTTGAATATTTTTCGAAAAGGTCTTCGGAAATGCACTAGAAATTAAATTCCCTACACGGAGATACCAAATATGTGGGGATTGCTTTGAGTTTTAAGGGTTTTCATTTTTTTGCTACAAATTCTAATGTTATTTATTGAATCGCATTAAATTTCCATAATTTCCCGATTTCTCGGGCAATTATGAATATTTTTAGAAAAGGTCTTCGGAAGTGCGCTAGAAATTAAATTCCCTACTCGGAGATACCAAATATGTGGGGATTGCTATCAGTTTTAAGGGTTTTCATTTTTTTGCCACAAATTCTGATGTTTTGTATTAACTCTCTTATATTTCCATATATCCCGATTTCTCGGGCAATTTTGAATATTTTTCGAAAAGGTCTTTTGCTACAAATTCGGAAATGCACTAGAAATTAAACTCCCTACACGGAGATACCAAATATGTGGGAATTGCTTTCAGTTTTAATGGTTTTCATTTTTTGCTACAAATTCTGATGTTTTGTATTGAATCGCATTAAATTTCCATATTTTCGCCATATCTCGGGAAATTTTGAATATTTTTCGAAAAGGTCTTCGGAAATGCGCTAGAAATTAAATTCCAAACACGGATATACCAAATGTGTGGGGATTGCTTTCAGTTTTAAGGGTTTTCATTTTTTTGCTATAAATTCTGCTGTATTGTATTGAACCTTATTAAATTTCCATATTTCCCGATTTCTCGGGCAATTTTGAATATTTTTCGAAAAGGTCTTCGGAAATGCACTAGAAAATAAATTCCCTACAAGGAGATACCAAATATTTGGGAGTTGCTTTTAGTTTTAAGGGTTTTCATTTTTTGCTACAAATTCTGATGTTTTGTATTGAATCTCATTATATTTCAATATTTTCCAGATTTCTCGGGCAATGTTGAATATTTTTCGAAAAGGTCTTCGAAAGTGCGCTAGAAATTAAATTCCCTGCACGTAGATACCAAATATGTGGGAATTGCTTTCAGTTTTAAGGGTTTTCATTTTTGTGCTACAAATTCTGATGTTTTGTATTGAAAATCATTATATTTCCATATTTTCCCGATTTCTCGGGCAATGTTGAATATTTTTCGAAAAGGTCCTCGAAAGTGCGGTAGAAATTAAATTCCCTGCACGGAGATACCAAATATGTGGGAATTGCTTTCAGTTTTAAGGGTTTTCAATTTTTGCTACAAATTCTGATGTTTTGTATTGAATCTCATTATATTTCCATATTTTCCCGATTTCTCGGGCAATGTTGAATATTTTTGAAAAGGTGTTCGGAAATTCGCTAGAAATTAAATTCCCTACACGGCGATACCAAATATGTGGGGATTGCTTTTAATTTTAAGGGTTTTCATTTTTTTGCTACAAATTCTGATGTTTTGTATTGAATCTCATTATATTTCCATATTTTCCCGATTTCTCGGGCAATGTTGAATATTTTTCGAAAAGGTCTTCGGAAATGCACTAGAAATTAAATTCCCTACACGGAGATACCTAATATGTGGGGATTGCTTTGAGTTTTAAGGGTTTTCATTTTTTTGCTACAAATTCTGATGTTTTGTATTAACTCTCTTATATTTCCATATTTCCCGATTTCTCGGGCAATTTTGAATATTTTTCGAAAAGGTCTTCGGAAATGCACTAGAAATTAAATTCCCTACACGGAGATACCCAATATGTGGGAATTGCTTTCAGTTTTAAGGGTTTTCATTTTTTGCTACAAATTCTGATGTTTTGTATTGAATCTCATTATATTTCCATATTTTCCGACTTCTCGGGCAATTTTGAATATTTTTCGAAAAGGTCTTCGGAAATGCACTAGAATATTATTCCCTACACGGAGATACCAAATATGTGGGGATTGCTTTCAGTTTTAAGGGTTTTCATTTTTTTGCTATTAATTCTGATGTTTTGTATTGAATCGCATTACATTTCCATATTTTCCCCATTTCTCGGGCAATTTTGAATATTTTTAGAAAAGCTCTTCGGAAATGCGCTAGAAATTAAATTCCCTACTCGGAGATACCAAATATGTGGGGATTGCTTTCAGTTTTAAGGGTTTTCATTTTTGCTACAAATTCTGATGTTTTGTATTGAATCGCATTAAATTTCTATATTTTCCTCATTTCTCGGGCAATTTTTAATATTTTTCGAAAATATCTTCGGAAATGCGCTAGAAATTAAATTCCCTGCTCGGGGATACCAAATATATGGGAATTGCTTTCAGTTTTAAGGGTTTTCATTTTTTGCTACAAATTCTGATGTTTTGTATTCAATCGCATTAAATTTCCATATTTTCCCCATTTCTCGAGCAATTTTGAATATTGTTCGAAAAGCTCTTCGGAAATGCGCTAGAAATTAAATTCCCTACTCGGAGATACCAAATATGTGGGAATTGCTTTCAGTTTTAAGGGTTTTCATTTTTTGCTACAAATTCTGATGTTTTGTATTAAGTTTTTCGAAAAGGTCTTCGGAAATGCACTAGAAATTAAATTCCCTACACGGAGATACCAAATATGTGGGGATTGCTTTGAGTTTTAATGGTTTTCATTTTTTTGCTACAAATTCTAATGTTATTTATTGAATCGCATTAAATTTCCATAATTTCCCGATTTCTCGGGCAATTTTGAATATTTTTAGAAAAGGTCTTCGGAAGTGCGCTAGAAATTAAATTCCCTACTCGGAGATACCAAATATGTGGGGATTGCTTTCAGTTTTAAGGGTTTTCATTTTTGCTACAAATTCTGATGTTTTGTATTGAATCGCATTAAATTTCTATATTTTCCTCATTTCTCGGGCAATTTTTAATATTTTTCGAAAATATCTTCGGAAATGCGCTAGAAATTAAATTCCCTGCTCGGGGATACCAAATATATGGGAATTGCTTTCAGTTTTAAGGGTTTTCATTTTTTGCTACAAATTCTGATGTTTTGTATTCAATAGCATTAAATTTCCATATTTTCCCCATTTCTCGAGCAATTTTGAATATTGCTCGAAAAGCTCTTCGGAAATGCGCTAGAAATTAAATTCCCTACTCGGAGATACCAAATATGTGGGAATTGCTTTCAGTTTTAAGGGTTTTCATTTTTTGCTACAAATTCTGATGTTTTGTATTAAATCTCATTAAATTTCCATATTTTCCCCATTTCTCGAGCAATTTTGAATATTTTTAGAAAAGGTCTTCGGAAGTGCGGTAGAAATTAAATTTCCTACTCGGAGATACCAAATATGAGGGGATTGCTTTCAGTTTTAAGGGTTTTCATTTTTTTGCTTCAAATTCTGATGTTTTGTATTAACTCTCTTATATTTCCATATTTCCCGATTTCTCGGGCAATTTTGAATATTTTTCGAAAAGGTCTTCGGAAATTCACTAGAAATTAAATTCCCTACACGGAGATACCAAATATGTGGGGATTGCTTTGAGTTTTAAGGGTTTTCATTTTTTTGCTACAAATTCTAATGTTATTTATTGAATCGCATTAAATTTCCATAATTTCCCGATTTCTCGGGCAATTTTGAATATTTTTAGAAAAGGTCTTCGGAAGTGCGCTAGAAATTAAATTCCCTACTCGGAGATACGAAATATGTGGGGATTGCTATCAGTTTTAAGGGTTTTCATTTTATTGCCACAAATTCTGATGTTTTGTATTAACTCTCTTATATTTCCATATATCCCGATTTCTCGGGCAATTTTGAATATTTTTCGAAAAGGTCTTTTGCTACAAATGCGGAAATGCACTAGAAATTAAATTCCCTACACCGAGATACCAAATATGTGGGAATTGCTTTCAGTTTTAATGGTTTTCAGTTTTTGCTACAAATTCTGATGTTTTGTATTGAATCGCATTAAATTTCCATATTTTCCCCATATCTCGGGAAATTTTGAATATTTTTCGAAAAGGTCTTCGGAAATGCGCTAGAAATTAAATTCCAAACACGGATATACCAAATATGTGGGGATTGCTTTCAGTTTTAAGGGTTTTCATTTTTTTGCTATTAATTCTGATGTTTTGTATTGAATCGCATTACATTTCCATATTTTCCCCATTTCTCGGGCAATTTTGAATATTTTTAGAAAAGCTCTTCGGAAATGCGCTAGAAATTAAATTCCCTACACGGAGATACCAAATATGTGGGAATTGCTTTCAGTTTTAAGGGTTTTCATTGTTTGCTACAAATTCTGATGTTTTGTATTGAATCGCATTAAATTTCTATATTTTCCCCATTTCTCGGGCAATTTTTAATATTTTTCGAAAATATCTTCGGAAATGCGCTAGAAATTAAATTCCCTGCTCGGGGATACCAAATATATGGGAATTGCTTTCAGTTTTAAGGGTTTTCATTTTTTGCTACAAATTCTGATGTTTTGTATTCAATAGCATTAAATTTCCATATTTTCCCCATTTCTCGAGCAATTTTGAATATTGTTCGAAAAGCTCTTCGGAAATGCGCTAGAAATTAAATTCCCTACTCGGAGATACCAAATATGTGGGAATTGCTTTCAGTTTTAAGGGTTTTCATTTTTTGCTACAAATTCTGATGTTTTGTATTAAATTTTTCGAAAAGGTCTTCGGAAATGCACTAGAAATTAAATTCCCTACACGGAGATACCAAATATGTGGGGATTGCTTTGAGTTTTAAGGGTTTTCATTTTTTTGCTACAAATTCTAATGTTATTTATTGAATCGCATTAAATTTCCATAATTTCCCGATTTCTCGGGCAATTTTGAATATTTTTAGAAAAGGTCTTCGGAAGTGCGCTAGAAATTAAATTCCCTACTCGGAGATACCAAATATGTGGGGATTGCTTTCAGTTTTAAGGGTTTTCATTTTTGCTACAAATTCTGATGTTTTGTATTGAATCGCATTAAATTTCTATATTTTCCTCATTTCTCGGGCAATTTTTAATATTTTTCGAAAATATCTTCGGAAATGCGCTAGAAATTAAATTCCCTGCTCGGGGATACCAAATATATGGGAATTGCTTTCAGTTTTAAGGGTTTTCATTTTTTGCTACAAATTCTGATGTTTTGTATTCAATAGCATTAAATTTCCATATTTTCCCCATTTCTCGAGCAATTTTGAATATTGTTCGAAAAGCTCTTCGGAAATGCGCTAGAAATTAAATTCCCTACTCGGAGATACCAAATATGTGGGAATTGCTTTCAGTTTTAAGGGTTTTCATTTTTTGCTACAAATTCTGATGTTTTGTATTAAATCTCATTAAATTTCCATATTTTCCCCATTTCTCGAGCAATTTTGAATATTTTTAGAAAAGGTCTTCGGAAGTGCGCTAGAAATTAAATTTCCTACTCGGAGATACCAAATATGAGGGGATTGCTTTCAGTTTTAAGGGTTTTCATTTTTTTGCTACAAATTCTGATGTTTTGTATTAACTCTCTTATATTTCCATATTTCCCGATTTCTCGGGCAATTTTGAATATTTTTCGAAAAGGTCTTCGGAAATTCACTAGAAATTAAATTCCCTACACGGAGATACCAAATATGTGGGGATTGCTTTGAGTTTTAAGGGTTTTCATTTTTTTGCTACAAATTCTAATGTTATTTATTGAATCGCATTAAATTTCCATAATTTCCCGATTTCTCGGGCAATTTTGAATATTTTTAGAAAAGGTCTTCGGAAGTGCGCTAGAAATTAAATTCCCTACTCGGAGATACGAAATATGTGGGGATTGCTATCAGTTTTAAGGGTTTTCATTTTTTTGCCACAAATTCTGATGTTTTGTATTAACTCTCTTATATTTCCATATATCCCGATTTCTCGGGCAATTTTGAATATTTTTCGAAAAGGTCTTTTGCTACAAATGCGGAAATGCACTAGAAATTAAATTCCCTACACGGAGATACCAAATATGTGGGAATTGCTTTCAGTTTTAATGGTTTTCATTTTTTGCTACAAATTCTGATGTTTTGTATTGAATCGCATTAAATTTCCAGATTTTCCCCATATCTCGGGAAATTTTGAATATTTTTCGAAAAGGTCTTCGGAAATGCGCTAGAAATTAAATTCCAAACACGGATATACCAAATGTGTGGGGATTGTTTTCAGTTTTAAGGGTTTACATTTTTTTGCTACAAATTCTGATGTTTTGTATTAAATCTCATTAAATTTCCATATTTTCCCCATTTCTCGGGCAATTTTGAATATTTTTGAAAAGGTGTTCGGAAATTCGCTAGAAATTAAATTCCCTACACGGAGATACCAAATATGTGGGAATTGCTTTCAGTTTTAAGGGTTTTCATTGTTTGCTACAAATTCTGATGTTTTGTATTGAATCGCATTAAATTTCTATATTTTCCCCATTTCTCGGGCAAATTTGAATAATTTTTCGAAAAGATCTTCGGAAATGCGCTAGAAATTAAATTCCCTGCTCGGAGATACCAAATATGTGGGAATTGCTTTCAGTTTTAAGGGTTTTCATTTTTTTGCTACAAATTCTGATTTTTTGTATTAAATCTCATTAAATTTCCATATTTTCCCCATTTCTCGGGCAATTTTGAATATTTTTGAAAAGGCGTTCGGAAATTCGCTTGAAATTAAATTCCCTACACGGAGATACCAAATGTGTGGGGATTGTTTTCAGTTTTAAGGGTTTTCATTTTTATGCTACAAATTCTGATGTTTTGTATTGAGTCGCATTAAATTTCTATATTTGCCCCATTTCTCGGGGAATTTTGAATATTTTTCGAAAAGACGTTCGGAAATTCGCTTGAAATTAAATTCCCTGCTCGAAGATACCAAATATGTGGGAATTGCTTTCAGTTTTAAGGGTTTTCATTTTTTGCTACAAATTCTGATGTTTTGTATTGAATCGCATTAATTTTCCATATTTTCCCCATATCTCGGGAAATTTTGAATATTTTTCGAAAAGGTCTTCGGAAATGCGCTAGAAATTAAATTCCAAACACGGAGATACCAAATGTGTGGGGTTGCTTTCAGTTTTAAGTGTTTTCATTGTTTTTTTTGCTACAAATTTTGATGTTTTGTATTGAACCTCATTAAATTTCCATATTTTCCCGATTTCTCGGGCAATTTTGAATATTTTTAGAAAAGATCTTCGGAAATTCGCTAGAAATTAAATTCGCTACACGGAGATACCAAATATGTGGGGATTGCTCTCAGTTTTAGGGGTTTTCATTTTTTTGCTACATATTCTAATGTTTTCTATTGACTCTCATTAAATTTCCATATTTTCCCGATTTCTCGGGCAATTTTGAATATTTTTAGAAAAGGTCTTCGGAAATTCGCTAGAAATTAAATTCCCTACACGGCGAGACCCAATATGTGGGGATTGTTTTCAGTTTTAAGGGTTTTCATTTTTTGCTACAAATTCTGATGTTTTGTATTGAATCGCATTAAATTTCCATATTTTCCCCATTTCTCGGGCAATTTTGAATATTTTGAGAAAAGGTCTTCGCAAATTCGCTAGAAATTAAATTCCCTGCACGTATATACCAAATATGTGGGGATTACTTTCAGTTTTAAGGGTTTTTTTGCTACAAATTCTGATGTTTTGTATTGAATCGCATTAAATTTCCATATTTTCCCGATTTATCGGCAATTTTGAATATTTTTAGAAAAGGTATTCGGAAGTGCGCTAGAAATTAAATTCCCTACTCGGAGATACCAAATATGTGGGGATTGCTTTCAGTTTTAAGGGTTTTCATTTTTGCTACAAATTCTGATGTTTTGTATTGAATCGCATTAAATTTCTATATTTTCCTCATTTCTCGGGCAATTTTTAATATTTTTCGAAAATATCTTCGGAATTGCGCTAGAAATTAAATTCCCTGCTCGGGGATACCAAATATATGGGGATTGCTTTCAGTTTTAAGGGTTTTCATTTTTTTGCTACAAATTCTGATGTTTTGTATTAACTCTCTTATATTTCCATATTTCCCGATTTCTCGGGCAATTTTGAATATTTTTCGAAAAGGTCTTCGGAAATGCACTAGAAATTAAATTCCCTACACGGAGATACCAAATATGTGGGGATTGCTTTGAGTTTTAAGGGTTTTCATTTTTTTGCTACAAATTCTAATGTTATTTATTGAATCGCATTAAATTTCCATAATTTCCCGATTTCTCGGGCAATTTTGAATATTTTTAGAAAAGGTCTTCGGAAGTGCGCTAGAAATTAAATTCCCTACTCGGAGATACCAAATATGTGGGGATTGCTATCAGTTTTAAGGGTTTTCATTTTTTTGCCACAAATTCTGATGTTTTGTATTAACTCTCTTATATTTCCATATATCCCGATTTCTCGGGCAATTTTGAATATTTTTCGAAAAGGTCTTTTGCTACAAATTCGGAAATGCACTAGAAATTAAATTCCAAACACGGATATACCAAATGTGTGGGGATTGCTTTGAGTTTTAAGGGTTTTCATTTTTTGCTACAAATTCTGATGTTTTGTATTGGATCGCATTAAATTTCCATATTTCCCGATTTCTCGGGCAATTTTGAATATTTTTCGAAAAGGTCTTCGGAACTGCACTAGAAATTAAATTCCCTACACGGAGATACCAAATATGTGGGGATTGCTTTGAGTTTTAAGGGTTTTCATTTTTTTGCTACAAATTCTAATGTTATTTATTGAATCGCATTAAATTTCCATATTTTCCCGATTTATCGGCAATTTTGAATATTTTTAGAAAAGGTATTCGGAAGTGCGCTAGAAATTAAATTCCCTACTCGGAGATACCAAATATGTGGGGATTGCTTTCAGTTTTAAGGGTTTTCATTTTTCCTACAAATTCTGATGTTTTGTATTGAATCGCATTAAATTTCCATATTTTCCCGATTTATCGGCAATTTTGAATATTTTTAGAAAAGGTCTTCGGCAGTGCGCTAGAAATTAAATTCCCTACACGGAGATACCAAATATGTGGGGATTGCTTTCAGTTTTAAGGGTTTTCATTTTTTGCTACAAATTCTGATGTTTTGCATTGAATCTCATTAAATTTCCATATTTTCCCGCGTTCTCGGGCAAATTTGAATATTTTTCTGGCAATTTTGTATAGAATATTTTTCGAAAAGGTTTTCGGAAATGCGCTAAAAATTAAATTCCCTACACGGAGATACCAAATATGTGGGGATTGCTTTCAGTTTTAAGGGTTTTCATTTTTTTGCTACAAATTCTGATGTTTTGTATTGAATCTCATTAAATTTCCATATTTTCCCGAGTTCTCGGGCAAATTTGAATATTTTTTGAAAAAGTCTTCGGAAATGCGCTAGAAATTAAATTCCCTACACGGAGATACCAAATATGTGGGGATTGCTTTCACTTTTAAGGGTTTTCGTTTTTTTGCTACAAATTCTGATGTTTTGTATTGAATCTCATTAAATTTCCATATTTTCCCGAGTTCTCGGGCAAATTTGAATATTTGTGGAAAAAGTCTTCGGAAATGCGCTAGAAATTAAATTCCCTACACGGAGATACCAAATATGTGGGGATTGCTTTCAGTTTTAAGGGTTTTCATTTTTTGCTACAAATTCTGATGTTTTGTATTTAATCGCATTAAATTACCATATTTTCCCGATATCGCGTGCAATTTTGAATATTTTTCGAAAAGGTCTTCGGTAATGCGCTAGAAATTAAATTCCCTACTCGGAGATACCAAATATGTGGGGATTGCTTTCAGTTTTAAGGGTTTTCATTTTTTGCTACAAATTCTGATGTTTTGTATTGAATCTCATTAAATTTCCATATTTTCCCGATTTTTCGGGCAAATTTGAATATTTTTCTGGCAATTTTGTATTGAATATTTTTCGAAAAGGTTTTCGGAAATTCGCTAGAAATTAAATTCCCTACACGGCGATACCAAATATGTGGGGATTGCTTTCAGTTTTAAAGGTCTTCGGAACAGCGCTAGAAATCAAATTCCCTACTCGGAGATACCAAATATGTGGGGATTGCTTTTAATTTTAAGGGTTTTCATTTTTTGCTACATATTCTGATGTTTTGTATTGATTTGTCGTGCAATTTTGAATATTTTTTGAAAAAGTCTTCGTAAATGCGCTAGAACTTAAATCCCTACTCGGAGATACCAAATATGTGGGGATTGCTTTCAGTTTGAAGGGTTTTCATTTTTTTTTGCTACAAATTCTTATGTTTTATATTGAATCACATTAAATTTCCATATTTTCCTCATTTCTCAGGCAATTTTGAATATTTTTCGAAAAAGTCTTTGGAAATGCGCTAGAAATTAAATTCCCTACTTGGAGATACCAAATATGTGGGGATTGCTTTCAGTTTTAAGGGTTTTCATTTTTTTGCTACAAATTCTGATGTTTTGTATTGAACCTCATTATATTTCCATATTTTCCCGATTTCTCGAGTAATTTTGAATATTTTTTGAAAAAATCTTCGCAAATGCACTAGAAATTAAATGCCCTACTCGGAGATACCAAATATGTGGGGATTGCTTTGAGTTTTAAAGGTTTTCATTTTTTTGCTACAAATTCTGACGTTTTATATTGAATCGCATTAAATTTCCATATTTTCCTCATTTCTCGGACAATTTTGAATATTTTTCGAAAAGGTCTTCGGAAATGCGCTAGAAATTATATTCCCTACTCGGAGATACCAAATATGTGGGGATTGCTTTCAGTTTTAAGGGTTTTCATTTTTTTTGCTACAAATTCTGATGTTTTGTATTGAATCTCATTAAATTTCCATATTTTCCCGATTTCGCGGGCAATTTTGAATATTTTTCGAAAAGGTCTTCGGAAATGCGTTAGAAATTAAATTCCCTATACAGAGATACCAAATATGTGGGGATTGCTTTCAGTTTTATAGGTTTTCATTTTTTTTCTACAAATTCTGACGTTTTATATTGACTCGCATTAAATTTCCATATTTTCCCGATTTCGCGGGCAATTTTGAATATTTTTCGAAAAGGTCTTCGGAAATGCGCTAGAAATTAAATTCTCTACTCGGTGATACCAAATATGTGGGGATTGCTTTCAGTTTTAAGAGTTTTCATTTTTTTTGCTACAAATTCTGATGTTTTATATTGAATCTCATTATATTTCCATATTTTCCCGATTTCTCGGGCAATTTTGAATATTTTCCGAAAAGGTCTTGTGAAATCCGCTAAAAATTAAATTCCCTACACAGAGATACCAAATATGTGGGAATTGCTTTCAGTTTTAAGGGTTTTCTTATTTTTGCTACAAATAATGATGTTTTGTATTTAATCGCATTAAATTACCATATTTTCCCGATTTCGCGGGCAATTTTGAATATTTTTCGAAAAGGTCTTCGGTAATGCGCTAGAAATTAAATTCCCTACTCGGAGATACCAAATATGTGGGGATTGCTTTCAGTTTGAAGGGTTTTCATTGTTTTGCTACAAATTCTGATGTTTTATATTGAATCTCATTATATTTCCATATTTTCCCGATTTCTCGGGCAATTTTGAATATTTTTTGAAAAAGTCTTCGCAAATGCGCCAGAAATTAAATTCCCTACACAGAGATACCAAATATGTGGGGATTGCTTTCAGTTTTAAGGGTTTTCATTTTTATGCTACAAATTCTGACGTTTTATATTGAATCGCATTAAATTTCCATATTTTCCAGAGTTCTCGGGAAAATTTGAATATTTTTCGGAAAGGTCTTCGGAAGAGCGCTAGAAATTAAATTATCTACTCGGAGATACCAAATATGTGGGGATTGCTTTCAGTTTTAAGGCTTTTCATTTTTTGCTACAAATTCTGATGTTTTGTATTGAATCTAATTATATTTACATATTTTCCCAATTTCTCGGGCAATTTTGAATATTTTTCAAAATGGTCTTCGGAAGAGCGCTAGAAATTAAATTCCCTACTCGGAGATACCAAATATGTGGGGATTGCTTTCAGTTTTAAGGCTTTTCATTTTTTGCTACAAATTCTGATGTTTTGTATTGAATCTAATTATATTTACATATTTTCCCAATTTCTCGGGCAATTTTGAAGTCTTCTGAAATGCGCAAGAAATTAAATTCCCTACACGGGGATACCAAATATGTGGGGATTGCTTTCAGTTTCAAGGGTTTTCCTTTTTTTGCTACAAATTCTGATGTTTTGTATTGAATCTCATTAAATTTTCATATTATCCCGATTTCTCGGTCAATTTTGAATATTTTTCAAAAAGGTCTTCGGAAGAGCGCTAGAAATTAAATTCCCTACTCGGAGATACCAAATATGTGGGGATTGCTTTCAGTTTTAAGGCTTTTCATTTTTTGCTACAAATTCTGATGTTTTGTATTGAATCTAATTATATTTACATATTTTCCCAATTTCTCGGGCAATTTTGAATATTTATCGAAAAAGTCTTCTGAAATGCGCTAGAAATTATATTCCCTACACGGGGATACCAAATATGTGGGGATTGCTTTCAGTTTCAAGGGTTTTCCTTTTTTTTGCTACAAATTCTGATGTTTTGTATTGAATCGCATTAAATTTTCATATTTTCCCGATTTCTCGGGCAATTTTGAATATTTTTCGAAAAGGTCTTCGCAAATGCGCTAAAAATTAAATTCCTACACAGAGATACCAAATATGTGGGGATTGCTTTCAGTTTTAAGGGTTTTTATTTTTTTGCTACAAATTCTGATGTTTTGTATTGAATCTCATTAAATTTCCATATTTTCCCGATTTCTCGGGCAATTTTGAATATTTTCCGAAAAGGTCTTGTGAAATGCGCTAGAAATTAAATTCCCTACTCGGAGATACCAAATATGTGGGGATTGCTTTCAGTTTTAAGGGTTTTCATTTTTTTCCTACAAATTCTGATGTTTTGTATTGAATCTCATTAAATTTTCATATTATCTCGATTTCTCGGGCAATTTTGAATATTTTTCAAAAAGGTCTTCGCAAGTGCGCTAGAAATTAAATTCCCTACACGGAGATACCAGATATGTGCGGTAAATTTCCATATTTTCCCGATTTCTCGGGCAATTTTGAATATTTTTCGAAAAGGTTTTCGGAAATTCGCTAGAAATTAAATTCCCTACACGGCGATACCAAATATGTGGGGATTGCTTTCAGTTTTAAGGGTTTTCATTTTTTTTGCAACAAATTCTGATTAAATTTCCGTATTTTCCCGATTTCTCGGGCAATTTTGAATATTTTTCGAAAACGTCTTCGGAAGTACGCTAGAAATTAAATTCCCTACTCGGAGATACCAAATATGTGGGGATTGCATTCAGTTTTAAGGGTTATCATTTTTTTTGCTACAAATTCTGATGTTTTATATTGAATCTCATTATATTTCCATATTTTCCCGATTTCTCGGGCAATTTTGAATATTTTTCGAAAAGGTCTTCGCAAATGCGCTAAAAATTAAATTCCCTACACAGAGATACCAAATATGTGGGGATTGCTTTCAGTTTTAAGGGTTTTCAAATTTTTGCTACAAATAATGATGTTTTGTATTTAATCGCATTAAATTACCATATTTTCCCGATATCGCGTGCAATTTTGAATATTTTTCGAAAAGGTCTTCGGTAATGCGCTAGAAATTAAATTCCCTACTCGGAGATACCAAATATGTGGGGATTGCTTTCAGTTTTAAGGGTTTTCATTTTTGTGCTACAAATTCTGATGTTTGATATTGAATCTCATTATATTTCCATATTTTCCCGATTTCTCGGGCAATTTTGAATATTTTATGAAAAAATCTTCGCAAATGCGCTAGAAATTAAATTCCCTACACAGAGATACCAAATATGTGGGGATTGCTTTCAGTTTTAAGGGTTTTTATTTTTTTGCTACAAATTCTGATGTTTTGTATTGAATCGCATTAAATTTCCATATTTTCCCGATTTCTCGGGCAATTTTGAATATTTTTCGAAAAGGTCTTCGCAAATGCGCTAAAAATTAAATTCCTACACAGAGATACCAAATATGTGGGGATAGCTTTCAGTTTTAAGGGTTTTTATTTTTTTGCTACAAATTCTGATGTTTTGTATTGAATCTCATTAAATTTCCATATTTTCCAGAGTTCTCGGGAAAATTTGAATATTTTTCGGAACGGTCTTCGGAAGAGCGCTAGAAATTAAATTCCCTACTCGGAGATACCAAATATGTGGGGATTGCTTTCAGTTTCAAGGGTTTTCCTTTTTTTTGCTACAAATTCTGATGTTTTGTATTGAATCTCATTAAATTTTCATATTATCCCGATTTCTCGGGCAATTTGGAATATTTTTCAAAAAGGTCTTCGCAAGTGCGCTAGAAATTAAATTCCCTACACGGAGATACCAGATATGTGCGGATTGCTTTCAGTTTTAAAGGTTTTCATTTTTTTGCTACAAATTCTGATTAAATTTCCATATTTTCCCGATTTCTCGGGCAATTTTGAATATTTTCCGAAAAGGTCTTGTGAAATGCGCTAGAAATTAAATTCCCTACTCGGAGATACCAAATATGTGGGGATTGTTTCAGTTTTAAGGGTTTTCATTTTTTTCCTACAAATTCTGATGTTTTGTATTGAATCTCATTAAATTTTCATATTATCTCGATTTCTCGGGCAATTTTGAATATTTTTCAAAAAGGTCTTCGCAAGTGCGCTAGAAATTAAATTCCCTACACGGAGATACCAGATATGTGCGGTAAATTTCCATATTTTCCCGATTTCTCGGGCAATTTTGAATATTTTTCGAAAACGTCTTCGGAAGAGCGCTAGAAATTAAATTCCCTACTCGAAGATACCAAATATGTGGGGATTGCTTTCAGTTTTAAGGGTTTTCATTTTTTTGCTACAAATTCTGATGTTTTGTATTGAATCGCATTAAATTTCCATATTTTCCCGATTTCTCGGGCAATTTTGAATATTTTTCGAAAAGGTCTTCGCAAATGCGCTACAAAATAAATTCCCTACACAGAGATACCAAATATGTGGGGATTGCTTTCAGTTTTAAGGGTTTTCCTTTTTTTGCTACAAATTCTGATGTTTTGTATTGAATCTCATTAAATTTTCATATTATCGCGATTTCTCGGGCAATTTTGAATATTTTTCAAAAAGGTCTTCGCAAGTGCGCTAGAAATTAAATTCCCTACACGGAGATACCAGATATGTGCCGATTGCTTTCAGTTTTAAAGGTTTTCATTTTTTTCCTACAAATTCTGATTAAATTTCCATATTTTCCCGATTTCTCGGGCAATTTTGAATATTTTCCGAAAAGGTCTTGTGAAATGCGCTAGAAATTAAATTCCCTACTCGGAGATACCAAATATGTGGGGATTGCTTTCAGATTTAAGGGTTTTCATTTTTTTCCTACAAATTCTGATGTTTTGTATTGAATCTCATTAAATTTTCATATTATCTCGATTTCTCGGGCAATTTTGAATATTTTTCAAAAAGGTCTTCGCAAGTGCGCTAGAAATTAAATTCCCTACACGGAGATACCAGATATGTGCGGTAAATTTCCATATTTTCCCGATTTCTCGGGCAATTTTGAATATTTTTGTAAAAGGTTTTCGGAAATTCGCTAGAAATTAAATTCCCTACACGGCGATACCAAATATGTGGGGATTGCTTTCAGTTTTAAGGGTTTTCATTTTTTTGCAACAAATTCTGATTAAATTTCCGTATTTTCCCGATTTCTCGGGCAATTTTGAATATTTTCTCGGGCAATTTTGAATTGAATAAATTAAATTCCCTACTCGGAGATACCAAATATGTGGGGATTGCTTTTAATTTTAAGGGTTTTCATTTTTTTGCTACATATTCTGATGTTTTGTATTGAACCTCATAAAATTTCCATATTTTCCTGATTTGTCGTGCAATTTTGAATATATTTTGAAAAAGTCTTCTTAAATGCGCTAGAACTTAAATCCCTACTCGGAGATACCAAATATGTGGGGATTGCTTTCAGTTTGAAGGGTTTTCATTTTTTTTTGCTACAAATTCTGATGTTTTATATTGATTCACATTAAATTTCCATATTTTCCTCATTTCTCAGGCAATTTTGAATATTTTTCGAAAAAGTCTTTGGAAATGCGCTAGAAATTAAATTCCCTACTTGGAGATACCAAATATGTGGCGATTGCTTTCAGTTTTAAGGGTTTTCATTTTTTTGCTACAAATTCTGATGTTTTGTATTGAACCTCATTATATTTCCATATTTTCCCGATTTCTCGAGCAATTTTGAATATTTTTTGATAAAATCTTCGCAAATGCACTAGAAATTAAATGCCCTACTCGGAGGTAATTGCTTTGAGTTTTAAAGGTTTTCATTTTTTTGCTACAAATTCTGACGTTTTATATTGAATCGCATTAAATTTCCATATTTTCCTCATTTCTCGGACAATTTTGAATATTTTTCGAAAAGGTCTTCGGAAATGCGCTAGAAATTAAATTCTCTACTCGGAGATACCAAATATGTGGGGATTGCTTTCAGTTTTAAGGGTTTTCATTTTTTTTGCTACAAATTCTGATGTTTTATATTGAATCTCATTATATTTCCATATTTTCCCGATTTCTCGGGCAATTTTGAATATTTTTCGAAAAGGTCTTCGCAAATCCGCTAAAAATTAAATTCCCTACACAGAGATACCAAATATGTGGGGATTGCTTTCAGTTTTAAGGGTTTTCATATTTTTGCTACAAATAATGATGTTTTGTATTTAATCGCATTAAATTACCATATTTTCCCGATTTCGAGGGCAATTTTGAATATTTTTCGAAAAGGTCTTCGGTAATGCGCTAGAAATTAAATTCCCTACTCGGAAATACCAAATATGTGGGGATTGCTTTCAGTTTTAAGGGTTTTCATTTTTTTGCTACAAATTCTGATGTTTTATATTGAATCTCATTATATTTCCATATTTTCCCGATTTCTCGCGCAATTTTGAATATTTTTGGAAAAAGTCTTCGCAAATGCGCTAGAAATTAAATTCCCTACACAGAGATACCACATATGTGGGGATTGCTTTCAGTTTTAAAGGTTTTCATTTTTATGCTACAAATTCTGACGTTTTATATTGAATCGCATTAAATTTCCATATTTTCCTCATTTCTCGGACAATTTTGAATATTTTTCGAAAAGGTCTTCGCCAAATGCGCTAAAAATGAAATTCCCTGCACGGCGATACCAAATATGTGGGAATTGTTTTCAGTTCTAAGGGTTTTCATTTTTTTGCTATAAATTCTGATGTTTTGTATTGAATCACATTAAATTTCCATATTTTCCCGATTTCTCGGGCAATTTTGAATATTTTGAGAAAAGGTCTTTGGAAATTCGCTAGAAATTAAATTCCCTGCACGGAGATACCAAATATGTGGGGATTGCTTTCACTTTTAAGGGTTTTCATTTTTTTGCTACAAATTCTGATGTTTTGTATTGAATCGCATTAAATTTCCATATTTTCCCGATTTCTCAGGCAATTTTGAATATTTTTCGAAAAGGTCTTCGCAAATGCGCTAAAAATTAAATTCCTACACAGAGATACCAAATATGTGGGGATTGCTTTCAGTTTTAAGGGTTTTCATTTTTTTTGCTACAAATTCTGATGTTTTATATTGAATCTCATTATATTTCCATATTTTCCCGATTTCTCGGGCAATTTTGAATATTTTTCGAAAAGGTCTTCGCAAATCCGCTAAAAATTAAATTCCCTACACAGAGATACCAAATATGTGGGGATTGCTTTCAGTTTTAAGGGTTTTCATATTTTTGCTACAAATAATGATGTTTTGTATTTAATCGCATTAAATTACCATATTTTCCCGATTTCGCGGGCAATTTTGAATATTTTTCGAAAAGGTCTTCGGTAATGCGCTAGAAATTAAATTCCCTACTCGGAAATACCAAATATGTGGGGATTGCTTTCAGTTTTAAGGGTTTTCATTTTTTTTGCTACAAATTCTGATGTTTTATATTGAATCTCATTATATTTCCATATTTTCCCGATTTCTCGGGCAATTTTGAATATTTTTCGAAAAGGTCTTCGCAAATCCGCTAAAAATTAAATTCCCTACACAGAGATACCAAATATGTGGGGATTGCTTTCAGTTTTAAGGGTTTTCATATTTTTGCTACAAATAATGATGTTTTGTATTTAATCGCATTAAATTACTATATTTTCCCGATTTCGCGGGCAATTTTGAATATTTTTCGAAAAGGTCTTCGGTAATGCGCTAGAAATTAAATTCCCTACTCGGAAATACCAAATATGTGGGGATTGCTTTCAGTTTTAAGGGTTTTCATTTTTTTGCTACAAATTCTGATGTTTTATATTGAATCTCATTATATTTCCATATTTTCCCGATTTCTCGGGCAATTTTGAATATTTTTTGAAAAAGTCTTCGCAAATGCGCTAGAAATTAAATTCCCTACACAGAGATACCAAATATGTGGGGATTGCTTTCAGTTTTAAAGGTTTTCATTTTTATGCTACAAATTCTGACGTTTTATATTGAATCGCATTAAATTTCCATATTTTCCTCATTTCCCGGACAATTTTGAATATTTTTCGAAAAGGTCTTCGCAAATGCGCTAAAAATGAAATTCCCTGCACGGCGATACCAAATATGTGGGAATTGTTTTCAGTTCTAAGGGTTTTCATTTTTTTGCTATAAATTCTGATGTTTTGTATTGAATCACATTAAATTTCCATATTTTCCCGATTTCTCGGGCAATTTTGAATATTTTGAGAAAAGGTCTTTGGAAATTCGCTAGAAATTAAATTCCCTGCACGGAGATACCAAATATGTGGGGATTGCTTTCAGTTTTAAGGGTTTTCATTTTTTTGCTACAAATTCTGATGTTTTGTATTGAATCGCATTAAATTTCCATATTTTCCCGATTTCTCGGGCAATTTTGAATATTTTTCGAAAAGGTCTTCGCAAATGCGCTAAAAATTAAATTCCTACACAGAGATACCAAATATGTGGGGATTGCTTTCAGTTTTAAGGGTTTTCATTTTTTTTGCTACAAATTCTGATGTTTTATATTGAATCTCATTATATTTCCATATTTTCCCGATTTCTCGGGCAATTTTGAATATTTTTCGAAAAGGTCTTCGCAAATCCGCTAAAAATTAAATTCCCTACACAGAGATACCAAATATGTGGGGATTGTTTTCAGTTTTAAGGGTTTTCATATTTTTGCTACAAATAATGATGTTTTGTATTTAATCGCATTAAATTATCATATTTTCCCGATTTTGCGGGCAATTTTGAATATTTTTCGAAAAGGTCTTCGGTAATGCGCTAGAAATTAAATTCCCTACTCGGAAATACCAAATATGTGGGGATTGCTTTCAGTTTTAAGGGTTTTCATTTTTTTCCTACAAATTCTGATGTTTTATATTGAATCTCATTATATTTCCATATTTTCCCGATTTCTCGGGCAATTTTGAATATTTTTTGAAAAAGTCTTCGCAAATGCGCTAGAAATTAAATTCCCTGCACGGAGATACCAAATATGTGGGGATTGCTTTCAGTTTTAAGGGTTTTCATTTTTTTGCTACAAATTCTGATGTTTTGTATTGAATCGCATTAAATTTCCATATTTTCCCGATTTCTCGGGCAATTTTGAATATTTTTCGAAAAGGTCTTCGCAAATGCGCTAAAAATTAAATTTCTACATAGAGATACCAAATATGTGGGGATTGCTTTTAATTTTAAGGCTTTTCATTTTTTTGCTACAAATTCTGATGTTTTGTATTGAACCTCATAAAATTTCCATATTTTCCTGATTTGTCGTGCAATTTTGAATATTTTTTGAAAAAGTCTTCGTAAATGCGCTAGAACTTAAATCCCTACTCGGAGATACCAAATATGTGGGGATTGCTTTCAGTTTGAAGGGTTTTCATTTTTTTTTGCTACAAATTCTGATGTTTTATATTGAATCACATTAAATTTCCATATTTTCCTCATTTCTCAGGCAATTTTGAATATTTTCGAAAAAGTCTTTGGAAATGCGCTAGAAATTAAATTCCGTACTTGGAGATACCAAATATGTGGGGATTGCTTTCAGTTTTAAGGGTTTTCATTTTTTTGCTACATATTCTGATGTTTTGTATTGAACCTCATTATATTTCCATATTTTCCCGATTTCTCGAGCAATTTTGAATATTTTTTGAAAAAATCTTCGCAAATGCACTAGAAATTAAATGCCCTACTCGGAGGGGATTGCTTTGAGTTTTAAAGGTTTTCATTTTTTTGCTACAAATTCTGACGTTTTATATTGAATCGCATTAAATTTCCATATTTTCCTCATTTCTCGGGCAATTTTGAATATTTTTCGAAAAGGTCTTCGGAAATGCGCTAGAAATTAAATTCCCTACTCGGAGATACCAAATATGTGGGGATTGCTTTCAGTTTTAAGGGTTTTCATTTTTTTTGCTACAAATTCTGATGTTTTGTATTGAATCTCATTAAATTTCCATATTTTCCCGATTTCGCGGGCAATTTTGAATATTTTTCGAAAAGGTCTTCGGAAATGCGCTAGAAATTAAATTCCCTACACAGAGATACCAAATATGTGGGGATTGCTTTCAGTTTTATAGGTTTTCATTTTTTTTCTACAAATTCTGACGTTTTATATTGACTCGCATTAAATTTCCATATTTTCCCGATTTCGCGGGCAATTTTGAATATTTTTCGAAAAGGTCTTCGGAAATGCGCTAGAAATTAAATTCTCTACTCGGAGATACCAAATATGTGGGGATTGCTTTCAGTTTTAAGGGTTTTAATTTTTTTTGCTACAAATTCTGATGTTTTATATTGAATCTCATTATATTTCCATATTTTCCCGATTTCTCGGGCAATTTTGAATATTTTTCGAAAAGGTCTTCGCAAATCCGCTAAAAATTAAATTCCCTACACAGAGATACCAAATATGTGGAGATTGCTTTCAGTTTTAAGGGTTTTCATATTTTTGCTACAAATAATGATGTTTTGTATTTAATCGCATTAAATTACCATATTTTCCCGATTTCGCGGGCAATTTTGAATATTTTTCGAAAAGGTCTTCGCAAATGCGCTAGAAATTAAATTCCCTACACAGAGATACCAAATATGTGGGGATTGCTTTCAGGTTTAAAGGTTTTCATTTTTATGCTACAAATTCTGACGTTTTATATTGAATCGCATTAAATTTCCATATTTTCCTCATTTCTCGGACAATTTTGAATATTTTTCGAAAAGGTCTTCGCAAATGCGCTAAAAATGAAATTCCCTGCACGGCGATACCAAATATGTGGGGATTGCTTTCAGTTTTAAGGGTTTTCATTTTTTTCCTACAAATTCTGATGTTTTGTATTGAATCTCATTAAATTTTCATATTATCTCGATTTCTCGGGCAATTTTGAATATTTTTCAAAAAGGTCTTCGCAAGTGCGCTAGAAATTAAATTCCCTACACGGAGATACCAGATATGTGCGGTAAATTTCCATATTTTCCCGATTTCTCGGGCAATTTTGAATATTTTTCTAAAAGGTTTTCGGAAATTCGCTAGAAATTAAATTCCCTACACGGCGATACCAAATATGTGGGGATTGCTTTCAGTTTTAAGGGTTTTCATTTTTTTGCAACAAATTCTGATTAAATTTCCGTATTTTCCCGATTTCTCGGGCAATTTTGAATATTTTCTCGGGCAATTTTGAATTGAATAAATTAAATTCCCTACTCGGAGATACCAAATATGTGGGGATTGCTTTTAATTTTAAGGGTTTTCATTTTTTTGCTACATATTCTGATGTTTTGTATTGAACCTCATAAAATTTCCATATTTTCCTGATTTGTCGTGCAATTTTGAATATTTTTTGAAAAAGTCTTCGTAAATGCGCTAGAACTTAAATCCCTACTCGGAGATACCAAATATGTGGGGATTGCTTTCAGTTTGAAGGGTTTTCATTTTTTTTTGCTACAAATTCTGATGTTTTATATTGAATCACATTAAATTTCCATATTTTCCTCATTTCTCAGCCAATTTTGAATATTTTTCGAAAAAGTCTTTGGAAATGCGGTAGAAATTAAATTCCCTACTTGGAGATACCAAATATGTGGGGATTGCTTTCAGTTTTAAGGGTTTTCATTTTTTTGCTACAAATTCTGATGTTTTGTATTGAACCTTATTATATTTCCATATTTTCTCGATTTCTCGAGCAATTTTGAATATTTTTTGAAAAAATCTTCGCAAATGCACTAGAAATTAAATGCCCTACTCGGAGGGGATTGCTTTGAGTTTTAAAGGTTTTCATTTTTTTGCTACAAATTCTGACGTTTTATATTGAATCGCATTAAATTTCCATATTTTCCTCATTTCTCGGACAATTTTGAATATTTTTCGAAAAGGTCTTCGGAAATGCGCTAGAAATTAAATTCCCTACTCGGAGATACCAAATATGTGGGGATTGCTTTCAGTTTTAAGGGTTTTCATTTTTTTTGCTACAAATTCTGATGTTTTGTATTGAATCTCATTAAATTTCCATATTTTCCCGATTTCGCGGGCAATTTTGAATATTTTTCGAAAAGGTCTTCGGAAATGCGCTAGAAATTAAATTCCCTACACAGAGATACCAAATATGTGGGGATTGCTTTCAGTTTTATAGGTTTTCATTTTTTTTCTACAAATTCTGACGTTTTATATTGACTCGCATTAAATTTCCATATTTTCCCGATTTCGCGGGCAATTTTGAATATTTTTCGAAAAGGTCTTCGGAAATGCGCTAGAAATTAAATTCTCTACTCGGAGATACCAAATATGTGGGGATTGCTTTCAGTTTTAAGGGTTTTCATTTTTTTTGCTACAAATTCTGATGTTTTATATTGAATCTCATTATATTTCCATATTTTCCCGATTTCTCGGGCAATTTTGAATATTTTTCGAAAAGGTCTTCGCAAATCCGCTAAAAATTAAATTCCCTACACAGAGATACCAAATATGTGGGGATTGCTTTCAGTTTTAAGGGTTTTCATATTTTTGCTACAAATAATGTTTTGTATTTAATCGCATTAAATTACCATATTTTCCCGATTTCGCGGGCAATTTTGAATATTTTTCGAAAAGGTCTTCGGTAATGCGCTAGAAATTAAATTCCCTACTCGGAAATACCAAATATGTGGGGATTGCTTTCAGTTTTAAGGGTTTTCATTTTTTTGCTACAAATTCTGATGTTTTGTATTGAACCTCATTATATTTCCATATTTTCCCGATTTCTCGGGCAATTTTGAATATTTTTTGAAAAAGTCTTCGCAAATGCGCTAGAAATTAAATTCCCTACACAGAGATACCAAATATGTGGGGATTGCTTTCAGTTTTAAAGGTTTTCATTTTTATGCTACAAATTCTGACGTTTTATATTGAATCGCATTAAATTTCCATATTTTCCTCATTTCTCGGACAATTTTGAATATTTTTCGAAAAGGTCTTCGCAAATGCGCTAAAAATGAACTTCCCTGCACGGCGATACCAAATATGTGGGAATTGTTTTCAGTTCTAAGGGTTTTCATTTTTTTGCTATAAATTCTGATGTTTTGTATTGAATCGCATTAAATTTCCATATTTTCCCGATTTCTCGGGCAATTTTGAATATTTTGAGAAAAGGTCTTTGGAAATTCGCTAGAAATTAAATTCCCTGCACGGAGATACCAAATATGTGGGGATTGCTTTCAGTTTTAAGGGTTTTCATATTTTTGCTACAAATTCTGATGTTTTGTATTGAATCGCATTAAATTTCCATATTTTCCCGATTTCTCGGGCAATTTTGAATATTTTGAGAAAAGGTCTTTGGAAATTCGCTAGAAATTAAATTCCCTGCACGGAGATACCAAATATGTGGGGATTGCTTTCAGTTTTAAGGGTTTTCATTTTTTTGCTATAAATTCTGATGTTTTGTATTGAATCGCATTAAATTTCCATATTTTCCCGATTTCTCGGGCAATTTTGAATATTTTGAGAAAAGGTCTTTGGAAATTCGCTAGAAATTAAATTCCCTGCACGGAGATACCAAATATGTGGGAATTGTTTTCAGTTCTAAGGGTTTTCATTTTTTTGCTATAAATTCTGATGTTTTGTATTGAATCGCATTAAATTTCCATATTTTCCCGATTTCTCGGGCAATTTTGAATATTTTGAGAAAAGGTCTTTGGAAATTCGCTAGAAATTAAATTCCCTGCACGGCGATACCAAATATGTGGGAATGGTTTTCAGTTCTAAGGGTTTTCATTTTTATGCTACAAATTCTGACGTTTTATATTGAATCGCATTAAATTTCCATATTTTCCTCATTTCTCGGACAATTTTGAATATTTTTCGAAAAGGTCTTCGCAAATGCGCTAAAAATGAAATTCCCTGCACGGCGATACCAAATATGTGGGAATTGTTTTCAGTTCTAAGGGTTTTCATTTTTTTGCTATAAATTCTGATGTTTTGTATTGAATCGCATTAAATTTCCATATTTTCCCGATTTCTCGGGCAATTTTGAATATTTTGAGAAAAGGTCTTTGGAAATTCGCTAGAAATTAAATTCCCTGCACGGAGATACCAAATATGTGGGGATTGCTTTCAGTTTTAAGGGTTTTTATTTTTTTGCTACAAATTCTGATGTTTTGTATTGAATCTCATTAAATTTCCATATTTTCCAGAGTTCTCGGGAAAATTTGAATATTTTTCGGAAAGGTCTTCGGAAGAGCGCTAGAAATTAAATTCCCTACTCGGAGATACCAAATATGTGGGGATTGCTTTCAGTTTTAAGGCTTTTCATTTTTTGCTACAAATTCTGAAGTTTTGTATTGAATCTAATTATATTTCCATATTTTCCCAATTTCTCGGGCAAATTTGAATATTTATCGAAAAAGTCTTCTGAAATGCGCTAGAAATTAAATTCCCTACACGGGGATACCAAATATGTGGGGATTGCTTTCAGTTTCAAGGGTTTTCCTTTTTTTGCTACAAATTCTGATGTTTTGTATTGAATCGCATTAAATTTCCATATTTTCCCGATTTCTCGGGCAATTTTGAATATTTTCCGAAAAGGTCTTGTGAAATGCGCTAGAAATTAAATTCCCTACACGGAGATACCAGATATGTGCGGATTGCTTTCAGTTTTAAAGGTTTTCATTTTTTTGCTACAAATTCTGATGTTTTGTATTGAATCTCATTAAATTTTCATATTATCTCGATTTCTCGGGCAATTTTGAATATTTTTCAAAAAGGTCTTCGCTAGTGCGCTTGAAATTAAATTCCCTACACGGAGATACCAGCTATGTGCGGTAAATTTCCATATTTTCCCGATTTCTCGGGCAATTTTGAATATTTTTCGAAAAGGTTTTCGGAAATTCGCTAGAAATTAAATTCCCTAAACGGCGATACCAAATATGTGGGGATTGCTTTCAGTTTTAAGGGTTTTCATTTTTTTGCAACAAATTCTGATTAAATTTCCGTATTTTCCCGATTTCTCGGGCAATTTTGAATATTTTTCGAAAACGTCTTCGGAAGTGCGCTAGAAATTAAATTCCCTACTCGGAGATACCAAATATGTGGGGATTGCTTTCAGGTTTAAGGGTTATCATTTTTTTTGCTACAAATTCTGATGTTTTATATTGAATCTCATTATATTTCCATATTTTCCCGATTTCTCGGGCAATTTTGAATATTTTTCGAAAAGGTCTTCGCAAATGCGCTAAAAATTAAATTCCCTACACAGAGATACCAAATATGTGGGGATTGCTTTCAGTTTTAAGGGTTTTCAAATTTTTGCTACAAATAATGATGTTTTGTATTTAATCGCATTAAATTACCATATTTTCCCGATATCGCGTGCAATTTTGAATATTTTTCGAAAAGGTCTTCGGTAATGCGCTAGAAATTAAATTCCCTGCACGGAGATACCAAATATGTGGGGATTGCTTTCAGTTTTAAGGGTTTTCATTTTTGTGCTACAAATTCTGATGTTTTATATTGAATCTCATTATATTTCCATATTTTCCCGATTTCTCGGGCAATTTTGAATATTTTTTGAAAATATCTTCGCAAATGCGCTAGAAATTAAATTCCCTACACAGAGATACCAAATATGTGGGGATTGCTTTCAGTTTTAAAGGTTTTCATTTTTATGCTACAAATTCTGACGTTTTATATTGAATCGCATTAAATTTCCATATTTTCCTCATTTCTCGGACAATTTTGAATATTTTTCGAAAAGGTCTTCGGAAATGCGCTAGAAATTATATTCCCTACTCAGAGATACCAAATATGTGGAGATTGCTTTCAGTTTTAAGGGTTTTCATTTTTTTGCTACAAATTCTGATGTTTTGTATTCAATCGCATTAAATTACCATATTTTCCCGATTTCGCGGGCAATTTTGAATATTTTTCGAAAACGACTTCGCAAATGCGCTAAAAATGAAATTCCCTACACTGCGATACCAAATATGGGGGAATTGTTTTCAGTTCTAAGGGTTTTCATTTTTTTGCTATAAATTCTGATGTTTTGTATTGAATCGCATTAAATTTCCATATTTTCCCGATTTCTTGGGCAATTTTGAATATTTTTCGAAAAGGTCTTCGCAAATGCGCTACAAATTAAATTCCCTGCACGGAGATACCAAATATGTGGGGATTGCTTTCAGTTTTAAAGGTTTTCATTTTTTTGCTACAAATTCTGATGTTTTGTATTGAATCGTATTAAATTTCCATATTTTCCAGAGTTCTCGGGAAAATTTGAATATTTTTCGGAAAGGTCTTCGGAAGAGCGCTAGAAATTAAATTCCCTACTCGAAGATACCAAATATGTGGGGATTGCTTTCAGTTTTAAGGCTTTTCATTTTTTTGCTACAAATTCTGATGTTTTGTATTGAATCTAATTATAATTACATATTTTCCCGATTTCTCGGGCAATTTTGAATATTTATCGAAAAAGTCTTCTGAAATGCGCTAGAAATTAAATTCCCTACACGGGGATACCAAATATGTGGGGATTGCTTTCAGTTTTAAGGGTTTTCCTTTTTTTGCTACAAATTCTGATGTTTTGTATTGAATCTCATTAAATTTTCATATTATTGCGATTTCTCGGGCAATTTTGAATATTTTTCAAAAAGGTCTTCGCAAGTGCGCTAGAAATTAAATTCCCTACACGGAGATACCAGATATGTGCGGATTGCTTTCAGTTTTAAAGGTTTTCATTTTTTTGCTACAAATTCTGATTAAATTTCCATATTTTCCCGATTTCTCGGGCAATTTTGAATATTTTCCGAAAAGGTCTTGTGAAATGCGCTAGAAATTAAATTCCCTACTCGGAGATACCAAATATGTGGGGATTGCTTTCAGTTTTAAGGGTTTTCATTTTTTCCTACAAATCCTGATGTTTTGTATTGAATCTCATTAAATTTTCATATTATCTCGATTTCTCGGGCAATTTTGAATATTTTTCAAAAAGGTCTTCGCAAGTGCGCTAGAAATTAAATTCCCTACACGGAGATACCAGATATGTGCGGTAAATTTCCATGTTTTCCCGATTTCTCGGGCAATTTTGAATATTTTTCTAAAAGGTTTTCGGAAATTCGCTAGAAATTAAATTCCCTACTCGGAGATACCAAATATGTGGGGATTGCTTTCAGTTTTAAGGGTTTTCATTTTTTTCCTACAAATCCTGATGTTTTGTATTGAATCTCATTAAATTTTCATATTATCTCGATTTCTCGGGCAATTTTGAATATTTTTCAAAAAGGTCTTCGCAAGTGCGCTAGAAATTAAATTCCCTACACGGAGATACCAGATATGTGCGGTAAATTTCCGTATTTTCCCGATTTCTCGGGCAATTTTGAATATTTTCCGAAAAGGTCTTGTGAAATGCGCTAGAAATTAAATTCCCTACTCGGAGATACCAAATATGTGGGGATTGCTTTCAGTTTTAAGGGTTATCATTTTTTTTGCTACAAATTCTGATGTTTTATATTGAATCTCATTATATTTCCATATTTTCCCGATTTCGCGGGCAATTTTGAATATTTTTCGAAAAGGTCTTCGCAAATGCGCTAAAAATTAAATTCCCTACACAGAGATACCAAATATGTGGGGATTGCTTTCAGTTTTAAGGGTTTTCAAATTTTTGCTACAAATAATGATGTTTTGTATTTAATCGCATTAAATTACCATATTTTCCCGATATCGCGTGCAATTTTGAATATTTTTCGAAAAGGTCTTCGGTAATGCGCTAGAAATTAAATTCCCTACTCGGAGATACCAAATATGTGGGGATTGCTTTCAGTTTTAAGGGTTTTCATTTTGTGCTACAAATTCTGATGTTTTATATTGAATTTCATTATATTTCCATATTTTCCCGATTTCTCGGGCAATTTTGAATATTTTTTGAAAAAATCTTCGCAAATGCGCTAGAAATTAAATTCCCTACACAGAGATACCAAATATGTGGGGATTGCTTTCAGTTTTAAAGGTTTTCATTTTTATGCTACAAATTCTGACGTTTTATATTGAATCGCATTAAATTTCCATATTTTCCTCATTTCTCGGACAATTTTGAATATTTTTCGAAAAGGTCTTCGGAAATGCACTAGAAATTATATTCCCTACTCAGAGATACCAAATATGTGGAGATTGCTTTCAGTTTTAAGGGTTTTCATT
Organism: Empis livida; assembly: GCA_963932195.1. Classification (NCBI taxonomy): domain Eukaryota; kingdom Metazoa; phylum Arthropoda; class Insecta; order Diptera; family Empididae; genus Empis; species Empis livida. Next base: position 27,119,818 of record OZ010645.1, on the reverse strand, counting down.
TTTTTGCTACAAATTCTGATGTTTTGTATTCAATCGCATTAAATTACCATATTTTCCCGATTTCGCGGGCAATTTTGAATATTTTTCGAAAAGGTCTTCGCAAATGCGCTAAAAATGAAATTCCCTACACGTTGATACCAAATATGGGGGAATTGTTTTCAGTTCTAAGGGTTTTCATTTTTTTGCTATAAATTCTGATATTTTGTATTGAATCGCATTAAATTTCCATATTTTTATCGATTTCTCGGGCAATTTTGAATATTTTGAGAAAACGTCTTTGAAAATTCGCTAGAAATTAAATTCCCTGCACGGAGATACCAAATATGTGGGGATTGCTTTCAGTTTTAAGGGTTTTCATTTTTTTGCTAAAAATTCTGATGTTTTGTATTGAATCGCATTAAATTTCCATATTTTCCCGATTTCTCGGGCAATTTTGAATATTTTACGAAAAGGTCTTCGCAAATGCGCTACAAATTAAATTCCCTACACAGAGATACCAAATATGTGGGGATTGCTTTCAGTTTTAAGGGTTTTTATTTTTTTGCTACATATTCTGATGTTTTGTATTGAATCGTATTAAATTTCCATATTTTCCAGAGTTCTCGGGAAAATTTGAATATTTTTCGGAAAGGTCTTCGGAAGAGCGTTAGAAATTAAATTCCCTACTCGAAGATACCAAATATGTGGGGATTGCTTTCAGTTTTAAGGCTTTTCATTTTTTTGCTACAAATTCTGATGTTTTGTATTGAATCTAATTATAATTACATATTTTCCCGATTTCTCGGGCAATTTTGAATATTTATCGAAAAAGTCTTCTGAAATGCGCTAGAAATTAAATTCCCTACACGGGGATACCAAATATGTGGGGATTGCTTTCAGTTTTAAGGGTTTTCCTTTTTTTGCTACAAATTCTGATGTTTTGTATTGAATCTCATTAAATTTTCATATTATCGCGATTTCTCGGGCAATTTTGAATATTTTTCAAAAAGGTCTTCGCAAGTGCGCTAGAAATTAAATTCCCTACACGGAGATACCAGATATGTGCGGATTGTTTTCAGTTTTAAAGGTTTTCATTTTTTTGCTACAAATTCTGATTAAAATTCCATATTATCCCGATTTCTCGGGCAATTTTGAATAATTTGCGAAAAGGTCTTCGCAAGTGCGCTAGAAATTAAATTCCCTACTCGGAGATACCAAATTTTCATTTTTTTCTTACAAACTCTGATGTTTTGTATTGAATCTCATTAAATTTTCATATTATCTCGATTTCTCGGGCAATTTTGAATATTTTTCAAAAAAGTCTTCGCAAGTGCGCTAGAAATTAAATTCCCTACACGGAGATACCAAATATGTGGGGATTGCTTTCAGTTTTAAGGGTTTTCATTTTTTTCCTACAAACTCTGATGTTTTGTATTGAATCTCATTAAATTTTCATATTATCTCGATTTCTCGGGCAATTTTGAATATTTTTCAAAAAAGTCTTCGCAAGTGTGCTAGAAATTAAATTCCCTACTCGGAGATACCAAATATGTGGGGATTGCTTTCAGTTTTAAGGGTTTTCATTTTTTTCCTACAAACTCTGATGTTTTGTATTGAATCTCATTAAATTTTCATATTATCTCGATTTCTCGGGCAATTTTGAATATTTTTCAAAAAAGTCTTCGCAAGTGCGCTAGAAATTAAATTCCCTACACGGAGATACCAGATATGTGCGGATTGCTTTCAGTTTTAAAGGTTTTCATTTTTTTGCTACAAATTCTGATTAAATTTCTATATTTTCCCGATTTCTCGGGCAATTTTCAATATTTTTCAAAAAGGTTTTCGGAAATTCGCTAGAAATTAAATTCCCTACTCGGAGATACCAAATATGTGGGGATTGCTTTTAGTTTTAAGGGTTTTCATTTTTTTGCTACAAATTCTGATTACATTTCCATATTTTCCCGATTTCTCGGGCAATTTTGAATATTTTTCAAAAAGGTCTTCGCAAGTGCGCTAGAAATTAAATTCCCTACTCGGAGATACCAAATATGTGGGGATTGCTTTCAGTTTTAAGGGTTTTCATTTTTTTTGCTACAAATTCTGATGTTTTATATTGAATCTCATTATATTTCCATATTTTCCCGATTTGTCGGGCAATTTTGAATATTTTTCGAAAAGGTCTTCGCAAATCCGCTAAAAATTAAATTCCCTACACAGAGATACCAAATATGTGGGGATTGCTTTCAGTTTTAAGGGTTTTCATATTTTTGCTACAAATAATGATGTTTTGTATTTAATCGCATTAAATTACCATATTTTCCCGATTTCGCGGGCAATTTTCAATATTTTTCAAAAAGGTTTTCGGAAATTCGCTAGAAATTAAATTCCCTACTCGGAGATACCAAATATGTGGGGATTGCTTTTAGTTTTAAGGGTTTTCATTTTTTTGCTACAAATTCTGATTACATTTCCATATTTTCCCGATTTCTCGGGCAATTTTGAATATTTTTCAAAAAGGTCTTCGCAAGTGCGCTAGAAATTAAATTCCCTACTCGGAGATACCAAATATATGGGGATTGCTTTCAGTTTTAAGGGTTTTCATTTTTTTCCTAAAAATTCTGACGTTTTGTATTGAATCTAATTATATTTACATATTTTCCCGATTTCTCGGGCAATTTTGAATATTTATCGAAAAAGTCTTCTGAAATGCGCTAGAAATTAAATTCCCTACACGGGGATACCAAATATGTGGGGATTGCTTTCAGTTTTAAGGGTTTTCCTTTTTTTGCTACAAATTCTGATGTTTTGTATTGAATCTCATTAAATTTTCATATTATCGCGATTTCTCGGGCAATTTTGAATATTTTTCAAAAAGGTCTTCGCAAGTGCGCTAGAAATTAAATTCCCTACTCGGAGATACCAAATATGTGGGGATTGCTTTCAGTTTTAAGGGTTTTCATTTTTTTCCTACAAACTCTGATGTTTTGTATTGAATCTCATTAAATTTTCATATTATCTCGATTTCTCGGGCAATTTTGAATATTTTTCAAAAAAGTCTTCGCAAGTGCGCTAGAAATTAAATTCCCTACACGGAGATACCAAATATGTGGGGATTGCTTTCAGTTTTAAGGGTTTTCATTTTTTTCCTACAAACTCTGATGTTTTGTATTGAATCTCATTAAATTTTCATATTATCTCGATTTCTCGGGCAATTTTGAATATTTTTCAAAAAAGTCTTCGCAAGTGCGCTAGAAATTAAATTCCCTACACGGAGATACCAGATATGTGCGGATTGCTTTCAGTTTTAAAGGTTTTCATTTTTTTGCTACAAATTCTGATTAAATTTCCATATTTTCCCGATTTCTCGGGCAATTTTCAATATTTTTCAAAAAGGTTTTCGGAAATTCGCTAGAAATTAAATTCCCTACTCGGAGATATCAAATATGTGGGGATTGCTTTTAGTTTTAAGGGTTTTCATTTTTTTGCTACAAATTCTGATGTTTTGTATTGAATCTCATTATATTTCCATATTTTCCCGATTTTTAGGGCAATTTTGAATATTTTTCGAAAAGGTGTTCGGAAATTCGCTAGAAATTAAATTCCCTACACGGCGATACCAAATATGTGGGGATTGTTTTCAGTTTTAAGGGTTTTATTTTTTTGCTACAAATTCTGATGTTTTGTATTGAACCTCATTAAATTTCCATATTTTCCCGATTTCTCGGGCAATTTTGAACATTTTTAGAAAAGGTGTTCGGAAATTCGCTAGAAATTAAATTCCCTACACGGCGATACCAAATATGTGGGGATTGTTTTCAGTTTTAAGGGTTTTCATTTTTTCGCTATAAATTCTGATGTTTTGTATTGAATCTCATTATATTTCCATATTTTCCTGATTTCTCGGGCAATTTTAAATATTTTTCGAAAAGTTCTTCGGAAATGCGCTAGAAATCAAATTCCCTACACAGCGATACAAAATATGTGGGGATTGCTTTCAGTTTTAAGGGTTTTCATTTTTTTGCAACAAATTCTGACGTTTTGTATTGAATCTCATTATATTTCCATATTTTCCCGATTTCTCGTGCAATTTTGAATATTTTTCGAAAAGGCATCCGGAAATTCGCTAGAATTTAAATTCCCTACACGGCGATACCAAATATGTGGAGATTGCTTTCAGTTTTAAGGGTTTTCATTTTTTTGCAACACATTCTGACGTTTTGTATTGAACCTCATTAAATTTCCATATTTTCCCGATTTCGAGGGCAATCTTGAATATTTTTCGAAAAGGTCTTCGGAAATACGCTAGAAATTAAATACCCTACTCGGAGATACCAAATATGTGGGGATTGCTTTCAGTTTTAAGGGTTTTCATTTTTTTGCAACAAATTCTGACGTTTTGTATTGAATCGCATTAAATTTCCATATTTTCCCCATTTCTCGGGCAATTTTGAATATTTTTCGAAAATGTCTTCGCAAATGCGCTACAAATTAAATTCCCTACACAGAGATACCAAATATGTGGGGATTGCTTTCAGTTTTAAGGGTTTTTATTTTTTTGCTACAAATTCTGATGTTTTGTATTGAATCGTATTAAATTTCCATATTTTCCAGAGTTCTCGGGAAAATTTGAATATTTTTCGGAAAGGTCTTCGGAAGAGCGTTAGAAATTAAATTCCCTACTCGAAGATACCAAATATGTGGGGATTGCTTTCAGTTTTAAGGCTTTTCATTTTTTTGCTACAAATTCTGATGTTTTGTATTGAATCTAATTATAATTACATATTTTCCCGATTTCTCGGGCAATTTTGAATATTTATCGAAAAAGTCTTCTGAAATGCGCTAGAAATTAAATTTTCTACACGGGGATTCCAAATATGTGGGGATTGCTTTCAGTTTTAAGGGTTTTCCTTTTTTTGCTACAAATTCTGATGTTTTGTATTGAATCTCATTAAATTTTCATATTATCGCGATTTCTCGGGCAATTTTGAATATTTTCCAAAAATGTCTTCGCAAGTGCGCTAGAAATTAAATTCCCTACACGGAGATACCAGATATGTGCGGATTGCTTTCAGTTTTAAAGGTTTTCATTTTTTTGCTACAAATTCTGATTAAATTTCCATATTTTCCCGATTTCTCGGGCAATTTTCAATATTTTTCAAAAAGGTTTTCGGAAATTCGCTAGAAATTAAATTCCCTACACGGCGATACCAAATATGTGGGGATTGCTTTCAGTTTTAAGGGTTTTAATTATTTTGCAACAAATTCTGATTAAATTTCCATATTTTCCCGATTTCTCGGGCAATTTTGAATATTTTTCGAAAAGGTCTTAGTAAGTGCGCTAGAAATTAAATTCCCTACTCGGAGATACCAAATATATGGGGATTGCTTTCAGTTTTAAGGGTTTTCATATTTTTCCTACAAATTCTGACGTTTTGTATTGAATCTAATTATATTTACATATTTTCCCGATTTCTCGGACAATTTTGAATATTTATCGAAAAGTCTTCTGAAATGCGCTAGAAATTAAATTCCCTACACGAGGATACCAAATATGTGGGGATTGCTTTCAGTTTTAAGGGTTTTCCTTTTTTTGCTACAAATTCTGATGTTTTGTATTGAATCTCATTAAATTTTCATATTATCGCGATTTCTCGGGCAATTTTGAATATTTTTCAAAAAGGTCTTCGCAAGTGAGCTAGAAATTAAATTCCCTACAAGGAGATACCAGATATGTGCGGATTTCTTTCAGTTTTAAAGGTTTTCATTTTTTTGCTACAAATTCTGATTACATTTCCATATTTTCCCGATTTCTCGGGCAATTTTGAATATTTTTCAAAAAGGTCTTCGGAGATACCAAATATGTGGGGATTGCTTTCAGTTTTAAGGGTTTTCATTTTTTTCCTACAAATTCTGATGTTTTGTATTGAATCTCATTAAATTTTCATATTATCTCGATTTCTCGGGCAATTTTGAATATTTTTCAAAAAAGTCTTCGCAAGTGCGCTAGAAATTAAATTCCCTACACGGAGATACCAGATATGTGCGGATTGCTTTCAGTTTTAAAGGTTTTCATTTTTTTGCTACAAATTCTGATTAAATTTCCATATTTTCCCGATTTCTCGGGCAATTTTCAATATTTTTCAAAAAGGTTTTCGGAAATTCGCTAGAAATTAAATTCCCTACTCGGAGATACCAAATATGTGGGGATTGCTTTTAGTTTTAAGGGTTTTAATTTTTTTGCTACAAATTCTGATGTTTTGTATTGAATCTCATTATATTTCCATATTTTCCCGATTTTTAGGGCAATTTTGAATATTTTTCGAAAACGTGTTCGGAAATTCGCTAGAAATTAAATTCCCTACACGGCGATACCAAATATGTGGGGATTGTTTTCAGTTTTAAGGGTTTTATTTTTTTTGCTACAAATTCTGATGTTTTGTATTGAATCTCATTATATTTCCATATTTTCCTGATTTCTCGGGCAATTTTAAATATTTTTCGAAAAGTTCTTCGGAAATGCGCTAGAAATCAAATTCCCTACACAGCGATACAAAATATGTGGGGATTGCTTTCAGTTTTAAGGGTTTTCATTTTTTTGCAACAAATTCTGACGTTTTGTATTGAATCTCATTATATTTCCATATTTTCCCGATTTCTCGGGCAATTTTGAATATTTATCGAAAAGTCTTCTGAAATGCGCTAGAAATTAAATTCCCTACACGAGGATACCAAATATGTGGGGATTGCTTTCAGTTTTAAGGGTTTTCCTTTTTTTGCTACAAATTCTGATGTTTTGTATTGAATCTCATTAAATTTTCATATTATCGCGATTTCTCGGGCAATTTTGAATATTTTTCAAAAAGGTCTTCGCAAGTGAGCTAGAAATTAAATTCCCTACAAGGAGATACCAGATATGTGCGGATTTCTTTCAGTTTTAAAGGTTTTCATTTTTTTGCTACAAATTCTGATTACATTTCCATATTTTCCCGATTTCTCGGGCAATTTTGAATATTTTTCAAAAAGGTCTTCGGAGATACCAAATATGTGGGGATTGCTTTCAGTTTTAAGGGTTTTCATTTTTTTCCTACAAATTCTGATGTTTTTTATTGAATCTCATTAAATTTTCATATTATCTCGATTTCTCGGGCAATTTTGAATATTTTTCAAAAAAGTCTTCGCAAGTGCGCTAGAAATTAAATTCCCTACACGGAGATACCAGATATGTGCGGATTGCTTTCAGTTTTAAAGGTTTTCATTTTTTTGCTACAAATTCTGATTAAATTTCCATATTTTCCCGATTTCTCGGGCAATTTTCAATATTTTTCAAAAAGGTTTTCGGAAATTCGCTAGAAATTAAATTCCCTACTCGGAGATACCAAATATGTGGGGATTGCTTTTAGTTTTAAGGGTTTTAATTTTTTTGCTACAAATTCTGATGTTTTGTATTGAATCTCATTATATTTCCATATTTTCCCGATTTTTAGGGCAATTTTGAATATTTTTCGAAAACGTGTTCGGAAATTCGCTAGAAATTAAATTCCCTACACGGCGATACCAAATATGTGGGGATTGTTTTCAGTTTTAAGGGTTTTAATTTTTTTGCTACAAATTCTGATGTTTTGTATTGAACCTCATTATATTTCCATATTTTCCTGATTTCTCGGGCAATTTTAAATATTTTTCGAACAGTTCTTCGGAAATGCGCTAGAAATCAAATTCCCTACACAGCGATACAAAATATGTGGGGATTGCTTTCAGTTTTAAGGGTTTTCATTTTTTTGCAACAAATTCTGACGTTTTGTATTGAATCTCATTATATTTCCATATTTTCCCGATTTCTCGGGCAATTTTGAACATTTTTAGAAAAGGTGTTCGGAAATTCGCTAGAAATTAAATTCCCTACACGGCGATACCAAATATGTGGGGATTGTTTTCAGTTTTAAGGGTTTTCATTTTTTTGCTATAAATTCTGATGTTTTGTATTGAATCTCATTATATTTCCATATTTTCCTGATTTCTCGGGCAATTTTAAATATTTTTCGAAAAGTCTTCTGAAATGCGCTAGAAATTAAATTCCCTACACGAGGATACCAAATATGTGGGGATTGCTTTCAGTTTTAAGGGTTTTCCTTTTTTTGCTACAAATTCTGATGTTTTGTATTGAATCTCATTAAATTTTCATATTATCGCGATTTCTCGGGCAATTTTGAATATTTATCGAAAAGTCTTCTGAAATGCGCTAGAAATTAAATTCCCTACACGGCGATACCAAATATGTGGGGATTGTTTTCAGTTTTAAGGGTTTTAATTTTTTTGCTACAAATTCTGATGTTTTGTATTGAACCTCATTATATTTCCATATTTTCCTGATTTCTCGGGCAATTTTAAATATTTTTCGAAAAGTTCTTCGGAAATGCGCTAGAAATCAAATTCCCTACACAGCGATACAAAATATGTGGGGATTGCTTTCAGTTTTAAGGGTTTTCATTTTTTTGCAACAAATTCTGACGTTTTGTATTGAATCTCATTATATTTCCATATTTTCCCGATTTCTCGGGCAATTTTGAATATTTATCGAAAAGTCTTCTGAAATGCGCTAGAAATTAAATTCCCTACACGAGGATACCAAATATGTGGGGATTGCTTTCAGTTTTAAGGGTTTTCCTTTTTTTGCTACAAATTCTGATGTTTTGTATTGAATCTCATTAAATTTTCATATTATCGCGATTTCTCGGGCAATTTTGAATATTTTTCAAAAAGGTCTTCGCAAGTGAGCTAGAAATTAAATTCCCTACAAGGAGATACCAGATATGTGCGGATTTCTTTCAGTTTTAAAGGTTTTCATTTTTTTGCTACAAATTCTGATTACATTTCCATATTTTCCCGATTTCTCGGGCAATTTTGAATATTTTTCAAAAAGGTCTTCGGAGATACCAAATATGTGGGGATTGCTTTCAGTTTTAAGGGTTTTCATTTTTTTCCTACAAATTCTGATGTTTTGTATTGAATCTCATTAAATTTTCATATTATCTCGATTTCTCGGGCAATTTTGAATATTTTTCAAAAAAGTCTTCGCAAGTGCGCTAGAAATTAAATTCCCTACACGGAGATACCAGATATGTGCGGATTGCTTTCAGTTTTAAAGGTTTTCATTTTTTTGCTACAAATTCTGATTAAATTTCCATATTTTCCCGATTTCTCGGGCAATTTTCAATATTTTTCAAAAAGGTTTTCGGAAATTCGCTAGAAATTAAATTCCCTACTCGGAGATACCAAATATGTGGGGATTGCTTTTAGTTTTAAGGGTTTTCATTTTTTTGCTACAAATTCTGATGTTTTGTATTGAATCTCATTATATTTCCATATTTTCCCGATTTTTAGGGCAATTTTGAATATTTTTCGAAAACGTGTTCGGAAATTCGCTAGAAATTAAATTCCCTACACGGCGATACCAAATATGTGGGGATTGTTTTCAGTTTTAAGGGTTTTAATTTTTTTGCTACAAATTCTGATGTTTTGTATTGAACCTCATTATATTTCCATATTTTCCTGATTTCTCGGGCAATTTTAAATATTTTTCGAAAAGTTCTTCGGAAATGCGCTAGAAATCAAATTCCCTACACAGCGATACAAAATATGTGGGGATTGCTTTCAGTTTTAAGGGTTTTCATTTTTTTGCAACAAATTCTGACGTTTTGTATTGAATCTCATTATATTTCCATATTTTCCCGATTTCTCGGGCAATTTTGAACATTTTTAGAAAAGGTGTTCGGAAATTCGCTAGAAATTAAATTCCCTACACGGCGATACCAAATATGTGGGGATTGTTTTCAGTTTTAAGGGTTTTCATTTTTTTGCTATAAATTCTGATGTTTTGTATTGAATCTCATTATATTTCCATATTTTCCTGATTTCTCGGGCAATTTTAAATATTTTTCGAAAAGTTCTTCGGAAATGCGCTAGAAATCAAATTCCCTACACAGCGATACAAAATATGTGGGGATTGCTTTCAGTTTTAAGGGTTTTCATTTTTTTGCAACAAATTCTGACGTTTTGTATTGAATCTCATTATATTTCCATATTTTCCCGATTTCTCGGGCAATTTTGAATATTTTTCGAAAAGGTTTTCGGAAATTCGCTAGAATTTAAATTCCCTACACGGCGATACCAAATATGTGGAGATTGCTTTCAGTTTTAAGGGTTTTCATTTTTTTGCAACAAATTCTGACGTTTTGTATTGAATCGCATGAAATTTCCATATTTTCCCCATTTCTCGGGCAATTTTGAATATTTTTAGAAAAGGTCTTCGGAAATGCGCTAAAAATTAAATTCCCTACACGGAGAAACTAAATATGTGGAGATTGCTTTCAGTTTTAAGGGTTTTTAATTTTTTTGCAACAAATTCTGATGTTTTGTATTGAATCTCATTATATTTCCATATTTTCCCGATTTCTCGGGCAATTTTGAATATTTTTCGAAAAGGTCTTCGCAAATGCGCTAAAAATTAAATTCCCTACACGGAGATACCAAATATGTGGGGATTGCTTTCAGTTTTAAGGGTTTTCATTTTTTTGCAACAAATTCTGACGTTTTGTATTGAATCTCATTATATTTCCATATTTTCCCGATTTTTAGGGCAATTTTGAATATTTTTCGAAAAGGTCTTCGGAAATGCGCTAAAAATTAAATTCCCTACACGGAGATACTAAATATGTGGAGATTGCTTTCAGTTTTAAGGGTTTTCATTTTTTTGCTACAAATTCTGATGTTTTGTATTGAATCTCATTAAATTTCCATATTTTCCCGATTTCTCGGGCAAATTGGAATATTTTTCGGAAAGGTCTTCGGAAGAGTGCTAGAAATTCAATTCCCTACTCGGAGATACCAAATATGTGGGGATTGCTTTCAGTTTTAAGGGTTTTCATTTTTTTGCTTCAAATTCTGATGTTTTGTATTGAATCTCATTATATTTCCATATTTTCCTGATTTCTCGGGCAATTTTAAATATTTTTCGAAAAGTTCTTCGGAAATGCGCTAGAAATCAAATTCCCTACACAGCGATACCAAATATGTGGGGATTGCTTTCAGTTTTAAGGGTTTTCATTTTTTTGCAACAAATTCTGACGTTTTGTATTGAATCTCATTATATTTCCATATTTTCCCGATTTTTAGGGCAATTTTGAATATTTTTCGAAAAGGTTTTCGGAAATTCGCTAGAATTTAAATTCCCTACACGGCGATACTAAATATGTGGAGATTGCTTTCAGTTTTAAGGGTTTTAATTTTTTTGCAACACATTCTGACGTTTTGTATTGAACCTCATTAAATTTCCATATTTTCCCGATTTCGAGGGCAATTTTAAATATTTTTCGAAAAGTTCTTCGGAAATGCGCTAGAAATCAAATTCCCTACACAGCGATACCAAATATGTGGGGATTGCTTTCAGTTTTAAGGGTTTTTATTTTTTTGCTACAAATTCTGATGTTTTGTATTGAATCTCATTAAATTTCCATATTTTCCAGAGTTCTCGGGAAAATTTGAATATTTTTCGGAAAGGTCTTCGGAAGAGCGCTAGAAATTAAATTCCCTACTCGGAGATACCAAATATGTGGGAATTGCTTTCAGTTTTAAGACTTTTCATTTTTTGCTACAAATTCTGATGTTTTGTATTGAATCTAATAAATTTACATATTTTCCCGATTTCTCGGGCAATTTTGAATATTTATCGAAAAAATCTTCTGAAATGCGCTAGAAATTAAATTCCCTACACGGAGATACCAGATATGTGCGGATTGCTTTCAGTTTTAAAGGTTTTCATTTTTTTGCTACAAATTCTGATTAAATTTCCATATTTTCCCGATTTCTCGGGCAATTTTCAATATTTTTCAAAAAGGTTTTCGGAAATTCGCTAGAAATTAAATTCCCTACTCGGAGATACCAAATATGTGGGGATTGCTTTTAGTTTTAAGGGTTTTCATTTTTTTGCTACAAATTCTGATGTTTTGTATTGAATCTCATTATATTTCCATATTTTCCCGATTTTTAGGGCAATTTTGAATATTTTTCGAAAAGGTGTTCGGAAATTCGCTAGAAATTAAATTCCCTACACGGCGATACCAAATATGTGGGGATTGTTTTCAGTTTTAAGGGTTTTAATTTTTTTGCTACAAATTCTGATGTTTTGTATTGAACCTCATTAAATTTCCATATTTTCCCGATTTTTAGGGCAATTTTGAATATTTTTCGAAAAGGTCTTCGGAAATGCGCTAAAAATTAAATTCCCTACACGGAGATACTAAATATGTGGAGATTGCTTTCAGTTTTAAGGGTTTTCATTTTTTTGCTACAAATTCTGATGTTTTGTATTGAATCGCATTAAATTACCATATTTTCCCGATTTCGCGGGCAATTTTGAATATTTTTCGAAAAGGTCTTCGCAAATGCGCTAAAAATGAAATTCCCTACACGTTGATACCAAATATGGGGGAATTGTTTTCAGTTCTAAGGGTTTTAATTTTTTTGCTACAAATTCTGATGTTTTGTATTGAATCTCATTATATTTCCATATTTTCCCGATTTTTAGGGCAATTTTGAATATTTTTCGAAAAGGTGTTCGGAAATTCGCTAGAAATTAAATTCCCTACACGGCGATACCAAATATGTGGGGATTGTTTTCAGTTTTAAGGGTTTTAATTTTTTTGCTACAAATTCTGATGTTTTGTATTGAACCTCATTAAATTTCCATATTTTCCCGATTTCTCGGGCAATTTTCAATATTTTTCAAAAAGGTTTTCGGAAATTCGCTAGAAATTAAATTCCCTACTCGGAGATACCAAATATGTGGGGATTGCTTTTAGTTTTAAGGGTTTTCATTTTTTTGCTACAAATTCTGATGTTTTGTATTGAATCTCATTATATTTCCATATTTTCCCGATTTTTAGGGCAATTTTGAATATTTTTCGAAAAGGTGTTCGGAAATTCGCTAGAAATTAAATTCCCTACACGGCGATACCAAATATGTGGGGATTGTTTTCAGTTTTAAGGGTTTTAATTTTTTTGCTACAAATTCTGATGTTTTGTATTGAACCTCATTAAATTTCCATATTTTCCCGATTTCTCGGGCAATTTTCAATATTTTTCAAAAAGGTTTTCGGAAATTCGCTAGAAATTAAATTCCCTACTCGGAGATACCAAATATGTGGGGATTGCTTTTAGTTTTAAGGGTTTTCATTTTTTTGCTACAAATTCTGATGTTTTGTATTGAATCTCATTATATTTCCATATTTTCCCGATTTTTAGGGCAATTTTGAATATTTTTCGAAAAGGTGTTCGGAAATTCGCTAGAAATTAAATTCCCTACACGGCGATACCAAATATGTGGGGATTGTTTTCAGTTTTAAGGGTTTTAATTTTTTTGCTACAAATTCTGATGTTTTGTATTGAACCTCATTAAATTTCCATATTTTCCCGATTTCTCGGGCAATTTTCAATATTTTTCAAAAAGGTTTTCGGAAATTCGCTAGAAATTAAATTCCCTACTCGGAGATACCAAATATGTGGGGATTGCTTTTAGTTTTAAGGGTTTTCATTTTTTTGCTACAAATTCTGATGTTTTGTATTGAATCTCATTAAATTTTCATATTATCCCGATTTCTCGGGCAATTTTGAATATTTTTCAAAAACGTCTTCGCAAGTGCGCTAGAAATTAAATTCCCTACACGGAGATACCAGATATGTGCGGATTGCTTTCAGTTTTAAGGGTTTTCATTTTTTTGCTACAAATTCTGATTAAATTTCCATATTTTCCCGATTTCTCGGGCAATTTTGAATATTTTCCGAAAAGGTCTTCGGAAGTGCGCTAGAAATTAAATTCCCTACTCGGAGATACCAAATATGTGGGATTGCTTTCAGTTTTAAGGGTTTTCATTTTTTTCCTACAAATTCTGATGTTTTGTATTGAATCTCATTAAATTTTCATATTATCTCGATTTCTCGGGCAATTTTGAATATTTTTCAAAAAGGTCTTCGCAAGTGCGCTAGAAATTAAATTCCCTACACGGAGATACCAGATATGTGCGGATTGATTTCAGTTTTAAAGGTTTTCATTTTTTTGCTACAAATTCTGATTAAATTTCCATATTTTCCCGATTTCTCGGGCAATTTTGAATATTTTTCGAAAAGGTTTTCGGAAATTCGCTAGAATTTAAATTCCCTACACGGCGATACTAAATATGTGGAGATTGCTTTCAGTTTTAAGGGTTTTAATTTTTTTGCAACACATTCTGACGTTTTGTATTGAACCTCATTAAATTTCCATATTTTCCCGATTTCGAGGGCAATTTTAAATATTTTTCAAAAAGTTCTTCGGAAATGCGCTAGAAATCAAATTCCCTACACAGCGATACCAAATATGTGGGGATTGCTTTCAGTTTTAAGGGTTTTTATTTTTTTGCTACAAATTCTGATGTTTTGTATTGAATCTCATTAAATTTCCATATTTTCCAGAGTTCTCGGGAAAATTTGAATATTTTTCGGAAAGGTCTTCGGAAGAGCGCTAAAAATTAAATTCCCTACACAGAGATACCAAATATGTGGGGATTGCTTTCAGTTCTAAAGGTTTTCATTTTTATGCTACAAATTCTGACGTTTTATATTGAATCGCATTAAATTTCCATATTTTCCTCATTTCTCGGACAATTTTGAATATTTTTCGAAAAGGTCTTCGGAAATGCGCTAGAAATTATATTCCCTACTCAGAGATACCAAATATGTGGAGATTGCTTTCAGTTTTAAGGGTTTTCATTTTTTTGCTACAAATTCTGATGTTTTGTATTGAATCGCATTAAATTACCATATTTTCCCGATTTCGCGGGCAATTTTGAATATTTTTCGAAAAGGTCTTCGCAAATGCGCTAAAAATGAAATTCCCTACACGTTGATACCAAATATGGGGGAATTGTTTTCAGTTCTAAGGGTTTTCATTTTTTTGCTATAAATTCTGATGTTTTGTATTGAATCGCATTAAATTTCCATATTTTCCCGATTTCTCGGGCAATTTTGAATATTTTGAGAAAACGTCTTTGAAAATTCGCTAGAAATTAAATTCCCTGCACGGAGATACCAAATATGTGGGGATTGCTTTCAGTTTTAAGGATTTTCATTTTTGTGCTACAAATTCTGATGTTTTGTATTGAATCGCATTAAATTTCCATATTTTCCCGATTTCTCGGGCAATTTTGAATATTTTACGAAAAGGTCTTCGCAAATGCGCTACAAATTAAATTCCCTACACAGAGATACCAAATATGTGGGGATTGCTTTCAGTTTTAAGGGTTTTTATTTTTTTGCTACAAATTCTGATGTTTTGTATTGAATCGTATTAAATTTCCATATTTTCCAGAGTTCTCGGGAAAATTTGAATATTTTTCGGAAAGGTCTTCGGAAGAGCGCTAGAAATTAAATTCCCTACTCGAAGATACCAAATATGTGGGGATTGCTTTCAGTTTTAAGGCTTTTCATTTTTTTGCTACAAATTCTGATGTTTTGTATTGAATCTAATTATAATTACATATTTTCCCGATTTCTCGGGCAATTTTGAATATTTATCGAAAAAGTCTTCTGAAATGCGCTAGAAATTAAATTCCCTACACGGGGATACCAAATATGTGGGGATTGCTTTCAGTTTTAAGGGTTTTCCTTTTTTTGCTACAAATTCTGATGTTTTGTATTGAATCTCATTAAATTTTCATATTATCGCGATTTCTCGGGCAATTTTGAATATTTTTCAAAAAGGTCTTCGCAAGTGCGCTAGAAATTAAATTCCCTACACGGAGATACCAGATATGTGCGGATTGCTTTCAGTTTTAAAGGTTTTCATTTTTTTGCTACAAATTCTGATTAAATTTCCATATTTTCCCGATTTCTCGGGCAATTTTGAATATTTTTCAAAAAGGTTTTCGGAAATTCGCTAGAAATTAAATTCCCTACACGGCGATACCAAATATGTGGGGATTGCTTTCAGTTTTAAGGGTTTTAATTATTTTGCAACAAATTCTGATTAAATTTCCATATTTTCCCGATTTCTCGGGCAATTTTGAATATTTTTCGAAAAGGTCTTCGGAAGTGCGCTAGAAATTAAATTCCCTACTCGGAGATACCAAATATATGGGGATTGCTTTCAGTTTTAAGGGTTTTCATTTTTTTCCTTCAAATTCTGACGTTTTGTATTGAATCTAATTATATTTACATATTTTCCCGATTTCTCGGGCAATTTTGAATGAAATGCGCTAGAAATTAAATTCCCTACACGGGGATACCAAATATGTGGGGATTGCTTTCAGTTTTAAGGGTTTTCCTTTTTTTGCTACAAATTCTGATGTTTTGTATTGAATCTCATTAAATTTTCATATTATCGCGATTTCTCGGGCAATTTTGAATATTTTTCAAAAAGGTCTACGCAAGTGCGCTAGAAATTAAATTCCCTACACGGAGATACCAGATATGTGCGGATTGCTTTCAGTTTTAAAGGTTTTCATTTTTTTGCTACAAATTCTGATTACATTTCCATATTTTCCCGATTTCTCGGGCAATTTTGAATATTTTTCAAAAAGGTCTTCGCAAGTGCGCTAGAAATTAAATTCCCTACTCGGAGATACCAAATATGTGGGGATTGCTTTCAGTTTTAAGGGTTTTCATTTTTTTCCTACAAATTCTGATGTTTTGTATTGAATCTCATTAAATTTTCATATTATCTCGATTTCTCGGGCAATTTTGAATATTTTTCAAAAAGGTCTTCGCAAGTGCGCTAGAAATTAAATTCCCTACACGGAGATACCAGATATGTGCGGATTGCTTTCAGTTTTAAAGGTTTTCATTTTTTTGCTACAAATTCTGATTAAATTTCCATATTTTCCCGATTTCTCGGGCAATTTTCAATATTTTTCAAAAAGGTTTTCGGAAATTCGCTAGAAATTAAATTCCCTACTCGGAGATACCAAATATGTGGGGATTGCTTTTAGTTGTAATGGTTTTCATTTTTTTGCTACAAATTCTGATGTTTTGTATTGAACCTCATTAAATTTCCATATTTTCCCGATTTCTCGGGCAATTTTGAACATTTTTAGAAAAGGTGTTCGGAAATTCGCTAGAAATTAAATTCCCTACACGGCGATACCAAATATGTGGGGATTGTTTTCAGTTTTAAGGGTTTTCATTTTTTTCCTATAAATTCTGATGTTTTGTATTGAATCTCATTATATTTCAATATTTTCCTGATTTCTCGGGCAATTTTAAATATTTTTCGAAAAGTTCTTCGGAAATGCGCTAGAAATCAAATTCCCTACACGGCGATACCAAATATGTGGGGATTGCTTTCAGTTTTAAGGGTTTTCATTTTTTTGCTACAAATTCTGATGTTTTGTATTGAATCTCATTATATTTCCATATTTTCCCGATTTCTCGGGCAATTTTGAATATTTTTCGAAAAGGTCTTCGGAAATGCGCTAAAAATTAAATTCCCTACACGGAGATACCAGATATGTGCGGATTGCTTTCAGTTTTAAAGGTTTTCATTTTTTTGCTACAAATTCTGATTAAATTTCCATATTTTCCCGATTTCTCGGGCAATTTTCAATATTTTTCAAAAAGGTTTTCGGAAATTCGCTAGAAATTAAATTCCCTACTCGGAGATACGAAATATGTGGGGATTGCTTTCAGTTTTAAGGGTTTTCATTTTTTTGCAACAAATTCTGACGTTTTGTATTGAATCTCATTATATTTCCATATTTTTCCGATTTCTCGGGCAATTTTGAATATTTTTCGAAAAGGTTTTCGGAAATTCGCTAGAATTTAAATTCCCTACACGGCGATACCAAATATGTGGAGATTGCTTTCAGTTTTAAGGTTTTTCATTTTTTTGCAACACATTCTGACGTTTTGTATTGAACCTCATTAAATTTCCATATTTTCCCGATTTCGAGGGCAATCTTGAATATTTTTCGAAAAAGTCTTCGGAAATACGCTAGAAATTAAATACCCTACTCGGAGATACCAAATATGTGGAGATTGCTTTCAGTTTTAAGGGTTTTCATTTTTTTGCAACAAATTCTGATGTTTTGTATTGAATCTCATTATATTTCCATATTTTCCCGATTTCTCGGGCAATTTTGAATATTTTTCGAAAAGGTCTTCGCAAATGCGCTAAAAATTAAATTCCCTACACGGAGATACCAAATATATGGGGATTGCTTTCAGTTTTAAGGGTTTTCATTTTTTTGCTACAAATTCTGATGTTTTGTATTGAATCTCATTATATTTCCATATTTTCCCGATTTCTCGGGCAATTTTGAATATTTTTCGAAAAGGTCTTCGGAAATGCGCTAAAAATTAAATTCCCTACACGGAGATACTAAATATGTGGAAATTGCTTTCAGTTTTAAGGGTTTTCATTTTTTTGCAACAAATTCTGATGTTTTGTATTGAATCTCATTATATTTCCATATTTTCCCGATTTCTCGGGCAATTTTGAATATTTTTCGAAAAGGTCTTCGCAAATGCGCTAAAAATTAAATTCCCTACACGGAGATACCAAATATGTGGGGACTGCTTTCAGTTTTAAGGGTTTTCATTTTTTTGCTTCAAATTCTGATGTTTTGTATTGAATCTCATTATATTTCCATATTTTCCTGATTTCTCGGGCAATTTTAAATATTTTTCGAAAAGTTCTTCGGAAATGCGCTAGAAATCAAATTCCCTACACAGCGATACCAAATATGTGGGGATTGCTTTCAGTTTTAAAGGTTTTCATTTTTATGCAACAAATTCTGACGTTTTGTATTGAATCTCATTATATTTCCATATTTTCCCGATTTTTAGGGCAATTTTGAATATTTTTCGAAAAGGTTTTCGGAAATTCGCTAGAATTTAAATTCCCTACACGGCGATACTAAATATGTGGAGATTGCTTTCAGTTTTAAGGGTTTTAATTTTTTTGCAACACATTCTGACGTTTTGTATTGAACCTCATTAAATTTCCATATTTTCCCGATTTCGAGGGCAATTTTAAATATTTTTCGAAAAGTTCTTCGGAAATGCGCTAGAAATCAAATTCCCTACACAGCGATACCAAATATGTGGGGATTGCTTTCAGTTTTAAGGGTTTTTATTTTTTTGCTACAAATTCTGATGTTTTGTATTGAATCTCATTAAATTTCCATATTTTCCAGAGTTCTCGGGAAAATTTGAATATTTTTCGGAAAGGTCTTCGGAAGAGCGCTAGAAATTAAATTCCCTACACAGAGATACCAAATATGTGGGGATTGCTTTCAGTTTTAAAGGTTTTCATTTTTATGCTACAAATTCTGACGTTTTATATTGAATCGCATTAAATTTCCATATTTTCCTCATTTCTCGGACAATTTTGAATATTTTTCGAAAAGGTCTTCGGAAATGCGCTAGAAATTATATTCCCTACTCAGAGATACCAAATATGTGGAGATTGCTTTCAGTTTTAAGGGTTTTTATTTTTTTGCTACAAATTCTGATGTTTTGTATTGAATCGTATTAAATTTCCATATTTTCCAGAGTTCTCGGGAAAATTTGAATATTTTTCGGAAAGGTCTTCGGAAGAGCGCTAGAAATTAAATTCCCTACTCGAAGATACCAAATATGTGGGGATTGCTTTCAGTTTTAAGGCTTTTCATTTTTTTGCTACAAATTCTGATGTTTTGTATTGAATCTAATTATAATTACATATTTTCCCGATTTCTCGGGCAATTTTGAATATTTATCGAAAAAGTCTTCTGAAATGCGCTAGAAATTAAATTCCCTACACGGGGATACCAAATATGTGGGGATTGCTTTCAGTTTTAAGGGTTTTCCTTTTTTTGCTACAAATTCTGATGTTTTGTATTGAATCTCATTAAATTTTCATATTATCGCGATTTCTCGGGCAATTTTGAATATTTTTCAAAAAGGTCTTCGCAAGTGCGCTAGAAATTAAATTCCCTACACGGAGATACCAGATATGTGCGGATTGCTTTCAGTTTTAAAGGTTTTCATTTTTTTGCTACAAATTCTGATTAAATTTCCATATTTTCCCGATTTCTCGGGCAATTTTGAATATTTTTCAAAAAGGTTTTCGGAAATTCGCTAGAAATTAAATTCCCTACACGGCGATACCAAATATGTGGGGATTGCTTTCAGTTTTAAGGGTTTTAATAATTTTGCAACAAATTCTGATTAAATTTCCATATTTTCCCGATTTCTCGGGCAATTTTGAATATTTTTCGAAAAGGTCTTAGTAAGTGCGCTAGAAATTAAATTCCCTACTCGGAGATACCAAATATATGGGGATTGCTTTCAGTTTTAAGGGTTTTCATTTTTTTCCTTCAAATTCTGACGTTTTGTATTGAATCTAATTATATTTACATATTTTCCCGATTTCTCGGGCAATTTTGAATATTTATCGAAAAAGTCTTCTGAAATGCGCTAGAAATTAAATTCCCTACACGGGGATACCAAATATGTGGGGATTGCTTTCAGTTTTAAGGGTTTCCTTTTTTTGCTACAAATTCTGATGTTTTGTATTGAATCTCATTAAATTTTCATATTATCGCGATTTCTCGGGCAATTTTGAATATTTTTCAAAAAGGTCTACGCAAGTGCGCTAGAAATTAAATTCCCTACACGGAGATACCAGATATGTGCGGATTGCTTTCAGTTTTAAAGGTTTTCATTTTTTTGCTACAAATTCTGATTACATTTCCATATTTTCCCGATTTCTCGGGCAATTTTGAATATTTTTCAAAAAGGTCTTCGCAAGTGCGCTAGAAATTAAATTTCCTACTCGGAGATACCAAATATGTGGGGATTGCTTTCAGTTTTAAGGGTTTTCATTTTTTTCCTACAAATTCTGATGTTTTGTATTGAATCTCATTAAATTTTCATATTATCTCGATTTCTCGGGCAATTTTGAATATTTTTCAAAAAGGTCTTCGCAAGTGCGCTAGAAATTAAATTCCCTACACGGAGATACCAGATATGTGCGGATTGCTTTCAGTTTTAAAGGTTTTCATTTTTTTGCTACAAATTCTGATTAAATTTCCATATTTTCCCGATTTCTCGGGCAATTTTCAATATTTTTCAAAAAGGTTTTCGGAAATTCGCTTGAAATTAATATCCCTACTCGGAGATACCAAATATGTGGGGATTGCTTTTAGTTTTAATGGTTTTCATTTTTTTGCTACAAATTCTGATGTTTTGTATTGAACCTCATTAAATTTCCATATTTTCCCGATTTCTCGGGCAATTTTGAACATTTTTAGAAAAGGTGTTCGGAAATTCGCTAGAAATTAAATTCCCTACACGGCGATACCAAATATGTGGGGATTGTTTTCAGTTTTAAGGGTTTTCATTTTTTTCCTATAAATTCTGATGTTTTGTATTGAATCTCATTATATTTCAATATTTTCCTGATTTCTCGGGCAATTTTAAATATTTTTCGAAAAGTTCTTCGGAAATGCGCTAGAAATCAAATTCCCTACACAGCGATACAAAATATGTGGGGATTGCTTTCAGTTTTAAGGGTTTTCATTTTTTTGCAACAAATTCTGACGTTTTGTATTGAATCTCATTATATTTCCATATTTTCCCGATTTCTCGGGCAATTTTGAATATTTTTCGAAAAGGTTTTCGGAAATTCGCTAGAATTTAAATTCCCTACACGGCGATACCAAATATGTGGAGATTGCTTTCAGTTTTAAGGTTTTTCATTTTTTTGCAACACATTCTGACGTTTTGTATTGAACCTCATTAAATTTCCATATTTTCCCGATTTCGAGGGCAATCTTGAATATTTTTCGAAAAAGTCTTCGGAAATACGCTAGAAATTAAATACCCTACTCGGAGATACCAAATATGTGGAGATTGCTTTCAGTTTTAAGGGTTTTCATTTTTTTGCAACAAATTCTGATGTTTTGTATTGAATCTCATTATATTTCCATATTTTCCCGATTTCTCGGGCAATTTTGAATATTTTTCGAAAAGGTCTTCGCAAATGCGCTAAAAATTAAATTCGCTACACGGAGATACCAAATATGTGGGGATTGCTTTCAGTTTTAAGGGTTTTCATTTTTTTGCTACAAATTCTGATGTTTTGTATTGAATCTCATTATATTTCCATATTTTCCCGATTTCTCGGGCAATTTTGAATATTTTTCGAAAAGGTCTTCGGAAATGCGCTAAAAATTAAATTCCCTACACGGAGATACTAAATATGTGGAGATTGCTTTCAGTTTTAAGGGTTTTCATTTTTTTGCAACAAATTCTGATGTTTTGTATTGAATCTCATTATATTTCCATATTTTCCCGATTTCTCGGGCAATTTTGAATATTTTTCGAAAAGGTCTTCGCAAATGCGCTAAAAATTAAATTCCCTACATGGAGATACCAAATATGTGGGGACTGCTTTCAGTTTTAAGGGTTTTCATTTTTTTGCTTCAAATTCTGATGTTTTGTATTGAATCTCATTATATTTCCATATTTTCCTGATTTCTCGGGCAATTTTAAATATTTTTCGAAAAGTTCTTCGGAAATGCGCTAGAAATCAAATTCCCTACACAGCGATACCAAATATGTGGGGATTGCTTTCAGTTTTAAAGGTTTTCATTTTTTTGCAACAAATTCTGACGTTTTGTATTGAATCTCATTATATTTCCATATTTTCCCGATTTTTAGGGCAATTTTGAATATTTTTCGAAAAGGTTTTCGGAAATTCGCTAGAATTTAAATTCCCTACACGGCGATACTAAATATGTGGAGATTGCTTTCAGTTTTAAGGGTTTTAATTTTTTTGCAACACATTCTGACGTTTTGTATTGAACCTCATTAAATTTCCATATTTTCCCGATTTCGAGGGCAATTTTAAATATTTTTCGAAAAGTTCTTCGGAAATGCGCTAGAAATCAAATTCCCTACACAGCGATACCAAATATGTGGGGATTGCTTTCAGTTTTAAGGGTTTTTATTTTTTTGCTACAAATTCTGATGTTTTGTATTGAATCTCATTAAATTTCCATATTTTCCAGAGTTCTCGGGAAAATTTGAATATTTTTCGGAAAGGTCTTCGGAAGAGCGCTAGAAATTAAATTCCCTACACAGAGATACCAAATATGTGGGGATTGCTTTCAGTTTTAAAGGTTTTCATTTTTATGCTACAAATTCTGACGTTTTATATTGAATCGCATTAAATTTCCATATTTTCCTCATTTCTCGGACAATTTTGAATATTTTTCGAAAAGGTCTTCGGAAATGCGCTAGAAATTATATTCCCTACTCAGAGATACCAAATATGTGGAGATTGCTTTCAGTTTTAAGGGTTTTCATTTTTTTGCTACAAATTCTGATGTTTTGTATTCAATCACATTAAATTACCATATTTTCCCGATTTCGCGGGCAATTTTGAATATTTTTCGAAAAGGTCTTCGCAAATGCGCTAAAAATGAAATTCCCTACACGTTGATACCAAATATGGGGGAGTTGTTTTCAGTTCTAAGGGTTTTCATTTTTTTGCTATAAATTCTGATGTTTTGTATTGAATCGTATTAAATTTCCATATTTTCCCGATTTCTCGGGCAATTTTGAATATTTTGAGAAAACGTCTTTGAAAATTCGCTAGAAATTAAATTCCCTGCACGGAGATACCAAATATGTGGGGATTGCTTTGCGTTTTAAGGGTTTTCATTTTTTTGCTACAAATTCTGATGTTTTGTATTGAATCGCATTAAATTTCCATATTTTCCCGATTTCTCGGGCAATTTTGAATATTTTACGAAAAGGTCTTCGCAAATGCGCTACAAATTAAATTCCCTACACAGAGATACCAAATATGTGGGGATTGCTTTCAGTTTTAAAGGTTTTCATTTTTATGCTACAAATTCAGATGTTTTGTATTGAATCGTATTAAATTTCCATATTTTCCAGAGTTCTCGGGAAAATTTGAATATTTTTGGGAAAGGTCTTCGGAAGAGCGCTAGAAATTAAATTCCCTACTCGAAGATACCAAATATGTGGGGATTGCTTTCAGTTTTAAGGCTTTTCATTTTTTTGCTACAAATTCTGATGTTTTGTATTGAATCTAATTATAATTACATATTTTCCCGATTTCTCGGGCAATTTTGAATATTTATCGAAAAAGTCTTCTGAAATGCGCTAGAAATTAAATTCCCTACACGGGGATACCAAATATGTGGGGATTGCTTTCAGTTTTAAGGGTTTTCCTTTTTTTGCTACAAATTCTGATGTTTTGTATTGAATCTCATTAAATTTTCATATTATCGCGATTTCTCGGGCAATTTTGAATATTTTTCAAAAAGGTCTTCGCAAGTGCGCTAGAAATTAAATTCCCTACACGGAGATACCAGATATGTGCGGATTGTTTTCAGTTTTAAAGGTTTTCATTTTTTTGCTACAAATTCTGATTAAAATTCCATATTATCCCGATTTCTCGGGCAATTTTGAATATTTTGCGAAAAGTTCTTCGGAAGTGCGCTAGAAATTAAATTCCCTACTCGGAGATACCAAATATGTGGGGATTGGTTTCAGTTTGAAGGGTTTTCATTTTTTTCCTACAAATTCTGATGTTTTATATTGATTCTCATTAAATTTTCATATTATCTCGATTTCTCGGGCAATTTTGAATATTTATCGAAAAAGTCTTCTGAAATGCGCTAGAAATTAAATTCCCTACACGGGGATACCAAATATGTGCGGATTGCTTTCAGTTTCAAAGGTTTTCATTTTTTTGCTACAAATTCTGATGTTTTGTATTGAATCTCATTAAATTTTCATATTATCTCGATTTCTCGGGCAATTTTGAATAATTTTCAAAAAGGTCTTCGCAAGTGCGCTAGAAATTAAATTCCCTACACGGAGATACCAGATATGTGCGGATTGCTTTCAGTTTTAAAGGTTTTCATTTTTTTGCTACAAATTCTGATTAAATTTCCATATTTTCCCGATTTCTCGGGCAATTTTCAATATTTTTCAAAAAGGTTTTCGGAAATTCGCTAGAAATTAAATTCCCTACTCGGAGATACCAAATATGTGGGGATTGCTTTCAGTTTTAAGGGTTTTCATTTTTTTCCTACAAATTCTGATGTTTTGTATTTAATCGCATGAAATTACCATATTATCTCGATTTCTCGGGCAATTTTGAATATTTTTCAAAAAGGTCTTCGCAAGTGCGCTAGAAATTAAATTCCCTACACGGAGATACCAGATATGTGCGGATTGCTTTCAGTTTCAAAGGTTTGCATTTTTTTGCTACAAATTCTGATGTTTTGTATTGAATCTCATTAAATTTTCATATTATCTCGATTTCTCGGGCAATTTTGAATATTTTTCAAAAAGGTCTTCGCAAGTGCGCTAGAAATTAAATTCCCTACACGGAGATACCAGATATGTGCGGATTGATTTCAGTTTTAAAGGTTTTCATTTTTTTGCTACAAATTCTGATTAAATTTCCATATTTTCCCGATTTCTCGGGCAATTTTGAATATTTTTCGAAAAGGTTTTCGGAAATTCGCTAGAAATTAAATTCCCTACACGGCGATACCAAATATGTGGGGATTGCTTTCAGTTTTAAGGGTTTTCATTTTTTTGCAACAAATTCTGATTAAATTTCCATATTTTCCAGATTTCTCGGGCAATTTTGAATATTTTTCGAAAACGTCTTCGGAAGTGCGCTAGAAATTAAATTCCCTACTCGGAGATACCAAATATGTGGGGATTTCTTTCAGTTTTAAGGGTTATCATTTTTTTTGCTACAAATTCTGATGTTTTATATTGAATCTCATTATATTTCCATATTTTCCCGATTTCTCGGGCAATTTTGAATATTTTTCGAAAAGGTCTTCGCAAATACGCTAAAAATTAAATTCCCTACACAGAGATACCAAATATGTGGGGATTGCTTTCAGTTTTAAGGGTTTTCATATTTTTGCTACAAATAATGATGTTTTGTATTTAATCGCATTAAATTAACATATTTTCCCGATTTCCCGTGCAATTTTGAATATTTTTCGAAAAGGTCTTCGGTAATGCGCTAGAAATTAAATTCCCTACTCGGAGATACCAAATATGTGGAGATTCTTTCACTTTTAAGGGTTTTCATTTTTGTGCTACAAATTCTGACGTTTTATATTGAATCGCATTAAATTTCCATATTTTCCCCATTTCTCGGACAATTTTGAATATTTTTCGAAAAGGTCTTCGGAAATGCGCTAGAAATTATATTCCCTACTCAGAGATACCAAATATGTGGGGATTGCTTTCAGTTTTAAGGGTTTTCATTTTTTTGCTACAAATTCTGATGTTTTGTATTCAATCGTATTAAATTACCATATTTTCCCGATTTCGCGGGCAATTTTGAATATTTTTCGAAAAGGTCTTCGCAAATGCGCTAAAAATGAAATTCCTTACACGTTGATACCAAATATGGTGGAATTGTTTTCAGTTCTAAGGGTTTTCATTTTTTTGCTATAAATTCTGATGTTTTGTATTGAATCGCATTAAATTTCCATATTTTCCCGATTTCTCGGGCAATTTTGAATATTTTGAGAAAACGTCTTTGGAAATTCGCTAGAAATTAAATTCCCTGCACGGAGATACCAAATATGTGGGGATTGCTTTCAGTTTTAAGGGTTTTCATTTTTTTGCTACAAATTCTGATGTTTTGTATTGAATCGCATTAAATTTCCATATTTTCCCGATTTCTCGGGTAATTTTGAATATTTTTCGAAAAGGTCTTCGCAAATGCGCTACAAATAAATTCCGTACACAGAGATACCAAATATGTGGGGATTGCTTTCAGTTTTAAGGATTTTTATTTTTTTGCTACAAATTCTGATGTTTTGTATTGAATCGTATTAAATTTCCATATTTTCCAGAGTTCGCGGGAAAATTTGAATATTTTTCGGAAAGGTCTTCGGAACAGCGCTACAAATTAAATTCCCTACTCGAAGATACCAAATATGTGGGGATTGCTTTCAGTTTTAAGGCTTTTCATTTTTTTGCTACAAATTCTGATGTTTTGTATTGAATCTAATTATAATTACATATTTTCCCGATTTCTCGGGCAATTTTGAATATTTATAGAAAAAGTCTTCTGAAATGCGCAAGAAATTAAATTCCCTACACGGGGATACCAAATATGTGGGGATTGCTTTCAGTTTTAAGGGTTTCCTTTTTTTGCTACAAATTCTGATGTTTCGTATTGAATCTCATTAAATTTTCATATTATAGCGATTTCTCCGGCAATTTTGAATATTTTTCAAAAAGGTCTTCGCAAGTGCGCTGGAAATTAAATTCCCTACACGGAGATACCAAATATGTGCGGATTGTTTTCAGTTTTAAAGGTTTTCATTTTTTTGCTACAAATTCTGATTAAAATTCCATATTATCCCGATTTCTCGGGCAATTTTGAATATTTTTCGAAAAGGTCTTCGGAAGTGCGCTAGAAATTAAATTGCCTACTCGGAGATACCAAATATGTGGGGATTGCTTTCAGTTTTAAGGGTTTTCATTTTTTTCCTACAAATTCTGATGTTTTGTATTGAATCTCATTAAATTTTCATATTATCTCGATTTCTCGGGCAATTTTGAATATTTTTCAAAAAGGTCTTCGGAAGTGCGCTAGAAATTAAATTCTCTGCACGGAGATACCAGATATGTGCGCATTGCTTTCAGTTTTAAAGGTTTTCATTTTTTTGCTACAAATTCTGATTAAATTTCCATATTTTCCCGATTTCTCGGGCAATTTTGAATATTTTTCAAAAAGGTTTTCGGAAATTCGCTAGAAATTAAATTCCCTACACCAAGATACCAGATATGTGCGGATTGCTTTCAGTTTTAAAGGTTTTCATTTTTTTGCTACAAATTCTGATTACATTTCCATATTTTCCTCATTTCTCGGGCAATTTTGAATATTTTTCAAAAAGGTCTTCGCAAGTGCGCTAATTCCCTACACGGAGATACCAAATATGTGCGGATTGCTTTCAGTTTTAAAGGTTTTCATTTTTTTGCTACAAATTCTGATTAAATTTCCATATTTTCCCGATTTCTCGGGCAATTTTGAATATTTTTCGAAAAGGTCTTCGGAAGTGCGCTAGAAATTAAATTCCCTACTCGGAGATACCAAATATGTGGGGATTGCTTTCAGTTTTAAGGGTTTTCATGTTTTTGCTACATATTCTGATGTTTTGTATTGAACCTCATTAAATTTCCATATTTTCCCGATTTCTCAGGCAATTTTGAACATTTTTAGAAAAGGTGTTCGGAAATTCGCTAGAAATTAAATACCCTACACGGCGATACCAAATATGTGGGGATTGTTTTCAGTTTTAAGGGTTTTCATTTTTTTGCTATAAATTCTGTTGTTTTGTATCGAATATCATTAAATTTCCATATTTTCCCGATTTTTCGGACAATTTTGAATATTTTTCGAAAAGGTCTTCGGAAATGCGCTAGAAATTAAATTCCCTACACAGAGATACCAAATATATGGGGATTGCTTTCAGTTTTAAGGGTTTTCATTTTTTTGCTACAAATTCTGATGTTTTGTATTGAATCTCATTATATTTCCATATTTTCCCGATTTCTCGGGCAATTTTGAATATTTTTCGAAAAGGTTTTCGGAAATTCGCTAGAATTTAAATTCCCTACACGGCGATACCAAATATGTGGAGATTGCTTTCAGTTTTAAGGGTTTTCATTTTTTTGCAACACATTCTGACGTTTTGTATTGAACCTTATTAAATTTCCATATTTTCCCGATTTCGAGGGCAATCTTGAATATTTTTCGAAAAGGTCTTCGGAAATGCGCTAGAAATTAAATACCCTACTCGGAGATACCAAATATGTGGGGATTGCTTTCAGTTTTAAGGGTTTTCATTTTTTTGCAACAAATTCTGACGTTTTGTATTGAATCGCATTAAATTTCCATATTTTCCCCATTTCTCGGGCAATTTTGAATATTTTTCTAAAAGGTCTTCGGAAATGCGCTAGAAATTAAATTCCCTACACGGAGATACTAAATATGTGCGGATTGCTGTCAGTTTTAAAGGTTTTCATTTTTTTGCTACAAATTCTTATGGTTTGTATTGAACCTCATTAAATTTACATATTTTCCCGATTTCTCGGGCAATTTTGAATATTTTTCGAAAAGGTTTTCGCAAATTCGCTAGAAATTAAATTCCCTACACGGTGATACCAAATATGTGGGGATTGCTTTCAATTTTAAGGGTTTTCATTTTTTTGCAACAAATTCTGACGTTTTGTATTGAACCTCATTAAATTTCCATATTTTCCCGATTTCGAGGGCAATCTTGAATATTTTTCGAAAACGTCTTCGGAAATGTGCTAGAAATTAAATACCCTACTCGGAGATACCAAATATGTGGGGATTGCTTTCAGTTTTAAAGGTTTTCATTTTTTTGCAACAAATTCTGCCGTTTTGTATTGAATCTCATTAAATTTTCATATTTTCCCGATTTCGAGGGCAATCTTGAATATTTTTCGAAAAGGTCTTCGGAAATGCGCTAGAAATTAAATTCCCTACACTGCGATACCAAATATGTGGGGATTGCTCTCTGTTTTAAGGGTTTTCATTTTTTTGCAACAAATTCTGCCGTTTTGTATTGAATCTCATTAAATTTTCATATTTTCCCGATTTCGAGGGCAATCTTGAATATTTTTCGAAAAGGTCTTCGGAAATGCGCTAGAAATTAAATACCCTACTCGGAGATACCAAATATGAGGGCATTGCTTTCAGTTTTAAGGGTTTTCATTTTTTTGCTACAAATTTTGATGTTTTGTATTGAATCTCATTATATTTCCATATTTCCCGATTTCTCGGGCAATTTTGAATATTTTTCGAAAAAGTCTTCGCAAATGCGCTAAAAATTAAATTCCCTACACGGAGATACCAAATATGTGGGGATTGCTTTCAGTTTTAAGGCTTTCATTTTTTTGCTATAAATTCTGATGTTTTGTATTGAATGTCATTAAATTTCCATATTTTCCCAAGTTCTCAGGCAAATTTGAATATTTTTCGAAAAAGTCTTCGGAAATGCGCTAGAAATTAAATTCCCTAGACGGAGATACCAAATATGTGGGGATTGCTTTCAGTTTTAAGGGTTTTCATTTTTTTTGCAACCAATTCTGCCGTTTTGTATTGAATCTCATTAAATTTTCATATTTTCCCGATTTCGAGGGCAATCTTGAATATTTTTCGAAAAGGTCTTCGGAAATGCGCTAGAAATTAAATTCCCTACACGGAGATACCAAATATGTGGGGATTGCTTTCAGTTTTAAGGGTTTTCATTTTTTTGCTATAAATTCTGATGTTTTGTATTGAATGTCATTAAATTTCCATATTTTCCCAAGTTCTCAGGCAAATTTGAATATTTTTCGAAAAAGTCTTCGGAAATGCGCTAAAAATTAAATTCCCTACACGGAGATACCAAATATGTGGGGATTGCTTTCAGTTTTAAGGGTTTTCATTTTTTTGCTATAAATTCTGATGTTTTGTATTGAATGTCATTAAATTTCCATATTTTCCCAAGTTCTCAGGCAAATTTGAATATTTTTCGAAAAGGTTTTCGGAAATTCTCTAGAAATTAAATTCCCTACACGGCGATACCAAATATGTGGGGATTGCTTTCAGTTTTAAGGGTTTTCATTTTTTTGCAACAAATTGTGCCGTTTTGTATTGAATCTCATTAAATTTTCATATTTTCCTGATTTCGAGGGCAATCTTGAATATTTTTCGAAAAGGTCTTCGGAAATGCGCTAGAAATTAAATACCCTACTCGGAGATACCAAATATGAGGGCATTGCTTTCAGTTTTAAGGGTTTTCATTTTTTTGCTACAAATTTTGATGTTTTGTATTGAATCTCATTATATTTCCATATTTCCCGATTTCTCGGGCAATTTTGAATATTTTTCGAAAAAGTCTTCGCAAATGCGCTAAAAATTAAATTCCCTACACGGAGATACCAAATATTTGGGATTGCTTTCAGTTTTAAGGGTTTTCATTTTTTTGCTATAAATTCTGATGTTTTGTATTGAATGTCATTAAATTTCCATATTTTCCCAAGTTCTCAGGCAAATTTGAATATTTTTCGAAAAAGTCTTCGGAAATGCGCTAGAAATTAAATTCCCTAGACGGAGATACCAAATATGTGGGGATTGCTTTCAGTTTTAAGGGTTTTCATTTTTTTGCAACAAATTCTGCCGTTTTGTATTGAATCTCATTAAATTTTCATATTTTCCCGATTTCGAGGGCAATCTTGAATATTTTTCGAAAAGGTCTTCGGAAATGCGCTAGAAATTAAATTCCCTACACGGAGATACCAAATATGTGGGGATTGCTTTCAGTTTTAAGGGTTTTCATTTTTTTGCTATAAATTCTGATGTTTTGTATTGAATGTCATTAAATTTCCATATTTTCCCAAGTTCTCAGGCAAATTTGAATATTTTTCGAAAAAGTCTTCGGAAATGCGCTAGAAATTAAATTCCCTAGACGGAGATACCAAATATGTGGGGATTGCTTTCAGTTTTAAGGGTTTTCATTTTTTTGCAACAAATTCTGCCGTTTTGTATTGAATCTCATTATATTTCCATATTTCCCGATTTCTCGGGCAATTTTGAATATTTTTCGAAAAAGTCTTCGCAAATGTGCTAAAAATTAAATTCCCTACACGGAGATACCAAATATGTGGGGATTGCTTTCAGTTTTAAGGGTTTTTTTTTTGCTATAAATTCTGATGTTTTGTATTGAATGTCATTAAATTTCCATATTTTCCCAAGTTCTCAGGCAAATTTGAATATTTTTCGAAAAGGTTTTCGGAAATTCTCTAGAAATTAAATTCCCTACACGGCGATACCAAATATGTGGGGATTGCTTTCAGTTTTAAGGGTTTTCATTTTTTTGCACCAAATTCTGCCGTTTTGTATTGAATCTCATTAAATTTTCATATTTTCCCGATTTCGAGGGCAATCTTGAATATTTTTCGAAAAGGTCTTCGGAAATGCGCTAGAAATTAAATACCCTACTCGGAGATACCAAATATGAGGGCATTGCTTTCAGTTTTAAGGGTTTTCATTTTTTTGCTACAAATTTTGATGTTTTGTATTGAATCTCATTATATTTCCATATTTCCCGATTTCTCGGGCAATTTTGAATATTTTTCGAAAAAGTCTTCGCAAATGCGCTAAAAATTAAATTCCCTACACGGAGATACTAAATATTTGGGATTGCTTTCAGTTTTAAGGGTTTTCGTTTTTTTGCTATAAATTCTGATGTTTTGTATTGAATGTCATTAAATTTCCATATTTTCCCAAGTTCTCAGGCAAATTTGAATATTTTTCGAAAAAGTCTTCGGAAATGCGCTAGAAATTAAATTCCCTAGACGGAGATACCAAATATGTGGGGATTGCTTTCAGTTTTAAGGGTTTTCATTTTTTTGCAACAAATTCTGCCGTTTTGTATTGAATCTCATTAAATTTTCATATTTTCCCGATTTCGAGGGCAATCTTGAATATTTTTCGAAAAGGTCTTCGGAAATGCGCTAGAAATTAAATTCCCTACACGGAGATACCAAATATGTGGGGATTGCTTTCAGTTTTAAGGGTTTTCATTTTTTTGCAACAAATTCTGCCGTTTTGTATTGAATCTCATTAAATTTTCATATTTTCCCGATTTCGAGGGCAATCTTGAATATTTTTCGAAAAGGTCTTCGGAAATGCGCTAGAAATTAAATACCCTACTCGGAGATACCAAATATGAGGGCACTGCTTTCAGTTTTAAGGGTTTTCATTTTTTTGCTACAAATTTTGATGTTTTGTATTGAATCTCATTATATTTCCATATTTCCCGATTTCTCGGGCAATTTTGAATATTTTTCTGGCAATTTTGTATTGAATATTTTTCGAAAAGGTTTTCGGAAATTCGCTAGAAATTAAATTCCCTACACGGCGATACCAAATATGTGGGGATTGCTTTCAGTTTTAAGGGTTTTCATTTTTTTGCAACAAATTCTGCCGTTTTGTATTGAATCTCATTAAATTTTCATATTTTCCCGATTTCGAGGGCAATCTTGAATATTTTTCTAAAAGGTCTTCGGAAATGCGCTAGAAATTAAATACCCTATTCGGAGATACCAAATATGAGGGCATTGCTTTCAGTTTTAAGGGTTTTAATTTTTTTGCTACAAATTTTGATGTTTTGTATTGAATCTCATTATATTTCCATATTTCCCGATTTCTCGGGCAATTTTGAATATTTTTCGAAAAAGTCTTCGCAAATGCGCTAAAAATTAAATTCCCTACACGGAGACACCAAATATGTGGGGATTGCTTTCAGTTTTAAGGGTTTTCATTTTTTTGCTACAAATTCTGATGTTTTGTATTGAATCTCATTAAATTTCCATATTTTCTCGAGTTCTCGGGCAAATTTGAATATTTTTCTAAAAGGTCTTCGGAAATGCGCTAGAAATTAAATTCCCTACACGGAGATACCAAATATGTGGGGATTGCTTTCAGTTTTAAGGGTTTTCGTTTTTTTGCTACAAATTGTGATGTTTTGTATTGAATCTCATTAAATTTCCATATTTTCCCGAGTTCTCGGGCAAATTTGAATATTTTTGGAAAAAGTCTTCGGAAATGCGCTAGAAATTAAATTCCCTACACGGAGATACCAAATATGTGGGGATTGCTTTCAGTTTTAAGGGTTTTCATTTTTTGCTACAAATTCTGATGTTTTGTATTGAATCTCATTATATTTCCATATTTTCCCGATTTCTCGGGCAATTTTGAATATTTTTCTAAAAGGTCTTCGCAAATGCGCTAAAAATTAAATTCCCTACACGGAGATACCAAATATGTGGGGATTGCTTTCAGTTTTAAGGGTTTTCAGTTTTTGCTACAAATTCTGATGTTTTGTATTGAATCTCATTAAATTTCCATATTTTTAAATTCCCTACACGGAGATACCAAATATGTGGGGATTGCTTTCAGTTTTAAGGGTTTTCATTTTTTTGCAACAAATTCTGCCGTTTTGTATTGAATCTCATTAAATTTTCATATTTTCCCGATTTCGAGGGCAATCTTGAATATTTTTCGAAAAGGTCTTCGGAAATGCGCTAGAAATTAAATACCCTACTCGGAGATACCAAATATGAGGGCACTGCTTTCAGTTTTAAGGGTTTTCATTTTTTTGCTACAAATTTTGATGTTTTGTATTGAATCTCATTATATTTCCATATTTCCCGATTTCTCGGGCAATTTTGAATATTTTTCTGGCAATTTTGTATTGAATATTTTTCGAAAAGCTCTTCGGAAATACGCTAGAAATTAAATTCCCTACACGGCGATACCAAATATGTGGGGATTGCTTTCAGTTTTAAGGGTTTTCATTTTTTTGCAACAAATTCTGCCGTTTTGTATTGAATCTCATTAAATTTTCATATTTTCCCGATTTCGAGGGCAATCTTGAATATTTTTCTAAAAGGTCTTCGGAAATGCGCTAGAAATTAAATACCCTATTCGGAGATACCAAATATGAGGGTATTGCTTTCAGTTTTAAGGGTTTTAATTTTTTTGCTATAAATTCTGATGTTTTGTATTGAATGTCATTAAATTTCCATATTTTCCCAAGTTCTCAGGCAAATTTGAATATTTTTCGAAAAAGTCTTCGGAAATGCGCTAGAAATTAAATTCCCTAGACGGAGATACCAAATATGTGGGGATTGCTTTCAGTTTTAAGGGTTTTCATTTTTTTGCAACAAATTCTGCCGTTTTGTATTGAATCTCATTAAATTTTCATATTTTCCCGATTTCGAGGGCAATCTTGAATATTTTTCGAAAAGGTCTTCGGAAATGCGCTAGAAATTAAATTCCCTACACGGAGATACCAAATATGTGGGGATTGCTTTCAGTTTTAAGGGTTTTCATTTTTTTGCTATAAATTCTGATGTTTTGTATTGAATGTCATTAAATTTCCATATTTTCCCAAGTTCTCAGGCAAATTTGAATATTTTTCGAAAAAGTCTTCGGAAATGCGCTAGAAATTAAATTCCCTAGACGGAGATACCAAATATGTGGGGATTGCTTTCAGTTTTAAGGGTTTTCATTTTTTTGCAACAAATTCTGCCGTTTTGTATTGAATCTCATTATATTTCCATATTTCCCGATTTCTCGGGCAATTTTGAATATTTTTCGAAAAAGTCTTCGCAAATGCGCTAAAAATTAAATTCCCTACACGGAGATACCAAATATGTGGGGATTGCTTTCAGTTTTAAGGGTTTTCATTTTTTTGCTATAAATTCTGATGTTTTGTATTGAATGTCATTAAATTTCCATATTTTCCCAAGTTCTCAGGCAAATTTGAATATTTTTCGAAAAGGTTTTCGGAAATTCTCTAGAAATTAAATTCCCTACACGGCGATACCAAATATGTGGGGATTGCTTTCAGTTTTAAGGGTTTTCATTTTTTTGCACCAAATTCTGCCGTTTTGTATTGAATCTCATTAAATTTTCATATTTTCCCGATTTCGAGGGCAATCTTGAATATTTTTCGAAAAGGTCTTCGGAAATGCGCTAGAAATTAAATACCCTACTCGGAGATACCAAATATGAGGGCATTGCTTTCAGTTTTAAGGGTTTTCATTTTTTTGCTACAAATTTTGATGTTTTGTATTGAATCTCATTATATTTCCATATTTCCCGATTTCTCGGGCAATTTTGAATATTTTTCGAAAAAGTCTTCGCAAATGCGCTAAAAATTAAATTCCCTACACGGAGATACTAAATATTTGGGATTGCTTTCAGTTTTAAGGGTTTTCGTTTTTTTGCTATAAATTCTGATGTTTTGTATTGAATGTCATTAAATTTCCATATTTTCCCAAGTTCTCAGGCAAATTTGAATATTTTTCGAAAAAGTCTTCGGAAATGCGCTAGAAATTAAATTCCCTAGACGGAGATACCAAATATGTGGGGATTGCTTTCAGTTTTAAGGGTTTTCATTTTTTTGCAACAAATTCTGCCGTTTTGTATTGAATCTCATTAAATTTTCATATTTTCCCGATTTCGAGGGCAATCTTGAATATTTTTCGAAAAGGTCTTCGGAAATGCGCTAGAAATTAAATTCCCTACACGGAGATACCAAATATGTGGGGATTGCTTTCAGTTTTAAGGGTTTTCATTTTTTTGCAACAAATTCTGCCGTTTTGTATTGAATCTCATTAAATTTTCATATTTTCCCGATTTCGAGGGCAATCTTGAATATTTTTCGAAAAGGTCTTCGGAAATGCGCTAGAAATTAAATACCCTACTCGGAGATACCAAATATGAGGGCACTGCTTTCAGTTTTAAGGGTTTTCATTTTTTTGCTACAAATTTTGATGTTTTGTATTGAATCTCATTATATTTCCATATTTCCCGATTTCTCGGGCAATTTTGAATATTTTTCTGGCAATTTTGTATTGAATATTTTTCGAAAAGGTTTTCGGAAATTCGCTAGAAATTAAATTCCCTACACGGCGATACCAAATATGTGGGGATTGCTTTCAGTTTTAAGGGTTTTCATTTTTTTGCAACAAATTCTGCCGTTTTGTATTGAATCTCATTAAATTTTCATATTTTCCCGATTTCGAGGGCAATCTTGAATATTTTTCTAAAAGGTCTTCGGAAATGCGCTAGAAATTAAATACCCTATTCGGAGATACCAAATATGAGGGCATTGCTTTCAGTTTTAAGGGTTTTAATTTTTTTGCTACAAATTTTGATGTTTTGTATTGAATCTCATTATATTTCCATATTTCCCGATTTCTCGGGCAATTTTGAATATTTTTCGAAAAAGTCTTCGCAAATGCGCTAAAAATTAAATTCCCTACACGGAGACACCAAATATGTGGGGATTGCTTTCAGTTTTAAGGGTTTTCATTTTTTTGCTACAAATTCTGATGTTTTGTATTGAATCTCATTAAATTTCCATATTTTCTCGAGTTCTCGGGCAAATTTGAATATTTTTCTAAAAGGTCTTCGGAAATGCGCTAGAAATTAAATTCCCTACACGGAGATACCAAATATGTGGGGATTGCTTTCAGTTTTAAGGGTTTTCGTTTTTTTGCTACAAATTGTGATGTTTTGTATTGAATCTCATTAAATTTCCATATTTTCCCGAGTTCTCGGGCAAATTTGAATATTTTTGGAAAAAGTCTTCGGAAATGCGCTAGAAATTAAATTCCCTACACGGAGATACCAAATATGTGGGGATTGCTTTCAGTTTTAAGGGTTTTCATTTTTTGCTACAAATTCTGATGTTTTGTATTGAATCTCATTATATTTCCATATTTTCCCGATTTCTCGGGCAATTTTGAATATTTTTCGAAAAAGTCTTCGCAAATGCGCTAAAAATTAAATTCCCTACACGGAGACACCAAATATGTGGGGATTGCTTTCAGTTTTAAGGGTTTTCATTTTTTTGCTACAAATTCTGCCGTTTTGTATTGAATCTCATTAAATTTTCATATTTTCCCGATTTCGAGGGCAATCTTGAATATTTTTCTAAAAGGTCTTCGCAAATGCGCTAAAAATTAAATTCCCTACACGGAGATACCAAATATGTGGGGATTGCTTTCAGTTTTAAGGGTTTTCATTTTTTGCTACAAATTCTGATGTTTTGTATTGAATCTCATTAAATTTCCATATTTTTAAATTCCCTACACGGAGATACCAAATATGTGGGGATTGCTTTCAGTTTTAAGGGTTTTCATTTTTTTGCAACAAATTCTGCCGTTTTGTATTGAATCTCATTAAATTTTCATATTTTCCCGATTTCGAGGGCAATCTTGAATATTTTTCGAAAAGGTCTTCGGAAATGCGCTAGAAATTAAATACCCTACTCGGAGATACCAAATATGAGGGCACTGCTTTCAGTTTTAAGGGTTTTCATTTTTTTGCTACAAATTTTGATGTTTTGTATTGAATCTCATTATATTTCCATATTTCCCGATTTCTCGGGCAATTTTGAATATTTTTCTGGCAATTTTGTATTGAATATTTTTCGAAAAGGTTTTCGGAAATTCGCTAGAAATTAAATTCCCTACACGGCGATACCAAATATGTGGGGATTGCTTTCAGTTTTAAGGGTTTTCATTTTTTTGCAACAAATTCTGCCGTTTTGTATTGAATCTCATTAAATTTTCATATTTTCCCGATTTCGAGGGCAATCTTGAATATTTTTCTAAAAGGTCTTCGGAAATGCGCTAGAAATTAAATACCCTATTCGGAGATACCAAATATGAGGGCATTGCTTTCAGTTTTAAGGGTTTTAATTTTTTTGCTACAAATTTTGATGTTTTGTATTGAATCTCATTATATTTCCATATTTCCCGATTTCTCGGGCAATTTTGAATATTTTTCGAAAAAGTCTTCGCAAATGCGCTAAAAATTAAATTCCCTACACGGAGATACCAAATATGTGGGGATTGCTTTCAGTTTTAAGGTTTTTCATTTTTTTGCTATAAATTCTGATGTTTTGTATTGAATGTCATTAAATTTCCATATTTTCCCAAGTTCTCAGGAAAATTTGAATATTTTTCGAAAAAGTCTTCGGAAATGCGCTAGAAATTAAATACCCTACTCGGAGATACCAAATATGAGGGCATTGCTTTCAGTTTTAAGGGTTTTCATTTTTTTGCAACAAATTCTGCCATTTTGTATTGAATCTCATTAAATTTTCATATTTTCCCGATTTCGAGGGCAATCTTGAATATTTTTCGAAAAGGTCTTCGGAAATGCGCTAGAAATTAAATTCCCTACACGGCGATACCAAATATGTGGGGATTGCTTTCAGTTTTAAGGGTTTTCATTTTTTTGCTACAAATTTTGATGTTTTGTATTGAATCTCATTATATTTCCATATTTCCCGATTACTCGGGCAATTTTGAATATTTTTCTAGCAATTTTGTATTGAATATTTTTCGAAAAGGTTTTCGGAAATTCGCTAGAAATTAAATTCCCTACACGGCGATACCAAATATGTGGGGATTGCTTTCAGTTTTAAGGGTTTTCATTTTTTTGCAACAAATGCTGATGTTTTGTATTGAATGTCATTAAATTTCCATATTTTCCCAAGTTCTCAGGCAAATTTGAATATTTTTCGAAAAAGTCTTCGGAAATGCGCTAGAAATTAAATTCCCTACACGGAGATACCAAATATGTGGGGATTGCTTTCAGTTTTAAGGGTTTTCATTTTTTGCTACAAATTCTGATGTTTTGTATTGAATCTCATTAAATTTCCATATTTTCCCGATTTCTCGGGCAAATTTGAATATTTTTCTGGCAATTTTGTATAGAATATTTTTCGAAAAGGTTTTCGGAAATGCGCTAAAAATTAAATTCCCTACACGGAGACACCAAATATGTGGGGATTGCTTTCAGTTTTAAGGGTTTTCATTTTTTTGCTACAAATTCTGATGTTTTGTATTGAATCTCATTAAATTTCCATATTTTCTCGAGTTCTCGGGCAAATTTGAATATTTTTCTAAAAGGTCTTCGGAAATGCGCTAGAAATTAAATTCCCTACACGGAGATACCAAATATGTGGGGATTGCTTTCAGTTTTAAGGGTTTTCGTTTTTTTGCTACAAATTGTGATGTTTTGTATTGAATCTCATTAAATTTCCATATTTTCCCGAGTTCTCGGGCAAATTTGAATATTTTTGGAAAAAGTCTTCGGAAATGCGCTAGAAATTGAATTCCCTACACGGAGATACCAAATATGTGGGGATTGCTTTCAGTTTTAAGGGTTTTCATTTTTTGCTACAAATTCTGATGTTTTGTATTGAATCTCATTATATTTCCATATTTTCCCGATTTCTCGGGCAATTTTGAATATTTTTCTAAAAGGTCTTCGCAAATGCGCTAAAAATTAAATTCCCTACACGGAGATACCAAATATGTGGGGATTGCTTTCAGTTTTAAGGGTTTTCATTTTTTGCTACAAATTCTGATGTTTTGTATTGAATCTCATTAAATTTCCATATTTTCCCGAGTTCTCGGGCAAATTTGAATATTTTTCTGGCAATTTTGTATTGAATATTTTTCGAAAAGGTTTTCGGAAATTCGCTAGAAATTAAATTCCCTACACGGCAATACCAAATATGTGGGGATTGCTTTCAGTTTTAAAGGTCTTCGGAACAGCGCTAGAAATTAAATTCCCTACTCGGAGATACCAAATATGTGGGGATTGCTTTTAATTTTAAGGTTTTTCATTTTTTTGCTACATATTCTCATGTTTTGTATTGAACGTCATAAAATTTCCATATTTTCCCGATTTGTCGTGCAATTTTGAATATTTTTTGAAAAAGTCTTCGCAAATGCGATAGAATTTAAATCCCTACTCGGAGATACCAAATATGTGGGGATTGCTTTCAGTGTGAAAGGTTTTCATTTTTTTTGCTACAAATCTGATGTTTTATATTGAATCACATTAAATTTCCATATTTTCCTCATTTCTCAGGCAATTTTGAATATTTTTCGAAAAGGTCTTTGGAAATGCGCTAGAAATTAAATTCCCTACTTGGAGATACCAAATATGTGGGGATTGCTTTCAGTTTTAAGGGTTTTCATTTTTTTGCTACAAATTCTGATGTTTTGTATTGAACCTCATTATATTTCCATATTTTCCCGATTTCTCGAGCAATTTTGAATATTTTTTGAAAAAGTCTTCGCAAATGCCCTAGAAATTAAATGCCCTACTCGGAGATACCAAATATGTGGGGATTGCTTTGAGTTTTAAGGGTTTTCATTTTTTTTTGCTACAAATTTTGATTTTTTGTATTTAATCGCATTAAATTACCATATTTTCCCGATTACGCGGGCAATTTTGAATATTTTTCGAAAAGGTGTTCGGAAATGCGGTAGATATTAAATTCCCTACTCTGAGATACCAAATATGTGGGGATTGCTTTCAGTTTTAAAGGTTATCATTTTTTTGCTACAAATTCTGACGTTTTATATTGAATCGCATTAAATTTCCATATTTTCCTCATTTCTGGGACAATTTTGAATATTTTTCGAAAAGGTCTTCGGAAATGCGCTAGAAATTAAATTCCCTACACGGAGATACCAAATATGTGGGGATTGCTTTCAGTTTTAAGGGTTTTCATTTTTTTTGCTACAAATTCTGATGTTTTGTATTGAATCTCATTAAATTTCCATATTTTCCCGAGTTCTCGGGCAAATTTGAATATTTTTCGGAAAGGTCTTCGCAAATGCGCTAGAAATTAAATTCCCTACACAGAGATACCAAATATGTATGGATTGCTTTCAGTTTTATAGGTTTTCATTTTTTTTCTACAATATCTGACGTTTTATATTGAATCGCATTAAATTTCCATATTTTCCTCATTTCTTGGACAATTTTGAATATTTTTCAAAAAGGTCTTCGTAAATGCGCTACAAATTAAATTCCTTACTCTGAGATACCAAATATGTGGAGATTGCTTTCAGTTTTAAGGGTTTTCATATTTTTGCTACAAATAATGATGTTTTGTATTTAATCGCATTAAATTACCATATTTTCCCGATTTCGCGGGCAAGTTTGAATATTTTTCGAAAAGGTCTTCGCAAATGGGCTAAAAATTAAATTCCTACACAGAGATTCCAAATATGTGGGGATTGCTTTCAGTTTTAAGGGTTTTTATTTTTTTGCTACAAATTCTGATGTTTTGTATTGAATCTCATTAAATTTCCATATTTTCCCGATTTCTCGCGCAATTTTGAATATTTTTCGAAAAGGTCTTCGCAAATGCGCTAAAAATTAAATTCCCTACTCGGAGATACCAAATATGTGGGGATTGCTTTCAGTTTTAAGGGTTTTCATTTTTTTCCTACAAATTCTGATTTTTTGTATTGAATCTCATTAAATTTTCATATTATCTCGATTTCTCGGGCAATTTTGAATATTTTTCAAAAAAGTCTTCGCAAGTGCGCTAGAAATTAAATTCCCTACATGGAGATACCAGATATGTGCGGATTGCTTTCAGTTTTTAATGTTGTCATTTTTTTGCTACAAATTCTGATTAAATTTCCATATTTTCCCGATTTCTCGGCCAATTTTGAATATTTTTCGAAAAGGTTTTCGGAAATTCGCTAGAAATTAAATTCCCTACACGGCGATACCAAATATGTGGGGATTGCTTTCAGTTTTAAGGGTTTTCATTTTTTTGCAACAAATTCTGATTAAATTTCCATATTTTCCCGATTTCTCGGGCAATTTTGAATATTTTTCGAAAAGGTCTTCGGAAGTGCGCTAGAAATTAAATTCCCTACTCGGAGATACCAAATATGTGGGGATTGTTTTCAGTTTTAAGGGTTTTCTTTTTTTTTTGCTACAAATTCTGATGTTTTATATTGAATCTCATTATATTTCCATATTTTCCCGATTTCTCGGGCAATTTTGAATATTTTTCGAAAAGGTGTTCGCAAATGCGCTAAAAATTAAATTCCCTACACAGAGATACCAAATATGTGGGGATTGCTTTCAGTTTTAAGGGTTTTCATATTTTTGCTACAAATAATGATGTTTTGTATTTAATCGCACGAAATTACCATATTTTCCCGATTTCGGGTGCAATTTTGAATATTTTTCGAAAAGGTCTTCGGTAATGCGGTAGAAATTAAATTCCCTACTCGGAGATACCAAATATGTGGGGATTGCTTTCAGTTTTAAGGGTTTTCATTTTTTTGCTTCAAATTCTGATGTTTTATATTGAATCTCATTATATT
The DNA here is from genome assembly GCA_963932195.1 of Empis livida. Taxonomy (NCBI): domain Eukaryota; kingdom Metazoa; phylum Arthropoda; class Insecta; order Diptera; family Empididae; genus Empis; species Empis livida. The sequence goes on along the minus strand of OZ010645.1, from coordinate 27,076,987 downwards.
TCCATATTTTCCCGATTTCTCGGGCAATTTTGAATATTTTTTGAAAACATCTTCGCAAATGCGCTAGAAATTAAATTCCCTACACAGAGATACCAAATATGTGGGGATTGCTTTCAGTTTTAAAGGTTTTCATTTTTATGCTACAATTTCTGACGTTTTATATTGAATCGCATTAAATTTCCATATTTTCCCGAGTTCTCGGGCAAATTTGAATATTTTTCGGAAAGGTCTTCGCAAATGCGCTAGAAATTAAATTCCCTACACAGAGATACCAAATATGTATGGATTGCTTTCAGTTTTATAGGTTTTCATTTTTTTTCTACAAATTCTGACGTTTTATATTGAATCGCATTAAATTTCCATATTTTCCTCATTTCTTGGACAATTTTGAATATTTTTCAAAAAGGTCTTCGTAAATGCGCTACAAATTAAATTCCTTACTCGGAGATACCAAATATGTGGAGATTGCTTTCAGTTTTAAGGGTTTTCATATTTTTGCTACAAATAATGATGTTTTGTATTTAATCGCATTAAATTACCATATTTTCCCGATTTCGCGGGCAAGTTTGAATATTTTTCGAAAAGGTCTTCGGTAATGCGCTAGAAATTAAATTCCCTACTCGGAGATACCAAATATGTGGGGATTGCTTTCAGTTTTAAGGGTTTTCATTTTTTTGCTACAAATTCTGATGTTTTGTATTGAATCGCATTAAATTTCCATATTTTCCCGATTTCCCGGGCAATTTTGAATATTTTTCGAAAAGGTCTTCGCAAATGGGCTAAAAATTAAATTCCTACACAGAGATTCCAAATATGTGGGGATTGCTTTCAGTTTTAAGGGTTTTTATTTTTTTGCTACAAATTCTGATGTTTTGTATTGAATCTCATTAAATTTCCATATTTTCCCGATTTCTCGCGCAATTTTGAATATTTTTCGAAAAGGTCTTCGCAAATGCGCTAAAAATTAAATTCCCTACTCGGAGATACCAAATATGTGGGGATTGCTTTCAGTTTTAAGGGTTTTCATTTTTTTCCTACAAATTCTGATTTTTTGTATTGAATCTCATTAAATTTTCATATTATCTCGATTTCTCGGGCAATTTTGAATATTTTTCAAAAAATTCTTCGCAAGTGCGCTAGAAATTAAATTCCCTACATGGAGATACCAGATATGTGCGGATTGCTTTCAGTTTTTAATGTTGTCATTTTTTTGCTACAAATTCTGATTAAATTTCCATATTTTCCCGATTTCTCGGCCAATTTTGAATATTTTTCGAAAAGGTTTTCGGAAATTCGCTAGAAATTAAATTCCCTACACGGCGATACCAAATATGTGGGGATTGCTTTCAGTTTTAAGGGTTTTAATTTTTTTGCAACAAATTCTGATTAAATTTCCATATTTTCCCGATTTCTCGGGAAATTTTGAATATTTTTCGAAAAGGTCTTCGGAAGTGCGCTTGAAATTAAATTCCCTACTCGGAGATACCAAATATGTGGGGATTGTTTTCAGTTTTAAGGGTTTTCATTTTTTTTGCTACAAATTCTGATGTTTTATATTGAATCTCATTATATTTCCATATTTTCCCGATTTCTCGGGCAATTTTGAATATTTTTCGAAAAGGTGTTCGCAAATGCGCTAAAAATTAAATTCCCTACACAGAGATACCAAGTGGGGATTGCTTTCAGTTTTAAGGGTTTTCATATTTTTGCTACAAATAATGATGTTTTGTATTTAATCGCACGAAATTACCATATTTTCCCCATTTCGGGTGCAATTTTGAATATTTTTCGAAAAGGTCTTCGGTAATGCGGTAGAAATTAAATTCCCTACTCGGAGATACCAAATATGTGGGGATTGCTTTCAGTTTTAAGGGTTTTCATTTTTTTGCTTCAAATTCTGATGTTTTATATTGAATCTCATTATATTTCCATATTTTCCCGATTTCTCGGGCAATTTTGAATATTTTTTGAAAACATCTTCGCAAATGCGCTAGAAATTAAATTCCCTACACAGAGATACCAAATATGTGGGGATTGCTTTCAGTTTTAAAGGTTTTCATTTTTATGCTACAATTTCTGACGTTTTATATTGAATCGCATTAAATTTCCATATTTTCCCGATTTCTCGGGCAATTTTGAATATTTTTCGAAAAGGTCTTCGGTAATGCGGTAGAAATTAAATTCCCTACTCGGAGATACCAAATATGTGGGGATTGTTTTCAGTTTTAAGGGTTTTCATTTTTTTGCTACAAATTCTGATGTTTTATATTGAATCTCATTATATTTCCATATTTTCCCGATTTCTCGGGCAACTTTGTATTTTTTTCGAAAAGGTCGTCGCAAATGCGCTAAAAATTAAATTCCCTACACAGAGATACCAAATATGTGGGGATTGCTTTCAGTTTTAAGGGTTTTCATATTTTTGCTACAAATAATGATGTTTTGTATTTAATCGCATGAAATTACCATATTTTCCCGATTTCGGGTGCAATTTTGAATATTTTTCGAAAAGGTCTTTGGAAATTCGCTAGAAATAAAATTCCCTGCACGGAGATACCAAATATGTGGGTATTGCTTTCAGTTTTAAGGGTTTTTATTTTTTGCTACAAATTCTGATGTTTTGTATTGAATCGTATTAAATTTCCATATTTTCCAGAGTTCTCGGGATAATTTGAATATTTTTGGGAAAGGTCTTCGGCAGAGCGCTGGAAATTAAATTCCCTACTCGGAGATACCAAATATGTGGGGATTGCTTTCAGTTTTAAGGGTTTTCATTTTTTTCCTACAAATTTTGATGTTTTGTATTGAATCTCATTAAATTTTCATATTATCTCGATTTCTCGGGCAATTTTGAATATTTTTCAAAAAGGTCTTCGAAAGTGCACTAGAAATTAAATTCCCTACACGGAGCTACCAGATATGTGCGGATTGCTTTCAGTTTTAATGCTTTTCATTTTTTTGCTACAAATTCTGATTAAATTTCCATATTTTCCCGATTTCTCGGGCAATTTTGAATATTTTTCGAAAAGGTGTTCGGAAATTCGCTAGAAATTAAATTCCCTACACGGCGATACCAAATATGTGGGGATTGCTTTCAGTTTTAAGGGTTTTCATTTTTTTGCTACAAATTCTGATTACATTTCCATATTTTCCCGATTTCTCGGGCAATTTTGAATATTTTTCGAAAAGGTCTTCGGAAGTGCGCTAGAAATTAAATTCCCTACTCGGAGATTCCAAATATGTGGGGATTGCTTTCAGTTCTAAGGGTTTTCATTTTTTTCCTACAAATTCTGACGTTTTGTATTGAATCTAATTATATTTACATATTTTCCCGATTTCTCGGGCCATTTTGAATATTTATCGTAAAAGTCTTGTGAAATGCGCTAGAAATTAAATTCCCTACACGGGGATACCAAATATGTGGGGATTGCTTTCAGTTTTAAGGGTTTTCCTTTTTTTGCTACAAATTCTGATGTTTTGTATTGAATCTCATTAAATTTTCATATTATCCCGATTTCTCGGGCAATTTTGAATATTTTTCAAAAAGGTCTTCGCAAGTGCGCTAGAAATTAAATTCCCTACACGGAGATACCAGATATGTGGGGATTGCTTTCAGTTTTAAAGGTTTTCATTTTTTTGCTACAAATTCTGATTAAATTTCCATATTTTCCCGATTTCTCGGGCAATTTTGAATATTTTTCGAAAAGGTCTTCGGAAGTGCGCTAGAAATTAAATTCCCTACTCGGAGATACCAAATATGTGGGGATTGCTTTCAGTTTTAAGGGTTTTCATTTTTTTCCTACAAATTCTGATGTTTTGTATTGAATCGCATTAAATTTCCATATTTTCCCGATTTCTCGAGCAATTTTGAATATTTTTCGAAAAGCTCTTCGGAAATGCGCTAAAAATTAAATTCCCTACACGGAGATACCAAATATGTGGCGATTGCTTTCAGTTTTAGGGGTTTTCATTTTTTTGCTACATATTCCGATGTTTTGCATTGAATCTCATTAAATTTCTATATTTTCCCGATTTCTCGGGCAATTTTTAATATTTTTCGAAAAAGTCTTCGGAAATGCGCTAGAAATTAAATTCCCTACACGGAGATACCAAATATGTTGGGATTGCTTTCAGTTTTATGGGGTTTTCATTTTTTTGCTAAAAATTCTGATGTTTTGTATTGAATCTCATTAAATTTTCATATTATCCCGATTTCTCGGGCAATTTTGAATATTTTTAGAAAAGGTGTTCGGAAATTCGCTAGAAATTAATTTCCCTACACGGCGATACCAAATATGTGGGGATTGCTTTCAGTTTTAAGGGTTTTCATTTTTTTCCTACAAATTCTGATGTTTTGTATTGAATCGCATTAAATTTCCATATTTTCCCCATTTCTCGAGCAATTTTGAATATTTTTCGAAAAGCTCCTCGGAAATGCGCTAAAAATTAAATTCCCTACACAGAGATACCAAATATGTGGGGATTGCTTTCAGTTTTAAAGGTTTTCATTTTTTTGCTGCAAATTCTGATGTTTTGTATTGAATCTCATTAAATTTCCATATTTTCCCGATGTCTCGGGCAATTTTGAATATTTTTTGAAAAGGTCTTCGGAAGTGCGCTAGAAATTAAATTCCATACACCGAGATACCAAATATGTGGGGATTGCTTTCAGTTTTAAAGGTTTTCATTTTTTTCCTACAAATTCTGATGTTTTGTAATGAATCGCATTAAATTTCCATATTTTCCCCATTTCTTGAGCAATTTTGAATATTTTTCGAAAAGCTCTTCGGAAATGCGCTAAAAATTAAATTCCCTACACGGAGATACCAAATATGTGGAGATTGCTTTCAGTTTTAAGGGTTTTCATTTTTTTGCTTCAAATTCTGATGTTTTATATTGAATCTCATTATATTTCCATATTTTCCCGATTTCTCGGGCAATTTTGAATATTTTTTGAAAACATCTTCGCAAATGCGCTAGAAATTAAATTCCCTACACAGAGATACCAAATATGTGGGGATTGCTTTCAGTTTTAAAGGTTTTCATTTTTATGCTACAATTTCTGACGTTTTATATTGAATCGCATTAAATTTCCATATTTTCCCGATTTCTCGGGCAATTTTGAATATTTTTCGAAAAGGTCTTCGGTAATGCGGTAGAAATTAAATTCCCTACTCGGAGATACCAAATATGTGGGGATTGTTTTCAGTTTTAAGGGTTTTCATTTTTTTTGCTACAAATTCTGATGTTTTATATTGAATCTCATTATATTTCCATATTTTCCCGATTTCTCGGGCAATTTTGAATATTTTTCGAAAAGGTCTTCGCAAATGCGCTAAAAATTAAATTCCCTACACAGAGATACCAAATATGTGGGGATTGCTTTCAGTTTTAAGGGTTTTCATATTTTTGCTACAAATAATGATGTTTTGTATTTAATCGCATGAAATTACCATATTTTCCCGATTTCGGGTGCAATTTTGAATATTTTTCGAAAAGGTCTTTGGAAATTCGCTAATAATTAAATTCCCTGCACGAAGATACCAAATATGTGGGTATTGCTTTCAGTTTTAAGGGTTTTTATTTTTTGCTACAAATTCTGATGTTTTGTATTGAATCGTATTAAATTTCCATATTTTCCAGAGTTCTCGGGATAATTTGAATATTTTTGGGAAAGGTCTTCGGCAGAGCGCTGGAAATTAAATTCCCTACTCGGAGATACCAAATATGTGGGGATTGCTTTCAGTTTTAAGGGTTTTCATTTTTTTCCTACAAATTTTGATGTTTTGTATTGAATCTCATTATATTTTCATATTATCTCGATTTCTCGGGCAATTTTGAATATTTTTCAAAAAGGTCTTCGAAAGTGCACTAGAAATTAAATTCCCTACACGGAGCTACCAGATATGTGCGGATTGCTTTCAGTTTTAATGGTTTTCATTTTTTTGCTACAAATTCTGATTAAATTTCCATATTTTCCCGATTTCTCGGGCAATTTTGAATATTTTTCGAAAAGGTTTTCGGAAATTCGCTAGAAATTAAATTCCCTACACGGCGATACCAAATATGTGGGGATTGCTTTCAGTTTTAAGGGTTTTCATTTTTTTGCAACAAATTCTGATTAAATTTCCATATTTTCCCGATTTCTCGGGCAATTTTGAATATTTTTCGAAAAGGTCTTCGGAAGTGCGCTAGAAATTAAATTCCCTACTCGGAGATTCCAAATATGTGGGGATTGCTTTCAGTTCTAAGGGTTTTCATTTTTTTCCTACAAATTCTGACGTTTTGTATTGAATCTAATTATATTTACATATTTTCCCGATTTCTCGGGCCATTTTGAATATTTATCGAAAAAGTCTTGTGAAATGCGCTAGAAATTAAATTCCCTACACGGGGATACCAAATATGTGGGGATTGCTTTCAGTTTTAAAGGTTTTCCTTTTTTTGCTACAAATTCTGATGTTTTGTATTGAATCTCATTAAATTTTCATATTATCCCGATTTTTCGGGCAATTTTGAGTATTTTTCAAAAAGGTCTTCGCAAGTGCGCTAGAAATTAAATTCCCTACACGGAGATACCAGATATGTGCGGATTGCTTTCAGTTTTAAAGGTTTTCATTTTTTTGCTACAAATTCTGATTAAATTTCCATATTTTCCCTATTTCTCGGGCAATTTTGAATATTTTTCGAAAAGGTCTTCGGAAGTGCGCTAGAAATTAAATTCCCTACTCGGAGATACCAAATATGTGGGGATTGCTTTCAGTTTTAAGGGTTTTCATTTTTTTCCTACAAATTCTGATGTTTTGTATTGAATCGCATTAAATTTCCATATTTTCCCGATTTCTCGAGCAATTTTGAATATTTTTCGAAAAGCTCTTCGGAAATGCGCTAAAAATTAAATTCCCTACACGGAGATACCAAATATGTGGCGATTGCTTTCAGTTTTAGGGGTTTTCATTTTTTTGCTACAAATTCCGATGTTTTGCATTGAATCTCATTAAATTTCTATATTTTCCCGATTTCTCGGGCAATTTTTAATATTTTTCGAAAAAGTCTTCGGAAATGCGCTAGAAATTAAATTCCCTACACGAAGATACCAAATATGTTGGGATTGCTTTCAGTTTTATGGGGTTTTCATTTTTTTGCTAAAAATTCTGATGTTTTGTATTGAATCTCATTAAATTTTCATATTATCCCGATTTCTCGGGCAATTTTGAATATTTTTAGAAAAGGTGTTCGGAAATTCGCTAGAAATTAATTTCCCTACACGGCGATACCAAATATGTCGGGATTGCTTTCAGTTTTAAGGGTTTTCATTTTTTTCCTACAAATTCTGATGTTTTGTATTGAATCGCATTAAATTTCCATATTTTCCCCATTTCTCGAGCAATTTTGAATATTTTTCGAAAAGCTCCTCGGAAATGCGCTAAAAATTAAATTCCCTACACGGAGATACCAAATATGTGGAGATTGCTTTCAGTTTTAAGGGTTTTCATTTTTTTGCTTCAAATTCTGATGTTTTATATTGAATCTCATTATATTTCTATATTTTCCCCATTTCTCGGGCAATTTTGAATATTTTTTGAAAACATCTTCGCAAATGCGCTAGAAATTAAATTCCCTACACAGAGATACCAAATATGTGGGGATTGCTTTCAGTTTTAAAGGTTTTCATTTTTATGCTACAATTTCTGACGTTTTATATTGAATAGCATTAAATTTCCATATTTTCCCGATTTCTCGGGCAATTTTGAATATTTTTCGAAAAGGTCTTCGGTAATGCGGTAGAAATTAAATTCCCTACTCGGAGATACCAAATATGTGGGGATTGTTTTCAGTTTTAAGGGTTTTCATTTTTTTTGCTACAAATTCTGATGTTTTATATTGAATCTCATTATATTTCCATATTTTCCCGATTTCTCGGGCAATTTTGAATATTTTTCGAAAAGGTCTTCGCAAATGCGCTAAAAATTAAATTCCCTACACAGAGATACCAAATATGTGGGGATTGCTTTCAGTTTTAAGGGTTTTCATATTTTTGCTACAAATAATGATGTTTTGTATTTAATCGCATGAAATTACCATATTTTCCCGATTTCGGGTGCAATTTTGAATATTTTTCGAAAAGGTCTTTGGAAATTCGCTAGAAATTAAATTCCCTGCACGGAGATACCAAATATGTGGGTATTGCTTTCAGTTTTAAGGGTTTTTATTTTTTGCTACAAATTCTGATGTTTTGTATTGAATCGTATTAAATTTCCATATTTTCCAGAGTTCTCGGGATAATTTGAATATTTTTCGGAAAGGTCTTCGGCAGAGCGCTGGAAATTAAATTCCCTACTCGGAGATACCAAATATGTGGGGATTGCTTTCAGTTTTAAGGGTTTTCATTTTTTTCCTACAAATTTTGATGTTTTGTATTGAATCTCATTAAATTTTCATATTATCTCGATTTCTCGGGCAAATTTGAATATTTTTCAAAAAGGTCTTCGAAAGTGCACTAGAAATTAAATTCCCTACACGGAGCTACCAGATATGTGCGGATTGCTTTCAGTTTTAATGTTTTTCATTTTTTTGCTACAAATTCTGATTAAATTTCCATATTTTCCCGATTTCTCGGGCAATTTTGAATATTTTTCGAAAAGGTTTTCGGAAATTCGCTAGAAATTAAATTCCCTACACGGCGATACCAAATATGTGGGGATTGCTTTCAGTTTTAAGGGTTTTCATTTTTTTGCAACAAATTCTGATTAAATTTCCATATTTTCCCGATTTCTCGGGCAATTTTGAATATTTTTCGAAAAGGTCTTCGGAAGTGCGCTAGAAATTAAATTCCCTACTCGGAGATTCCAAATATGTGGGGATTGCTTTCAGTTCTAAGGGTTTTCATTTTTTTCCTACAAATTCTGACGTTTTGTATTGAATCTAATTATATTTACATATTTTCCCGATTTCTCGGGCCATTTTGAATATTTATCGAAAAAGTCTTGTGAAATGCGCTAGAAATTAAATTCCCTACACGGGGATACCAAATATGTGGGGATTGCTTTCAGTTTAAGGGTTTTCCTTTTTTTGCTACAAATTCTGATGTTTTGTATTGAATCTCATTAAATTTTCATATTATCCCGATTTCTCGGGCAATTTTGAGTATTTTTCAAAAAGGTCTTCGCAAGTGCGCTAGAAATTAAATTCCCTACACGGAGATACCAGATATGTGCGGATTGCTTTCAGTTTTAAAGGTTTTCATTTTTTTGCTACAAATTCTGATTAAATTTCCATATTTTCCCGATTTCTCGGGCAATTTTGAATATTTTTCGAAAAGGTCTTCGGAAGTGCGCTAGAAATTAAATTCCCTACTCGGAGATACCAAATATGTGGGGATTGCTTTCAGTTTTATGGGGTTTTCATTTTTTTGCTACAAATTCCGATGTTTTGCATTGAATCTCATTAAATTTCTATATTTTCCCGATTTCTCGGGCAATTTTTAATATTTTTCGAAAAAGTCTTCGGAAATGCGCTAGAAATTAAATTCCCTACACGGAGATACCAAATATGTTGGGATTGCTTTCAGTTTTATGGGGTTTTAATTTTTTTGCTAAAAATTCTGATGTTTTGTATTGAATCTCATTAAATTTTCATATTATCCCGATTTCTCGGGCAATTTTGAATATTTTTAGAAAAGGTGTTCGGAAATTCGCTAGAAATTAATTTCCCTACACGGCGATACCAAATATGTGGGGATTGCTTTCAGTTTTAAGGGTTTTCATTTTTTTCCTACAAATTCTGATGTTTTGTATTGAATCGCATTAAATTTCCATATTTTCCCCATTTCTCGAGCAATTTTGAATATTTTTCGAAAAGCTCCTCGGAAATGCGCTAAAAATTAAATTCCCTACACGGAGATACCAAATATGTGGGGATTGCTTTCAGTTTTAAGGGTTTTCATTTTTTTGCTGCAAATTCTGATGTTTTGTATTGAATCTCATTAAATTTCCATATTTTCCCGATGTCTCGGGCAATTTTGAATATTTTTTGAAAAGGTCTTCGGAAGTGCGCTAGAAATTAAATTCCCTACACCGAGATACCAAATATGTGGGGATTGCTTTCAGTTTTAAGGGTTTTCATTTTTTTCCTACAAATTCTGATGTTTTGTAATGAATCGCATTAAATTTCCATATTTTCCCCATTTCTTGAGCAATTTTGAATATTTTTCGAAAAGCTCTTCGGAAATGCGCTAAAAATTAAATTCCCTACACGGAGATACCAAATATGTGGAGATTGCTTTCAGTTTTAAGGGTTTTTATTTTTTTGCTACAAATTCTGATGATTTGTATTGAACCTCATTATATTTCCATATTTTCCCGATTTCTCGGGCAATTTTGAATAATTATTCACTTATATATACATAGTTATATTTGCAACCGAAACAGAACTATGTATGTATATATAAATGAATAATTTTCACTATAAAATATTTCTTATTATATTTACATTTCCCTATCTTTCTTTTTTTAAATAAATACAAAATTATATTATGTACTGTACAAAATATGAAATTTGTTTTATAAAGGGTTTGTTGAATATAGAATATAAAACATATTTTAAGCTATATTTTAAATTTTAAAAATAAGTATAAGAGTTCTAAAAAGTTAAAGTTTTTTTATAGTAAAAGTTTTTCTATTTTTGTGTCTCTATATTAGAGAAAAGCTTATTTATTCTTTGAAAGATCAAAAACGCATTTATATAAAGTATTGTAACATAGAAAAGTAAAATTAATAATGTGCTAAAAATGATTTATACATTTTTTTTTTTTGTAATAAAAGCATATCAACAGAAGATTTAAATAATATAAAATGTTTTCGTTTTGTTTTGGTGACAATTATGCATTACGGAACATAAATTTAAACGCAAAAGAAAAAATTTAATATAAATATTTTCTTTACTTGCATTAATACCGAGTTTATTAACTTTGATAACCTTTCACATTAATGCGTTTTTTATTATTTTATATTTTATTGGACACTGTTTACAGCAATTATACATACAAATATAAAATTAGTAATTCAACATTGTAGTAATTTAATTTCACTTAAAGGCTGCGTTGTGATTATAGCCATGTCAAAATATATTTGCTTCATAAATTTTCTCTAAGTCTTCAAACAGTTGAGTTATTATAGGTGACCCTATCATTACATTTTCCATGCGTCTGTGAATGTGTTAACAATAAATTCTCGTTTTGTTTATTTGTTGAGTTTTTATAGGTGTATTTAATAAAACAGAAAATATATGTTTCGCCTTAAAAACATAACAGAGTTTCAGAAATTTGAACAGCTTTGATTTGTTTTCCTTGTTTAATTTTTATTGGCACACATTTTTATTTTTTGTCAAGATGACAGGAATGAAATTTGAAGGGTCATTTTCGGGCTTAATAATCAATTTTTAGTTTTAAACGTTCGATTCATTTTGTACATACTAAGTTAAACAAAATGAGAAAATTTTGTTGTCTGTAATTTGAAATTCTTCAAAATATATGTGAAATTACCTTGATTTTTGTGTGTTTGACCTTTATTTTTGTGAAAATTACACTTAATAGTCAAAATCAAGTAGTTTCGGGTCAGTGTGGACATACTTTTAAAAATAATTTTTAAAAAGAAAAAATATAAGTCAGCATAAATTTTTATACCAAATTGCCAAACTATTAATTTGATAATACATTTTCTAATTTGTTTCATATTATTATTGAACTACATAATTAATACAATTGTTATTAGGAACTTAAAAAATATATTAAAAATAAATATTAAATTAAATTTTTAAAAAAATTTTGCAAAGAAGAAGAAAATTTCGTAAAAAATCACTCATTTTAATATCATTCAAAAATATTTATATTTTTTCTTGTATATATTTCCAATTAAAAAGGATTTTAAATGTCAAAAAATTGAGATAAAGTTTCGTATTAATATTAGAGAGAGTAAAAAAGTCAGATTATTTAAATTGCCTTTTTAATATCAGTTTATAACAAACTTTCCAAAAAAAATCACAGTTTCATATATTTTTAGGGAAACAAGAATTCAAGATATTTATTGAAAAGATATAACAAAGGTTTTTACCTTTGAATGACAGCTTGACACTTAAAAAATAAAAAATAAAACGGAAAATTATACGAAAGAAAATTCAAATAGGATTTTACTTTATAGTATAAATTTAAAACAACTTCTTGAAAATCTATTTTGTTTTTTAAATATATTTATCTATAAAAAAAATAATTTTAAAGATTTGTATACTTAAATGAAAATTTAAAAATAATATTATTTTCCTCATTTTCTATTTTTTTTAATAAAGTATGTGTTATCAATAATTTAAATTTTCATCAAATTTATATAAAAAAACAGAAAAAATAAGTGAAGAAAAAAAAGGATGTTCAAAGAAATTTTCAATAAAAGCTTAACAGTCTTAAAAAGTATATAAAATGCGGTAACCACAGCATAAATACCGTAGTAAAAATATTCCCAACGGACATCATATTAACATTTTAAGAAATGTTATATTTTATACCTACGTTTTATCTAGATATATATATAAATGTTTATATATATATAGACCTTAGTTTGCATAAATATAAATTCACTCTATATTATATCCGTTTATCGTTTTTGGTTATAAATCTTATATAAGATACTATCCATTCAAAAAAAAAAATTATTTTCTTCTTATTTTTGTTTACTTTGTTCACAACTCATTCGATTTTTATTTTGCTTGTTTTTCCTTTTGAACATTTTCTTTTTGTTAAATAAAAAACAGTGGAATAATATTTCCTTTTTAACTTTACTGTTTATATGGATATGAAAAAAGAAACCTTCAAATTCAAAGCAGAATAAAATATGAAGTTGAAGAACATTTTCTTGGTCTCTTTAATAACAAACCAAAAAAAACAATAATTCAAGTACATTCTATGTTTAATACTAAAGGATGTTCCTTAATATCAATTTATTTAGTTTTTAACACTTTCATAGCAACAAAAAAGAATACTAATATAAAAGAAAGGCTTTAAGTTTCCTTCAACTTTCTGACATCTGTATAGAGTTAAGTGAATTGGAATTATATTCTTGAAGCTTATCTGTACCAAATTGTGTTGGAAATTATTTTTAATATATCATAAGTTTATAATGTTTTTATGACCATTAATTTTTCGAATAATAGGTATTTTTGTTAAATAATTTTGTTATACTGTTATAGATATTAAACTGGTATTTCCAAAAACTCATTTCAGCTAAAAAAAAAATACACTAGATATATTAATTTATATATGGAATTTAAACTGTATTTTTAGGCTCTAACATAAAAGGTAAAGATAGATACTATCATTGAAATTTGAATACAAATTATATTTGGTATCTCTATATATTTTTAAATAACTTATTTTAGATTTTACCTAAATTTACAGAATATTCATCTTCCAAAATTTAGTTTAATTACAAATATGCTCAATAATTATGGTTTAAATTAAATTTTATACCTTTAGTTATTTCTTTAAAGTAATCCGGGATATTGAAACGGTATTTTGAGTTATTTGGCAAAAAAAAAAATTGCACGTCCTTTACCTGAATTTGGAATTTAATAGATTCAAAGTATATAATAATGTATTTCTAATTATTTTTTTTTTATAATGAGTTAAATATGAAATGTGAGTCCCAAGCCAAATTAAACAATTTTTTTTATAACATTTAAATTTAAAAATATATCATTTGAATATGGAAAATGGTCTTTTATGTTAATTTCAAAACTTTACCTTACTATACTAATTCATACTAATATTTACAAAATTTAATATTATATATTCCAGTAAATAAGAAAAGTACACACATTCCAGGACTTTTATATTAAAACTCTTTTTTTTCCTTTATTCTTGTACATAATAAAAACATTCTTTTACTACATTATTCCAAAATTCAGATTTTAATTTAATTTTTTTTGTTTTCAAAAGAATATCCTAATATAATATTTTCTTTAAAACCATACTCCTTAATAGAATATTTATACAACACATAACAATATTTATATACTTTCGAACATTCCTTCGTTGTATTACTGTTAAAAAAAAAAAAAGAATGGAGTACATTGGAACTGGAATATTAAGAAAAATAAAACAAAGAAAATAGAAAATAGTTCGAGCATGCTCAAAAAAATTATGAAAAATATTACATAAAAATAAATACTCGTAAATTTCAAAAAAACCAATTTAAAAACCAAGAAAATAAAATTCCTGACCCCAGACCAAAAAAAAAAAAGTAAAAATAAATATTATAAAATACCAAATCTTAGTAGTAAATCTAGATTAAACATATTCTATTTTATCCTATTATAGATACACACGTGAATGCAGTGAAGCACTTGGAGGACAAATTATCCTATTGTTCTTTAGTACTTTAGTTATCATATTTTATAACTTTTTGTTTTCGCAAATTAAATCTAGTACAATTTTGTCAATAAATGAATAATATAGTAGAATTTCTGTTTAATAATTCAATATCCATGACAATCCTGATGAAATGTATATTAAAATAAACTTATTGTAGTAATTGTGTGTTGTTTTATTAACATATACAAAATTTAAGAGAATTATTTCAATCCATTAAAATAAATGTAAAATGTATATAAATACTCTTTTAAATTCGTCTTTTTGTAAAAGAAAATAATTTTTAACTGGAAAATTCTGGAAAATGTAAAAAAGAATGGAATGATTTTGTACTGAGAGTAATTTATGTTTTCTACCTTTTATTGTTGTAAATATAGGATTTTTTCTGTTAGTCAATCTTAACAGTTAAGTACTTTATTACAATATTAGTAGTAGTAGTATACTTTACAATTAAAAATATTTTGAATTTTCTTCAATTTACTTATTATTTTCATCAATATCAATAAATAATTCGTAAAAATTTGTTTACTCTTTTATCAATAAAATCTCTCTACATAAAAATTTTCTTCTCAATTTCTTATTTTGTCGTTGTGACTTTTGTTGGTGGAAAACTCTAAATACAAAATTTTTGTTTTCCCTATTTTCCGTCAGTTATGATGTGAATTTCGTCCGGCTATAATGTGTTTTTAAAAAGAACCAAAAATAATATTTAAATAAAAATTTGTTCGTCGGTTTTTTTTTCTGTTTTTATGTTTATTGGTTTTATTAAGAGCATAAATAAAAATATATTATTCCAAAAAATTCAAAATAAACATTTATAAATACAAAAAAAACATTTATAAAAAATCTATTACAAAATATTAATTATTTTATTTTTGGCAAAATAACGAAATCTAAAAAAGAAAATATTTAGTTTTTGAAAAAAAAAAATAAGAAATTGAAAAATTTATTCTAAAAATAATTATAAATGAAAACAAATTATTTTTAATAAAAATTGTAACTTGATATACTTTATAAGAAAACACCTCAAAAGAAAATTATAATTTATTTAAATTTTATTTAAAACACCATTTTATTTAAATACCGAAATATTTAATAAAAAAATAAATTTATCCTAGAAAATTATTTAATTAAATAGAATTAAATTGATTAATACAAGAAAAATTTAGTTATATATTTTAAGAAAATTTTTTAAATAAAAAAAACATTAATAATAAATTATTTGATCTACAAATTTATAAAAATAAATTTAATAAAATATTAATTTAAAATAAAAATCATAAATATGGGCCACTATAAGTGGCGCCACAAAGATAATATCAAAATAATAATAATACTCTAAAACAACTATACAATAAAAAAAAATACAAATTTCAATGTCCTTTTGCGGATAGATTGTTTGAATTTTGAATAAACATTTGTTCATGTTTAACAATAATACGTCATTACCTACAATATGAGCTAATTGTGCCAAAAAAGTGGTAATTTAAAATTGCTAAATTCACTAATACAATATATGTATTTTTTTTATCATAACACTTTTTTCCTTGTAGCATAAATAAAACATAATAAAATCATAAATGTAAGAAAAGAAACAATTCATAATTTTTGAATTTTGCCTCTTTTTCGCTGGTTTTTTTTATATCACTATTTTCGTCATTAAAGATTCGGACATTATTTTGGAGTACTAATTTATATTTTAATTCAGTTTATTCAATTATTTAGTTTTTGGTATTAAAAAAAAAATAAAGTAATATTCACCGACATAAAACAGAATTGTAATAAAATATAATTTTAATTAATTTTGTGCGTGTTTTTCATTATGTTTTCATTTTAAATACGCGGGCAATTAAAAACAAGTAGAGGACAAACAGTTTTCAAAAATTTTAATAAAATATATCTTAAATAAAAGAAAAATATGATTTATAAAATTTGTGTAAGTTTATAACATAAAAAAAAAAGGAAAAAAAATATTAAAGTGAAACAAAATTATTAAAATGGACGACAACAAAAAATGAATAATTTGTAAATAAATCAAATTAAACTGTAAATACATAAAAAAAAAATTATACAAAAATTATAGAATAATAAATAAATAAAAAAAAGAAAGTAGATTTTTTTCTTCCAAGTTTTTTTTTCGTCTAAATTTTCGTTAACAACATAAAAACACAAAAAAGAAAAACAATTACAATTTAACTTAAAAATTAATGTAATTATTCGTAAAACAAAAAAAAAGAATGTATATAGTTATAAATATAAACAATTTATAACCATAAATAAATAAAATTTGTATAATAAATTTAATTTTAATACTTTTAATTTTTTTTTCTGTTTGTTTGTTACGATATGATTTTATAATTTACAAAATAAAAATAATATATGTAATTAATATGAATCTATAAATATTCAAGAAAAAAAAAACCAATAAAAGAAAAGTCGGATCAAACGGGTAATAAAAATGTAAATATAACACAAAAACAATAAATGTTATTAAAAATCTATTAAGGCAAACGATACTAACTAAAAGATTAAAATTTAATTATAATAAATTTTTAATTCTTTTATTTTCAACATATAATCTGAAAAACATAAAAATTCGTAATAATTTAGAACTAAAAATAATGTTGTAATTAATTAAATTTATAAAAATATTATATATAAATAATTTAAAATTTAATTTTAACAAAATTATTAATTAAGTATAAAAATAAAACGTCGTTTCATTAAATTAAATATTACCAAATATAACCGAATTTTCGGGACCAAATTTCTGAATATCAAAAAATTAAATCTCTAAAAAATTATTCATAAAAAACCAAAAAATTTTTTAAAAAATCGAAAAGCAATAAATAACTAAATAAAAATAAAAAAAAAATTCTAAATTTAAATTAAATTTCCTAGTAAAAAAGAACAAAAACAAAATTAAATTAGCCCAAAACAAAATGGACTACATTGGTCTACAATCATTAGCTTTGACAGGAGGAGGTTTGGGTAACAGTAATAATAATAATAGTATAGCAACAGATGATTTTTTAGCATTATTCACATCATCATCATCATCAGATAATCATAATAATTTTGGTACTGGCAATAGTAATGGTGATATTCTATCATCATCATCATCATCATCATCAGCATCACTTGGATCATCAACAACAACAACAAAAACAACAACAACAACTATAATACATCAATTAATGCCAACAATTGATTTTAGTGCTGTTAATAGTGATTTTTTAAGTACAACAATAAATGATTCATTAATAAATATAAATATTAATAATAATTTTTATAATAATTATAATAATAATTTTATTAATTTTAATAATATAAATAATACAAATATAACAACAATACAATTTAATGGTACTTATCCAAGTGGTTATACATTAACACATATAATAATAGCATCAATAATTGTTACAATATTAATGATTATTATTGTTGTTGGTAATATGTTAGTTATAATAGCTATAGCTACTGAAAAATCATTAAAAAATATACAAAATTGGTTTATAGCATCATTAGCTGTTGCTGATTTTTTTTTAGGTTTAGTTATAATGCCATTTTCATTAGCTAATGAATTAATGGGTTATTGGATATTTGGTGATTGGTGGTGTGATATACATTCAGCAATGGATGTATTATTATGTACAGCATCAATTATGAATTTATGTTTAATATCATTAGATCGTTATTGGAGTATAACAAAAGCTGTTGAATATTTAAAATCAAGGACACCAATGAGAGCTGCTATTATGATAGCAGCTGTATGGGTAATGTCTGGATTAATATGTATACCACCCTTATTAGGATGGAAAGTTAAAAGACCTGAAGGTCAACAATTACCACAATGTGAGGTAAGTAATTAATATATTTTATTTTTAATTCAACAATTTTTTTTCCATTCTATTTTGTAAAATAATGCAAAAAAAAAAAAACAATTTGTTTATTCCATATAATAAAAATACAAATAAATTTTAGAATAATCTCGTTGAAAACCACCATTTTAAATAAACACCAATTGGATGTGAATTTTACATGTACATAAACAATTATAAATTGTAGGGGAGATTTTTTGATTTTGGAAAATGAGTTTAATTAAAAAAAAAGAAAACACAGTGTTTAGAAAAGTTGATTTATTGCAGTTTTATATACTTGTATCTATATTTACACAACACACCAGGTGTTTTTAACTTTAAAATTATTTTTAATATTGATTGAAAATTTAAATTAAGTATACTATATACATATATTTATTTAATTATGTTTAAAAAAAACACTTAAAACAAATATGTATCCTAGAAGCATTTTATAATTACTTCTCAAATACTGCACTTTCAAATTAATAGCGAATTTTTTATGTGAATTATTCTCATTGAAATGAATGCCTTCAGTTATTTTGGAGTTTCTGATTATATCTCGAATTTTTTATAGCAAAAAATCGATTTAATATTAAGTGGATTGCTATTTTGTTTAAAAATTTCCGGAATCTATATGTCATCATTGGGAGATAATTTATAGGCTTAAAACTCAAATTAATAACTTGATAAGATTTAAAATTTGTGCCAATATAATCTTTAAGAGTAATTTCATTGTAATTTTATTGTAACTATTACTAAATATTTATCATTTTACTATGCGATACGGTGAACTTAAAAATAAAATAAAAATAGTGTTCTATACATATTTATAAAATATAAAAAATACGATAAATCATCAGATTAAATAAATTTATGCTATGTTGTGCTTGGTTAATGCTATATAATACAATACTTGAAAGTTTTTTTAACCACTAATATTTTTTATAAACAAAATAAACACTCTGATGTAAAACATTAAAAAGTTTTTCATTTTTAAAAAAAAAATGTTTTTATTATTATATTTTTTATTGCAATGAGAGTTTTAACAATCCATTTATCTCAAAGGTCAATTCAACCATTTTTTAAATGTTTTTAATCATTTAACTGCATATCTCCTCTGCAGGCTACTATATCTCTTGAAAATTCTAATATTCTTGATAGCCAAAATAAAATATCCTATTAAAAAACCATTAAATGTAAATGTACGAAACACAAAAGAGGAAAATATGTAAAATAATATACTTCTTATATAAATTTTTTACATAATTTATAACGAAATTGACGGCGAATACACTTCCCATCATCACACCATATGCTTTCTTTTTTTTAAAAAAAGAAAAAAGTTTGAACGTTTTTTGTTAAACTTATTCATAAATAAATTTGACATTATATCATTTTTTTTTGCTTTGCTTTTAAAAGTTCAAATTTATATGATCATTATTTGTATTATATATTTAACTAAATTATATAGAAGAAAAACATCAAGGAAACAAAAAAATAATATGTTTTACGTAATTCGAGCATAAAATTGAAAAAAGATAACTGTTAGCCTAAAAATGGGGACATTTATTTTATAACTAATCTCTCCTTTTTTTTGGAACAACAGAAACAAAAAAAATGTTTTATCCACGCGTGTACAGATACAGACTTAGTTGGTAATTGTGAGAAGACAACGAACGGGTATTATTTTTTTTATGTAATATTTCCATGATAATATATAAATTGAAAATAACTTTTTGTATATTAAAGATTATTTTTAAAAAGGATACGAACCCTGTAGTATATGTCATTATGTTTGTTTTTGTTAATTTTCCGTAGATTTTTTTTTTATTTGTACGATTTTTTTTATATACAAAAAATATATGCTTAAGCGCCAGTATGACGACATGTCATTTAAAAGTCAAATGAATTGTAAAAAATAGGACAAACCATGGCCAGCCAACTAAATTATAAATAAATTGTGTTTAAACATACATATGTATTTCAAAAATTGGTTTGAAGAGTACCGAGAGTAGAAAATTGATAATTTATCAAATTAATAAACTAGGCAAATTTAAGTCCAATTACGTTTATGTTATTTAATGGTCAAAAATATTTCATTTATAAAATAAATAAAATGGCCTATTTTATTATTTACTATGGTGTTCGTAGAAAAAAACGATTTTATTATCGGTTTATGTTAATAATATAAAATGGTAAATATTTTATTTAGCTGATAATAATAAAATTATATTTCAGTAATTATATTAAGTCAAACTATTTGAATGCAATAATAAATTTAAAGATAAATTTTTATGTTTTATAATAAATTTAAAGATAAATTTTTATGTGGTTCCTTAAATTTTCAATTTTAAGGTATTATTACGGTAATACTTTAGTGAAAAAATATAGTTAATATATATATTAATTTAATGAATTTTCACAATTCGGTAATGTTAATGTTACATTTTATAATTAAAGACATTTATGTTCTAATTAAGAACGAAAAGAAAATATATTTTTTTTACAGTAAATGAAAAATGAAAAACTTAATTAAACTTGGAAAATGGTATACGTTCTATCTACACAATTTTATTAAATTTATATCAATTTAGTTTTAATATATGAAAACAAACCATTTTTGCGGTTTTAAACTTGGCATAACTAAATAATTTTATTTATAAGAAATTATTTCCAACTCTATATGTAAAATATATTCGACAATATTAACTTAATTTGAGTAAAAAAATTTTATATACTTATTATAAAATATTTTCTATTTTCTGAAATTTTCGTGTTGAAAATTCAACAAGTTTATTGAGAAACTTAAAATATACAAAAAAATTAGTCCTACTAGAAAAAACAATATTATGTACTAAAAATTAGAGAATTTAATGAGAAAAAATTTTAAGAAACGTATGTATATTTGTTTTTCGTATTTTTGGTAACAAAAGCGAAAATGTTGCTAGAGGTGTTAAGATACAAAAAACATATAAACTGAAAGATAAATTGTTCTTATTCTATATTTTCTTTTAAACTTGAATACACATGACAAAACAAAAATACATTTTTCTTTTTTAAATTAAAAATTTATGTTAAGGATTTTTCAGTTTTCTTGGAAATATGTATTTTTTGTTAATTTTATATTTTATATACAATTTAATTTTATGTGCCTATAAATGTGAATATTTTTTTGATGAATTTATTTTTTTATTATTATTATTTTTTATTTTTATTTTTTTTTGTCATTTTTCTGTGTTTTACAGTGATAAAGAACCATAAAAATGTGAAATATATTTAAATATTTCATTTTCTATAAATTTTTTTTTACGTATTTTTTCTATGTTTTTGGGTTGACTTGAAATTTTCCTGAATCGGCTTAAACAAAAAAAGACATTAAAACAATATATTTTTTAATAAATTATAGAATTTTTTATTACTTGTATTTTTGCTGGTGAAAATGGAAAAAATTAAAAATTTGTAATAATAATTTCCAAACACCCTGTTCTTGGGTAGAATTTCAAAATATAAAAATCTATAAAATCTCCAACAATGAGAAAAAAATACAATATAGAAAAAAATGTCCTGAAATGACATAATGAAAAAAAGGGAAACGTTAAATTTTAAATACTAATCGCTAATGGAAAAAAAAATCACTTTTTTACTTGAAATGGAAATCCTGTATAAAATCCTGAATAGGGTGTTATTATATTTTGTTTTTGCATTCTTTTTGTCACAACAAGAAAAACAATAATAATAACATAAAAGAGAAAGGAAATGAGCTTTTGAATTAAGGTAAAATTGCGAAACATAAAAATTGAAAAAATAAAATATGTAGGAAAAAAATAAGTCGTACAAGGAACTACTAAAGTTCATTAAGGATTTTCTATATAACTATATATACATATTCTATGTATATATATATGTATTTTTATAAAAACAATGAAGATAATTCAGGAAATTTCAATTTATGCAAAATTTAATTTTAATTTTTATAAACTGAGTGAAAAGTTGCAAATTTTTTTATTATAAATTTTGTTGAAGGTTTTTAATTAATGTACTACCCTCTAATAAGGATATTAACTAAATTAAGATTATTTTTGATAATAAACAAGCTTAAGTTAATTTCCATGTTAGGTTAAAGTTGAGGTTCCATGTTAGGTTAAACTTTCAATAGTTAGGTTAAATATTACCGAAGTATTTTCCTCGTGTTCCCGCATATTTTCCAAAGGATCCTAAATGTTTTCCAAAGTTTTGTATCTATTAGTGACCACTAATGTGTCAGCTTAACTAAATTAACTAAACGGATTCTAATTTCTTGTATAAATTATTTAAAATTCATTTAACAATATTTTTGCTGGACATTGTCTACATTTTCATTGATGTTTAAATTGATGTTCAAAATAAACATTTTTTTTATACTCTGAAAATGAAAATAATTTTATGAAATTTAAAATATACATATTTCCAATTAAACTCTGAAAATGAAAATAAAAAGCTTTCCTTAATTAGTAACTGGATACAATTCATTTTTCTAATTGTTTTGAATTAAATATTTTTTTTGATCAATTCTTATTTATTATTTCTTTCAACTAGTTTTTGAATAGTTGCTTCCAGCTAATTTATTAATTTTAATTATATCCGAAAATATACATAATTTGTATACAAAATTTCATTTTTCAATTAAAATAATAAACATGGTATATTTTTCTTGCCAATTAATCTTTTGTTGTTAACATTTATGAAATATCGTTTGTATTCAAAAATTTTTATACGTACTATTATTATCCTTAGGGTAAAACTCGATTAGTTTATAATTTTCTATGTTAACAAAATTTTAGTAGTATAGTATTATACGTTAATATAGTATGGCAAAACGGAAAATAAAAAATAAAATAGTTTTAAAACATTTTTTCGTCCTCTTAATAATATTAATTAAATTGCATAGCTATGTAACCTAATTTTAATATAAAATTATAAGATTCTTTATAATAAATAAAAAAAAAGTTTTCGTTGCTTTTAAGAGAAATAACATTTACTACCCAAAAATACATTATAAGAAGAAGTAAAAAAAAAACTTTATTATACATAATTATATTTTGTTCTCATGCAACTTTGGTATATAATTTTTATCAGTTTTGACGACGTTCATTTAAATTTTTCAACATTATGGATATATATATATATATATGTATAAAAGTTTAAGAAGAAAAATCTAATGGAAAACAAAAAAATTATTTAAATTCTTCAATATTTGTATAGAGAAATTAAAGATAATAAAAGTTAATATATATAAAATAATATATGTATATATATATGTGTTAATTTTTTTTTTCTATATAGATTTTCAGTATATATTCTGTTTTCCATTTATATGTATTTGCATGCAAACTTTTACATTTGCATTTTCATTTTATTAATAATACCAAGTTCGACAAACTTATATTCTCAACATATTTTTTTCCAGGAAATTTTAGTGCTGCACAAGTGACATAAAATGTATGCATTAAAAATATTGATAACTTTTAAAAAATATTTATTTGTGTATAATTTACTGTGGTAAAGCGTTATTTTGATAAAGTTTTTAAATTTTTTTTAAAACATATAAAAAAAAATTAATTTTTCAGTTTTAACGATCCATAAAATTCGAATTTACATCAAAAATTTGTGTTTTGTTTTATATTAAGTTTTACATGTAATTAAAAAAAAAATTTAAATTCAAGAATAAAATGAAAAAAATATCTGTCTTGATTAAGAGTTTTTCAAATTTATTAGTGAATATTTAAAATGAAGTATAAGGTGGGCCATAATTAACTGAACATTGTATTTTTGATATAATTTTTTTATTTTTTATTAAAAATGAATCATTTTGATTACAAAAGATAGATGAAGAGTTTTAAAAAAAATTAAATTTTAAAAAATAAGATTTTTTATATGCCTGCCATCAGCCTCTTCCCAAGCTGCTGCTCTTTGCTGTACCTAGTCCATAACTAAAGCCAAAACTGGTTGATCAATCGCAATAATCTCATTTATTATGTTGTCTTTTAGTTGTTGCAGTCCTTCCGGTTTATTTGCGTATACACGATCTTTCAAATATCCCCACAAAAAGAAATCTGGTGGTGTTAAGTCAGGTGATCGTGATGGCCAATTAGCATCTCAAATCGTGAAACGATACGGTTACCCAAAAACCGTTCGCAACAAATTCATTGTTTCCCTTGCAGTATGGGACGTAGCTCCGTTTTGTTGAAACCACATTTTTTGAGTATTATCAAGTTCAGGAAACAACAAAATTTTAACATAGCCCTGTAACGCTCACCATTTACAGGAATATCAGCAGGCAGGATCTAAGAAGTACGGGCTGTAGATTGCCATCCTCATCTTGGAAGAAGTAAGATTGCCATCCTCATCTTGGAAGAAGTACGGGCTGTAGATTATGTCTGCTGATATTCCTCACCAAACTGTGACTCTAAGTGGATGCAACGGACGCTGTTGAATCACTCTTGGGTTTTCAGTGCCCCCGATTCTAAAATTTTGCTTCTTAACATAACCACTAAAATGGAAATGCGCTTCATCGGTCATTATAATTCTTTCATAAAATCAGGATCATCCGTTAATAATTCGGTCAGTTTTGCACAAAATCATGTACCATTTGTATCTTGTACGGAAACAGCAATCATTTTTTTCATTATTCTCCGCAATGAAGCTGTTAACATTTGAAGTTGAGTGGCACGTTAACGAGTCGATGTTTCAGGGTTCTCATTTACGCTCTCCCGAACTCGTTCGATATTATCTTGGCTTCGTGCTTCAAGCGGTCTTCCACTCCGAGATAAGTCACTAACAGATCCCGATGACTGAAAACGAGTGACTAGATTGCGTACTTGATTTCGTGATGGTGCTTTTCGGGTGTTGAAAAAATTTCGAATTTTTCTGTGGGTTTGAATTATTGAATTTTGACTAGCAAAATAAAACTCAGCCATTTTTGCTCGTTCCTCAATCTATACATGGCTACTGAAGCTCCCAAACGTTGTTTCTAATACTGAAAAATAAAAAGAAAAATATATCAAAAATGCAATGTTCAGTGACTTATGATGGCCCACCTTGTATATTTCAAAATAAATGCAATAACTTTATTTCATACAAAATATCACAGTAAAGAATATTAATTTCTTTTTGTAAATTATTATTATATTGAAGATTTTTCCAATGAATCCTTTTCAACTATTTAAGGTAGTTTTTGATAACAAAAATCCCAGGATTTTTCAATTTCTGGGATTTTTGTTATCAAAAACTACCTTAAATATTTTTTCTTTAATCTTGATAGATTTTTGAAATAATCTCTTAATCTTTGTTAAAAGATTTATCAATTTTATATATAGATTAAAATATATATACATATATAGATCTTTCTTCAGATTTAGACAATTGGTAAGTTTGAATTTTAACCATTAATTTAACTTTCTTAATATATATATATATATTTTTCATATAATACTAAATAATATTATAAGAATTCAAAGGATTTTAGGAAGAACTTTTCTACAATATGTTTTTTTAGTCATCATTAAAAATAATGAAGATAATACATAAAATAAAAAGTTTAATATTTAGCTATATATATAAAAAAGGAGCTAAGCGAAAAACCAACAAAGACTTTTATCTCAAATATATTCAAAGATCTGAAGAGCTCTTTTATTATAGAATGCCAATACCCAAAACAAATTTTTATGGTTTTTTTAGGTACATATTAAAGTATACATTTTAAGTATACAATAAAAGAGAAAAACAATAAATTTTCTATTGAACCTTTAGTTCAATGCTGCAGCCTACAAATATTTATGGTCAATATTCATTATTTGCAAAATATAATTACGATAATGAGACCACAATTAACTTTGGTGGTTGTAATTCAAAAATTCTGGAAAGATACAACAATTTCAAGCAATCAGGGCAATTTTCTCCAGAATGAAAAAAAAAAAAATTTTTTATGCAATTTATTTAGTAGCTTTATGGCACCTCATTTAGTAGATTTATAAATGAAGAATATTCATCAAACCTGTATAGAAAAACAATTTTTTTTTGGAAAAAATAGCTATATTGCATGCAATATAAAGAAACATTTTCTGTCGTCAAATAAAGTAAAAAAGTCAATTCTGGTTAAATGAGTATTTTGCACTCCAATAAAGTTAAATTGCTTTAATTCAGCAATTCATATTTAATTCGGCAATTAATATTTACATTGCAATAATGTTTAATTGTGGAATAATTTGTAATTAAATAAGTTTGGAGATCTCAAAATTGTCTTAACATGCAACATAAGATAGCTTCACAAATTTGCTACGTCAATTGTTACGTTTATAGACAGGATCAGGATCAGGATTATTCGATTCGAACAGTCCTACAAGCAATACTAGATATTTTACAGGCCTACAAGCAATACTTATTTAATATGTATTTAGTACTTTGCTAAATACATATTTTAATTGTGCAACAAACAACGGACATCAGTTAAAATTTGATATAAAAAGTTTTAATAGCTACTGTATAGCAGTATTTATTTTAATTGTTACGGTTATACATATTCACAAATCTTTACTTACGAATCCTTTTTTTATGACAGCTTAAAATCTAATAAAATTAATATTTACCTATAAACAATGGTACAATTAAAGGTTGAATTTTAATTGAAAAATATTATTTTACAATGTTATTAAATAATTTGCAATTACATATATAATTTTCTTAAATACATATAATATTTTGTAAATTTTGGTTTAAAAAAGGATTGATGTCGATATTTTCGTTTCTTTTACTATTGTTAAATTTTTCATATATGTAATTATATTATTTTTATATAATTTTGATTCTGTTCATTGTACCAAAAAATCAAAATAACTAGAAAATTTTATATCACAAAAAAAATGCGTACATATCCTTTTATAACAAAAAAAGAAGAAAAATAACAAGAAAAAAATAACAGAACTGGGATTTATATTAGGGAAAACCTTTTTTTCTTAATAAAATAAGCCGAAATGGGTAAAAAACCTATATCTTTTTTTGGGAGTTTTGGGAAATTTTTCACTTCTGAACCCTTTTTCATTTCTACCAAACAATAAACGGTAACAACAAAATAAAATGGAAAATTTGCACAAAAGATTTTATTTTATGTTGGAAATTATACATAAAGATATATAAATATGTACATAATTTTTTTTAATATTTATACATATATAATAATATGATAAATATGTATATACATTTTTACCCACCACTAGACCAGATGTTTTATATAAACTTAATAATTTATTTATGCTGTTGATCTTAAAACCAAAATTAAACTTTTTTGTTGTTACTAACAAACAAAATAAAAATATATTAAAAGAAATAATCCTTTTAAATATTTTGTTCATTAAATTTAAATTTATTGTATTAAATGAAAATGAAAAAAAAAAATACAAAGAAATAGAACCAAAAAAATTGTCTCTCATTTTACTTTACTTTCTCTTTGATTTCTTTACCAAAAAATCATCAGATACCATGATTTTCGCTTAAAAAATCGTATAGTTTTGTTGACGAGATCAAAATCATTTTCAAATGCTTCTCAATTTACCATAGATTACATGCTTTTAAATAAATAATGTATTTTAACATTGATAAGTTTGTATGTATATACAATTTTACTTGTATCATTTATACAAAAAAAAAAAAAAAAAAAATCGGATACAATTTGTTTATTATATATTTACATATCTATAGATATATGTATATATCTTCAGATAAATGTACATATAAATATGTATACTCAAAACACTCATATTGTTAAGTTCATTTGAGCGATAGACGCAATTGAATTATGTTTGAAACAACACCCTATCAATCACATTAAACGTAAATATCCTACAAAAAAAAAAAGCAAAGACAAAAATGAAATGGGATGTCATTAAAAAAAAAAACAATATATAAAAGAATATAAATAAAATAACATTTTGAACGACTGAACGACATGTTATTCAGGAAATTTGTAATTCTACATTCTAATTTTTTCTCAAAATTTTTCCTTTTTCTGTGGATATATGTAGAAATTTTTATTGGGTTTGTATGTTTTTTTATTCTTCTAAAGTGAAATTTACAAGACAAAATCTATATAATTTCATAAAGAACAAACAATATTACATAAATATAGGAAAAAAAAAAAAGTAACTTATTGAATTGTATTTGAATTGTATTTATTTGTCACAATTTTTCTCTTTACATTACAATATATTCTGACAAATAGGAATTCAATATATAATATTATACGGCATCGAAACTGATTATCTTTTGATCAGGTCTGTTTGGGCGTTATCAAATCAGGAATTAATCGAGTTACACAAAAATGAATTTTTGTCTTAACAGTTCCATATACACATATAGTAACAACTAACAAGGAGGTAGTATTTTTATAGGAAACCACGAATTAGACTCTTGATATAACATAAATTAATAATTTTTAATATTATGGTCGTCTGTCAATGAACACGTGCAAACGAAATTTAGTTGAACAAGTAATACTGAAATCATTTCTAAGCAAATTCATATTTAAGCTTTTATTTAAATATTTGCAGTAGTCCGATTCGTGGTGCCCGCTGAATATTATTTTGGGGAAATCGCAGTCTGCAGGACCTTCATTAAAACATTGAAAAAGTATGCAGTTGATTTAAATCAATAATTTTGCGGAAATACGATATTGTGATTGTTTATTTTAATGTTCATCCTTTTTTTATGTATGCCCTTTAATTCCAAAATTTTCTTATAGCTTTTGGAAGGGAGTTGTATGTAAGACAGCAACACAAAATTTGTCTGAAACAAAATTTAACTTTTTTTATTAATCTTGGAATATTGAGAGCTTGTAATAATAAAATCTAGCACAAGAAAATTTAACATTTGCAAAATATACACCACAAAATCTTGCGATAACAAAATTTTAAAAAAGTTTAATCAAGCGAGAAAGTTGAAATGAAAATTTTTAATTGGGTATAGAAACTCACATTAAAAAATCTTGCATATTTGTTTTATTAAAAAAATCATTTATATAAAAATTTTTTAACTCTTACAAAATAAAATTAATTCAAAATTCACTCAAATTTTAAAAATGATTTCTTTAATAAGGAGCCATCAATAAGATGCTGTATGTATATGAAAAAATGTAGTAAATAATAATATTCTGAACAATCCTCTTCTTGATCTGAAATAATTGGTAAAGTTTTCTATTTCCTAAAGTATCCATAACTTTTATATAAATTGTTTATAATCGATTATGTATGTTTTTTTTTTTTTGGTGCAAATCTGGAAAGACACTATTAGGAAAACGCTCACACGTCCCTTAGTAGTGTGGCACTTTAACCCACTAAAACACTTCCCTAGATCACAACCAATCAATTTAAGATCGACCACTAATTTGTTTATCATGTTAGTTATAATCACGTGTGTAGGAAAATTATTATATTAATAATTAAATTCCAAATGAGTTATTCCATAATTTCATGCGGTTTGGTTCTTCTAAGTCGACGGATGTTGTTGTCGACAAACAATACAATTTCCAGACGTTGATTGTGCTTTGCTGCATTTTTCCTGATTCCATCCGTGACAAATTCAATTCTTAAGTCGAAAGTTTTAGTAAGAGGCCTAGACTTGATTTGGGCTGTTGTACGATGGAAAAATAAGAAGCAATCCAATTTACTATATATTGAGCTTTATTTATTAGCAAGTTACTTTTTTTAAGTGATATTGTATTTTTAAGTTTTGTAGTTCAGTTGCGGAATTGCTGAATGTCGATAACACATATATTTATTTTTAAAAAATGATGAATAAATTTTGAATTTATTTATTTTTGTACAAAAACTCTAATATGTATATACAATATAAATATATATGTATATATATATATATATATATATATATATATATATATATATATATATATATATATATATATATATATATATATATATATATATATATATATATATATATATATATTGATTTTATATATATCTATATATAAAAATATATATATTTATATGTTCAAGGTTATTGCTATTCAATCGTTTTGACATCACAATGTAGAAAAAACGCTATCAAAATATTTACGATATTATTAGAAATTATGCGAAAACAAAACAAAATTTCTGGTTTCATCTCTTTATTTAGATTCTGGATTATATTTTTAATGTGGAAAAGAAAAAAAATTGATTTGAAATAAAATTTGAACTACATAGAAATAAAATCCAATTAATTTTGTAGCTTTAATTGCCTCTAAATATTGATTTATTACAAAACTCAACACAAAGCAAAAAAAAATTCACAGTTTTTGTTAGAAACATTTCTAAAAGATTTAAATAGAAGATAGGGTAATATACATATATACTAGTTTTCAAATCTCAGGGGATGAATTGGATTTTATAAACTTCAGAGTTCTATAAATGATTGAGAAACTTATATAGTGTTTTAAATCTTGACAATAAAATTTTCTCATAATATTATATAAATTTGCAATATCATCTGATTTGTGAGAAAGAAAATAATTCTAAAGCTTGTAGTGGTTCCACATAATATTTTAACAAAACTCTATTAGAAATTATCCTTGTAAATATACAACGCTTTTCACTTCAAAATTTTCTATTTTGCAAATATGATTTTATGTATGTATAATATTATGTAGATTGAAATTTTTTGTGTGAACTTTAAAATCTCGAAAATAATAAATTTATATTAAATATGTCAGAAAATATATTATCATTAGATTAAGCATTTTAAAAATTAGTGCTTATTACATTTTCAGTTTTTTTTCGTAATTATGAAAAATTAAAATTAAGGTTCGATGTTATCATAACTTTTAACTTAATCATAATATCGAAATGAAATTTTTTAAATTCTTTAGGATCTTCATATATATCAGTTACTGCGGTTTCAAATTATCATCGCATTTGTGGGTCAACAGTACGATTTTACTTTTTTATAAGCTCAAATGACTGACTAAAATAAAGTTTACAAAACAAACGTGGCGATGGCTCTATATCTGACTCTAATGAGTTATTTAAGCTATTATGTCATTGTCTCATCAATTCGTTATATTTCGAAGTTCAATATTTATCGGAATTCGGAATTTATTACTTTCGAAGTTTATTCTACTTTTTAGTATACTACATTTTACAAATCGTTCTTCCAAGTGTTCTTTATTCCCTTTGATATATTTAACCTGAATTCTTCTTAGGATACAATTTTTAAAAAAAAAAAAATTTTTTTTTTGCAATGTAATATAATTTTTATATGTTTTGGAATTTTCTTTCAGGTTTTTGTTTTTTCCCCTTCCTTACTTTCTTTGGCTCCTTTCGACGGGAAACAGGAGTAAAATATTTTATTCTAGCAAAATATTATAGATATAGAAAGTGTATATAACCTCATTATTATTATTATTATTTTGGGAATACAAAATACCTGAATATGTGGAAATGAATTTATATATCTATATATGCAGACTAATATCTATTGTTATAATATTATTTAGGTTAGGTTTTTTTTCCCTTCAAATATTCACATATATTATGGAATTTAACATGTGAAAAAATCCTTTTTCCTTATATTTTCGTTGTTAGTAACAGAATAAGAAGAACCCTTCATACGTAATAGCAAATAACTTTATGTTTTTTTTTGTGCTTTCTTCCGTTAATACTCCAAAAACAAATTTTTTTTCTACTTTGTGTGAAAGTATATTAAACCAACAAAAAAATACGTATAAACATGAAAACTTCTAAACATACAATTTAATGGATACAATGAACAACATAAAAATGTATTTATAAGAAAGATGAGGCATTTTAAATGAATTTCGATTATGAGAACGTATATGCGAATGAAATTATTATAATCTATATTATAAAGAAAAAGAAATATTTTTTTTTTGTTTTTTATGTAATTGTGAAGATATGTAAAAACATATTTCATACTCTAAAGAAAAAATAATATAAGCAAGTCAAACAATATGAGAAAATATTCTGGGGAAATTAAATTATAATATTTTGTCCTTGATGAGTTCATTTTTTTTTTTTGCAAGTGTGCATTGCAAAAAAAAAATGTTGTATAAGTAATATATTGCATAATGGTGTTTTTTTAACATTTTTCCTTTTTAAAATGTTTATTTTGAAAACTCATCTACACACAGAAGAGAATATTAAATAAAATGTGAAACAGAAAAGAAGCAACTTAATGGTTTATTAAATTATAAAAAAATTTTTTATATCTAATCCAAATCTATATATAAAATTAATATCTAAATATGTACAGGGAAATTGTGTGAAGATTAACTCAATTTTTAAATACGCACTTATATAAAGTTTAAATAAATTTAAAAGCAAATGAAATAATTTGCTATATGTACAGTTTTTATAAATTGTGAAATTTTTTTTGGTAAAAATTTGTTGTATCAATAAAATACACGTCATATGATAGAATTTATGTATTAATAATATAATACGAAACAAAATTTAACAAAAAAAAATCCTTTTAATTAAACAAACTAAAATGTAAAATATAATTTCCAGATTCGAATTTTGATATGAAATTTATATAAAAAGTGTTCAAATATTAATTATAAGAAAGCAAATTGGCCGAATGTTTTACAAAAAGTTGCCTTCCACAAAAGAAGACTTCATCTTTCTTCTTCCTACCTTTATCCCATTTATCTGGGATCAGCTCTCCTAGTTCTAACCTTCCAGGATGGTCTATCCTGAGATATCTCTAAGATATATCATTCCTCATGTTTTATTTTATGGTGTTTATCCACCTTGCTCTGAGTATATCTCTTTTTCTGTGGCCTATACTGCTGTTCATAGCAGTATAGACAATACGGTATCCCTGCGCATTACATGGCTATTCCACCCGAGTCGTTTTTATTTTATTTTTTCAGTTATCGGAGCTACTTTTAGACTCCTAGTATGTGATCATTCCTGACCTTGTCCCGAAATGTTACCTCCGATGCCCATCTGAGCCTTATACCTTCGGCAGTACTGATTTTATTTACATACATTTTAAGAGTTGCTCTGCGCTCTGATCCATAAAGCATTGTTTATAGATTTTTCATTTAAGCTTTGATGGCATTCTTCGATCGCATAAAACCATTGAGACTGATTTCCACTTCAGTCATCCCACGTTGATTCGGTGAGAGACATCATCATCAACTTTCTCACTGTTATTTATTACAGATCCAAGGCATTATTGTCCGCATACAGAATGTTCCATTGGATAGGTTTTTGCAGATCGACTGTTATGAAATCCATGACCAGGTTAACCGACGTTCACTAGAAATGACGATGAGACACCTGCTGAACGTAGGATTTTGGGTGTGCAGCTACTATCTTTGAAGATTTTTACTTATGTTTCCGAAATATTTCTACTTCGCAGTGCAGACCAGCTAGGTATCTTTGAAGATTTTTACTTATGTTTCCGGAATATTTCTACTTCGCAGTGCAGACCATATGGTGCCTTCTCTGTGTATAATATCTTTTCTTACGTAATACTTTTCGATGAATATTATAAATTTGTACAATATATTTTCTTACGTAATACTTTTCGATGAATATTCTAATTGTTTGAATTACATATGTTGTGGAAGATCCACCTACAAAACCACAATGATTTTGACTGACGTTCGAGATTTTTGACATTCTATTGCAAATGACTCTTTTCAAAATATTTAAGCTGTGCCGTAAGCTTAATTCTTCTGTAGTGTTCGCATTGCGATACGTCACATTGGTTATTCTAAATTAAAATAAGAAAGCTGCATATTTTTCAGCCAGCAAACAGGGGCTAGTAGTTTCCGTATCCGGATCCATGACTTTGCTATTTTTCATTCGTTTCAGCGCAGCATCTAGTTCTTCAGATGTTATCTCTTGACTGGGGCGAACTACTGGATTTAATTCAGCTGGTTGCTTTAAAATTCTTTGTTCAAGAGTCCCAAGAAGTACTATTTCCGTATCTTATTTATTTCTGTAGCGTGCACGCCACCAACTCTTTCATCTTTAGCGTGCACGCCACCAACTCTTTCATCTTTAAAGATGTAAAAAATTAATTGGATTATCAAAATTCATAATTAGATCAGGGATCACTTATCAGTTAAAGCGTTCGAGTTGTTTTTTTATATTCAAATTTACTTAGAAATTGAACTTTTATAAATTAAATAAATATCGAAATTAATCTAGTAATAAATAAGTGAAGATTAATTAATAAATAGTTTTTAATAAGTTAATAAATGAAAATGTGAACTGTACGGAACGTGTTTTAATTTAATTAAATGAACAAATTCAAGTTACAGTACCCACATTTCATTAGTTGTTACCATTTTACTTTCACTAATCTTAATACATTTTGAAAATCTGATACTTTTAGCTGTAATTTGACGTTGTATATTTTCTGTCCACTATATTTTCTGTTGCTTTCTAGATCTTCGTATAACTCATCGCTTGCTTTGGCTTTCGCGACAGCTACAGCCACTTTAACTTATTTTTTGGCTAGGATATAGTTGTTGTTATCCGTTTCAGTTTTCGGTCTTTGCCAATTTTTCAAAAAATCTTTACTTTTGGTCTCCTGTTGTATCAAAGGATACCACTTCTTGGTTGTTTTTTAAAGGACATTTAGTAACTACAAGGCACTAATTTTCTTTTTCAATGTATGGATATATTGGCGAAATCTGACAACGTCGTATTAATTATGTAAGTTTGTTGAAGCTGTTGTTTCAATTCTTTGACAGCTTCAACTGCCCTACGCAGTTTTGAGTTTATACCATCTAAATTTCGGTGCACACGGTGGTGATTCATTCAACTTTATGTTCTTTTTAGCTTTAAATTTCCGACGAGAAGTCGATGTTGCGACGTTAGCGGTTCTCCTGGTATAACTGTAAAGTCACGGAATTACAAAAATTTACGGGATTGGTTTACTGGATTATTTTTATTTTATTTTTAGGGATTTAGTACTTAGGGGATTTAATACTTTACGGGATTTTGTGCTATGGGAATAGGGGAACTAAAAGCCTGCAAATTCAAAATCCCATAAACACACAATCCCGTAAAGTATTAAATCCCGTAAGTACTAAATCCCTAAAAATAAAATTAAAATAATCCAGTAAACAAATAAAAAGTTTTATCAAAATTTATTTATTGAGGCTAATTGAATAAAACACCAAGAAATTGAATTTGTAAAACTTTAATTATATTATGTGTTACACTTCAAATAGTCCAATTTGGAAATTGTGGTCTTTTTTTAAATTGTTCTTTTAATTTTGCTATTTCTTTCCATTTTTTTTTTATTTTTGGGTAATTTTTCACTGTATTGCAACTTTTCAATGCGAGACTTCGCTAGAATCAATTCCTATGATACATCTTGTAAAAGCTGAAATACGAAAAAAAAATTCCTAATAGTAGCACAATTTAAGAAACTAGTTTGCTAGATCATACCATCCGAAAACTTAATATCTTTACAATTTTCCTTAATTGTATTGCTACAATAAAGAAAAAACGTGTATGCACCACCACATATACTCATAATTAATTTATGCTCATAATTATGCTCATAATTAATTCTATCGAGTGATATCACGTCATTTTGCAAAGTATTATACCAACCCAATTTTTTCTTCTTACTTCCAACATTGTAGTATAGTTTGTAACCTTCTCTGATTTTACGTGCATTAGCACCTGTCCAAGTTTCTTGGTTGTTATATGCTATATCCGTTTAGTTTATTTGAATATACGCTATATCATCTCGTTAGGACAGATACTAGCTCGTCTTTTCAGGGAACGTTTCGTGTTGCGATACAAATTTCTTTTGTATTTTGCATCTATATGTACGTTTTTCTTCGTCGTTTATGGGAGACGCCCTAACATTTGACCTTTTTCGTTTTGGCTTTCTTTTCATGACTGGGAATATTTTATTTTATTTTTGGCTTACGTTTTACTGCTGGCTGCATATTTCTACGAAAGTGTAAAAATAGAAACTTACCGACATAAAACTAGTATAATTAGTTTAAACTTTAAACTATGTAATATCCAGTTGTATGTTGGAAAGTGTGTTAAATTGATCGCTGCGTTTTTTCTTTATTGTAGCAATACAATTAACGAAAATTGTCTATACATTAAGTTTTCGGATGGTATGATCTAGTCTAGAAAACCAGTTTCTTAAATTGTGCTATTAGGAATCTGTTCGTATTTCGGCTTTTACAAAAATACTACTACTATTTGCTTTTGTTAAAAGAAATGTTTCCAAGTAGGACAAACATCAAAATTTAAATTTATTTGAAAATATAAAACGTTAATTGAGGATAGTTAAAAATATCGGAATACTAAAAAGTATTATTACTAGTTCTAATAATAAATAAAATAAATATTGTTTTGTATTAAAATATTATAAAAAACTAAATATATAAACTTTTTACTAAGCTATTGTTACGGACTTCCACGAATATTAATAAGTAAATGAAATTATTATTAACCTTAACTTAATTACTTTCGTTGACATAAATTAATTTCTAATATTCGAAACGAATTATTTGTATGCCATAATCAATTTCTGTCAAATCAACGTATTTCTATTATTGTTAAACAAATAATATATAAAAAAATAATTTACTAAAATAAATATTTGTGCTTCTTAAAAGAAAATTTATTTATTTCTTAAAAATTTTCTTTACAATTTATTTACTTATGTATTTTTATTTATCTACTCAACTGCATTTTATAAACATATAAACTCTTTTATTGGAAATTTTCTCTTGATTGAAAAACAACATTGAACAGTAATAAGAAGTAGATCATATATTTTATTGTTTCTATTTTATTTTATTTTTACAATTATTTATGTTTACTACAGTATATTTACTTTTTTAAAAAGTACTTGTATACTTTTCGAAAACTTTAAAATAACGTAAAAGTTATTTTAGAAGAAAATAAAACATTTTCAAGTATTTTTTATTTTATGACAGAAGAAAAGTTCAACCAGATATCAAATACACCGACATCCATCGACATTACTTGAGTGAAGAGATATTGAGAAAAATTTAACAAAAAAAAAGTTTTTTTTTTTTGTGAAAGTTAAATCTGTTATAGATTGTGTTTTAAAACAATTGAAAACTATGTAAATGTTATACAAACTTTTAATTTTTTTTTGTATGTAGCCCAAAATTTATAAAGAATAAATTGAGTTTGAATTTGAAAGCATCGAAAGTTTACTTTGGTATAGTATAAAAAAAAAAATTCAATTTTTAAACTAACTTTTAAATTTACCTGATTTTGTTTCTATTTACAGGAATTAGAAAAAAAATCATAATTTGTGTATTAGTTTTCAATTTATAAATATTCTAAATTTGTCAATTTAATTTTCCGCAAAATTTTACAACTATTTATTATCCGATATTTTATATTTAAAAAAAAATCATAAAAACTTAGAAATAGTATATATATTTCAAAACAACAAACTGAAACTGACTAAAAGTATTATTTACATTAAATTTTTTTTTCCTAAAATGCACATAACGTAAGGACTTCGATATTTTATACACATATGCAGAAAAATAAAATACACATATAAATACAATATTAAGAAATAAAGAAAACCCAACAAAATGAGGAAAAACTTTTCTAATAATATCTTGGAATTGTATGTTGTGGGAAATAAATCGTTTAGTACGTTTTTTTTGTGTAGAAGAAAATATAATATACCTTAATTTTTCTCTTCCTTTCTGCAAATGGATTTTTTATATATTTTTATATATGGTTCTTGCTATTTTCACACCAGATATAAAATAATATTGAAAATACTGATTACTTTTTGAAAACAGGATAAAAAGACAAGATCCCCAAAAGACACAAAATGAAATGAAAATCCAAATTTAAGTTGAAGCAAGCATTTCTCAATAATTTATTATATGAAATAGAAAATGAAGTGATTGCAAAAAAATAGGACTCATCTGGCATCAAACAAAAACAATTTACAACAAAATTTATTGATTTTTCTAAAAAACCTGAGGTTTTTTGGGTTTCAAATTAAACAAAAAAAGAAAATTCTGAAATGAAACCCAACATTAAAAAATGTGAATATACAACATAAAAATACACTTTATTGTTTCACATAAGATATTTGTTGTTTTTTTTGTTGACTAACAAAAAATATTACTATATAAATAATTCCATAAAGTTTAGTAATTTGTGGAAAAATTGAGGTTTGATATTAGAAATATTTTTGTTAAAAGCAAAAGCATTATTAATGTTAGCACAAAAACAAAATTTTACAGAAAATCTGGAAAATCTTTATTTACATACATATAGCAAAATAAACAGAGTTTAAATAACGGTTACAGCTAAATTATACTACAACAAATAATAACAGTTTTGTTGTTAAAGTTGAATCTAAAATTTAATTGTTTTGTAAATTTTACCGATTAATGTTATTACATATTAATCATTTTTAATTTTTATTTCTCATATTTTTAAAATTGTGTTAATATTAAAAATTAGTCAATTTAAAAGTTTTGGTCAAAAATTATTGGCAATGGCATTTAATTTTTTAATTAAAAGTTTTTAAATTACTAATTTTAATTCGTCATAAATAGTATAACATTATTGTCGACAATGAAACGAAATCTATTTAATTTGGCAATTAAAAGTTTATTTCCTATAAAAAATATACATAATTGTAAGATTAAATTATAATTTAATCTAATAAAATTGTAAGATTTAATTATGGAATAAAGTGGTACTTTTTGCTTTACAAAAAAACTTATGAAATAATTTTTGTGGGAATAAAAACGTTTTAATGATAATAACAAAAAATTTCTTTACGATTGCGAATTTTTCTAGATTTTGGATAATAATTAATAAATTTTTTGCTATACAATAAAAATACAATGTATTAAATATGAGCTAAATTAACTAAAAAAATTAATTTTTATTCTACAAATTCTGATTATTAAATTATTCCTATAAATTTTAGCAAATCGCAAATTGTTCCTTGGTACTAAGGTACAAGTAAAATGTAACGAAATTTATGGACAACAAAAATGTAACTAAATTTATGAATTGTTAAGATTTTGCTAAGTAATCTTATTTTATTTTTTTTTTGTTCATAAGACAATTTTAATGCGCAAAATTTGGTTGGATATATTTTTGAGGTAAATTTTTAATTAAAAATAATAACAAAAATTAATTCATATACATAATGCCCCAATTTTTTAATGAAAATTCTTAAGAAGAATTATGAGTGAACACATCGCACGCAAGAAGTTTTACCAAAGTAAGAAATTATTCAGTGTACAGTTGGTTGGGTTGTTTTTTAAAGGCGTTTACAAAAAACTGAATCATAAAAACATTTAATATAGACTCAATTAATAAAGTAATAATGGTAAGGGAAAAGGCTTTTTTCTAGAGCGACAATAAGTCCTATTTAGACTTTTCGACTTTTGTTTCCGCAGAAATAAATTGAATAATTTTGTACATTTTGTTGCATAAATTCAAGATTGAATAATTTTGTACGTTTTGTTGCATAAAGTCAAATACAGGTAAACGTGTCCTTTTGTTCCATTTTCGCACAAACATTTTCGCGGGATAATGTTTATATATATTTTAGTAAACTACTTTAGATTACAAAATACATATAATGATTTAGTAAACTACTTTAGATTACTAAATACAATTAATTGGTGTGTTTTGAATAATTGGTGTATTTTTGTATTACTCAAAACAAATAATACTTTTTTTATCAACCCATGAAAATTTTCCAAAAATCGAAAATAAATAATTTTAATTCAAGCACAAAAAAGAAGGAAATTCCAGTCAAGCGATGAAATTAAAAACAAAAATCAACGTTTAAAATTAATTGAATGAAAAATAATTTACGAAACTCTAAAAAGGAAAACAAATAAAATTTAATTTTAATTTTATCGATATATAACATCCTGCTAAAAAAAAAATAAGTATATTTTATTTTTCCAATTTTTTGTTGGAATTTTTGCCCATTCTTTTGCTGTGGAAATACCGTCATCGTTCATCGTATACAAAAATTATTAATAACGCTTCAGAATCTGTTTTTTTCTTGTATTGTTGCCTTAAAAAGTATATATTTACCCTTCAAGTGCCCTTCATCAATTTAAAAGTGATAGATTAATCAATATTAAGAGCTGATTCCACAAATTGAGATTTCAATAATAAATTTTTTCTAAATATTCCTGTTTTTTTTTTGGTACTGAAGCCACAAAATAAATGGTTGGTATTTTTTGCCTTTTTTTCCTTTTGATGAAGAAAATTGAAAATAATTTGACAATGATCTCTTAGTCACTAAAAAAAATGTTGTGTAACATTTAAATAAATATACTCATTGAAA
Source organism: Empis livida (assembly GCA_963932195.1). Classification (NCBI taxonomy): domain Eukaryota; kingdom Metazoa; phylum Arthropoda; class Insecta; order Diptera; family Empididae; genus Empis; species Empis livida. The sequence continues at coordinate 27,036,331 of OZ010645.1, read as the reverse complement.
TATTTTAAATTATAATCAGAAATGGTTAATATTATTTTTAATTTTATATATTTTTCTTACTGGACTATATATACTCTCATATTGATGTTTATACATTTTTTCATACTTTTTATGATTTACTACTATAGATACATGTATATTTTTTAATGTTAAATCGCTATATAAAAATAAATAAATAAAAAAAGTGTGGACCAATTTATTGAAAATTCCATGATTAAATTCTTTCCGTTGCTTTTCCTTGTTTTGCAAATCTAGGTGTATTTTTTTTATTTCTTGTTTTTCCATTTCAATATTTTCTAGTTTTTTTTCTCCTTTTTGCTTTTTTTTAATCCCAATTCAATAAAAGAAAATCCATTTATAATAAAAATGATGGCGCAAAATTATACACTTACGAGTTAATATTAATATAACCAGAAAAAAATACTAAAAAAATGGATAATAATACCCAGGATATAAATTTATAACGAAATAAAGAATTTATTTCATTTTAAAATATAAATTTATCATATTTAAATTTATGTCAATCATTTTATTTAATTGTGAATTTATTTCGAATGGTTTTTTTGCCAAAAAAAAATAATAAAACAACAAAAAAATGAATAATCCTTGAATAGTATGGATTGTATGTATTGAGGATATATGTGTTTAATATGTAGAATTAATAAAAAAAAATTAAATTTTAGGGTTCATGATAATATTATAAGTCTGTATAAAATATTTGCATTTTAAATTAATTGTTGAACTGTGAAAATTTTATGTACTTAAAGTAGTCACTCAACACTTAAATGGAAAATCGGAAAACGTAGAACTTGGTATACTGTTGTTTCTATGCTATGTATTGATTAGGATGCTACATATTGCATGGAATTTCCGAGAAGTTTAAAATCGAAGTAGGTGTTCATCAAGGTTTGCTGTATTAGTTTAAGATTACTTTACTCATTGTGTACATAAATCATTACATAAAGTGTACATAAAGAAGATAGAGCTTTCGACTTTAGAAAAAAAAATAGGTAATTCTCAGTTTATTTACCGCAGCTGGATAGTTAAAAATTTAAATTTTTTGAGACGTGGCGGTGTTCTACTATGAGCGTTATTTGTTGTTTTGAAATAATTTTTTTTTTATAATTAATACATTTTTTAAAATGATATATTTTTTTAAATATGTACAAGTATATTTTTTAAATCTAGTTTAATTTCCTTTTATCTTTAATTTTTTGCAGTATCACCATACCGTCAAACCTGAAAGACATCTTTTGATAATTTTAATTAAAAAAAAATATTTCTCTTTATCCATATCTGTATATTATATAAGTATATATGTATATTAAACAATTGAAGTATGCAATAATAATAAATTTATACATTATATATGTATAAGAATGAACATCTCAATCTCCCAAAACGAACCCATAAACATTCTTAGAATTTCAATTGAATTAAATTCCCAGTAGTAAACAATAAATTCAGGATCCTTCAAATCGTCTCAATATTATGCCAATCTTTTTGTTTTTTCTTTGCTCCATTTTTTTTTCTTGATCTTCGTACAGAAGGAGGTTCTTCAATCTCTGATATCATCAGTCATCATTGTAGTAGTATTTATGGCCTTTTTTTTATCTTAAAATATAGAAAATATATATTTTTTTAAAAAGATATATATTAATGTAGTTGTTGATTTTCTAGAATAATTTCAGAAATAGAAAAATGGAATAAGAAAAATAAGAAACCACCATCAAAGTAAAGACAAAAAAAAGGAAAAAAAATCCGAATTAATTATCTAAATATAAATTTATAGAATGACCTCGATGGCTTTAAATACATACAAACAATCAAAAGAGAGATGTCCTTTTTTTGTTTGTTTGTGTTATTGGTTGGCCCATTATAGACAAAATAATAAGACAAAAGCAAAAAAAAAAGCTGCCCTAAAGTAAGTTTATTTTTTTTATGTTGAACTTAATTTGCATAAAAAATGCTTTTAAAAACAATCTTTATCCTTTTTGATTTGCAATAAAAACAAAAAAATAAAAGAAACCAAACAAACAAACAAACAAAGATGTTTTTATATTTTGTTTTTATAGTAAATTGTTGATGTTTTTCTGTTCAGTTTTCATGTTTATTAGTGCATGTATAAATTAAAAGGAATAAAAATTTTAACTTTGTATTATTTTTTATTTGTTACATTTTTATGTTTATGTAGATCAGTGATTTAGAACCTTTTTCTTAGAGAAACTTTTTTTTAAATATTTTTTAACTCCAGCGAATCTTTTATGTATATTCGTCCAAGTTTAAAAATCATGAGAAATTAATAAAGTTCCTTAAAATTCTGTCTCTTTTTTTCCCTAATCATACTTAAATGATACGAAAAAATCTTTGTTATAAGAATTTAAAAGCTTTTTTATAACCTGTTAATTCAAGTGTCGTGTTTTATTTATAACTTAATTTATTTTTGAAATTGAAACTACATATTATGGTATGTTTCTCTTCGCATACTTTTGACTTGAGGACAGTCGCAAACCCAGTCAGATTTCAGAATTCCTACTAGTTCTATTGTTTTAATATTTAACTAATTTAATTTAGCTGATGATGGTGTCAAGGATGTAGAAGCGTTTTTTACATAACTGTGGACTCCGGAAACAACTGGTAAATTCGTAATTTCTATACTCACGGCTAATTAAATCTATTTATTATTGTTTTCAGTTCTAATAACACTTATATATATATTTACTGTTTATATTAAGCAATTGAGTCGAACTCTTTTTATTTTGTTTTTTAACTCTTCCAGATAATTTTTTTTGTGTTTATCTTATTGAATATTGCTCAGAATAATTGATGACATACTAATTGATGACATCTCTCCTTTTTTTTGCTATGATTTAAATAAATCATTGATTTGTTTATCTTATTGAATATTGCTCAGAATAATTGATGACATAATAATTGATGACATCTCTCCTTTTTTTTGCTATGATTTAAATAAATCATTGATTTCCTTCTTCAGTTCATATTTTCTGAATACGAGAATGTCCGGATTGTAATTGGTACTGATTTTAGTACTAATCACAGGCACACATTAAATACTTGATTACTAGTAATTATTTTTCTTTTTAAAATCTTCAGATGCCTTCAGATTAGTAATAACTTGTCATGTGTTAAATTGATTAGTAATAAAATAACTTTACCATTCATTGTATTGAAAATACTTCTAAAGGAAACTGCGAACTGGTTGAAAACCACTGTTTTAGACATTTTTGTTTGATTGTTTTTGGAAAGTAAACGGAAATTTTTGATTTCAAATGTTTTACATTTAAATTGATTAAACAGGGTGATAAATATATATTTTATTTTGTTGATTTAGTAAAAAAAAATTTTATTGTATTTTTTTTTTTTTACATAATTACAATTTCTTATTGACACTGTTTAGATACATAAATACGTATTTAATGTAAAAAAAGGAACAAAAATAGATTTAAAAATGCCCTTTTTGTCTATTTAATGATAATTGAAAATTACTTTTTATATCTTCAATTTATTTAATTTTGTTTGTTTTTTAATAATTTGAAAATTTTAATAGCTAAGATTTTCTTTTAATTTTTTGGCGTCGAAAGCAAAAAAGAATTTATAATTAAAAAAAAAGTAAGGTCAACTATTTTTATATATTATTTTTCAATTTTCGTTACAATTTTTTAATTGCGCTTATATGGTATAAGATTGTTTAAAAAGAAAACAAATTTTAAAATTAAATTATTAATGTATATGTAACTTAAGTTAATAACACACTACTTTTTCATTCAATTTTCAAAATATAGTAATATTGCATATAAAAAATTTTTCATTATCTTGAAAATATCAATTACCCTAAAGGTATAATAATATAATATTTATTTTTTATACAACACAGTAAATAAATATAGGTATATATATTTTAATTTACTTGTTTTTCCAACAGTTTTTCCGGTAATATAACCCCTGTGGCGTAGCATATTTATACTACCGAACTCTTATATATACAATATATTGCAGAGGATAGAAATATTAATTTTTCTTGTTGTTGCTGCTGCCGTTAGTTATCTGTTATATTACAAAAAAAAATACAACAAAATTATATTCATGCTGTATCTTTCAATCTTTATGGACAATATTTTGCCCATACAATGCAATTTCCTATATAGATATCCTAAGTGGATTGAAGTGTACATGGTGTGAATTTCAAAGGATATCCCTATATGCGAGAATAAATATAGAAATAACATAAAAAATATTATACGATACGTACCAAAAAAGGGGTACAGATATCTTTAACCCAACTAAATGAAATAAACTTTACGTATAGACAATGTATATTCATTATAGATTATATTATGCCTTGTCCATAATGTTGAATATACAATACTATCACAGCAGTGTTTGTACTTTGGTGACTGGTATATATAAAAAAAATTTTAAATTTTATAAACGTTTGGTCTTTGCCCTAAATATTTTTCTATTCATTTGTAGATAGCAGGTATAACTTTATTAATATAATCATAATATTTTATAGGGTATTATATTAGTTAAAGGCTAAAAGTTCTACTGAATTACCGAACCCCCAAAGTGTAACCATTGGAGAGAAATTATTAGTTTAAACCCAGATGAATATACAAAATCACTATTGAAATATAGAATTTTGAACTTCACTTGAAACGTACAATTTTTTTTACTAAAAATTCAACTAATAATTTTGTTTATTGTATAGTCCATTCGACGTTATATATATTTGTAAAAACCCCAAAAGAGAAAATTTAGGAGGTGAAAATAGCTTGAATTGTATTCCCTAATAAATATATAAAATTTATTATAAAAATATGGATTTACTATGGGGTAACTAATATATCCATTTTGTAGTATATGTACATTCCTTTTTGGGAGGTAAGTTTAAAGTACAATCTTGCTAATCTACCTCTATACAAGAATAATGGAAACTATAGAAAAACTGAATTCTTTATAAACAAATAATATAGTGTTTTAGTAAACTAACACACCTAGAAACATATAAAAACGTATATAGATATATGTATATATATACTACCGAACTCATATATTATATATTCAATTATTTTCCAAGTAGTACTTATAAAATATTAAAAATCACCACCCCTATGAAAAGGTTCAGATAATAATGGATGGAATGTAAAGCATTTACACTTAGATACTCCCAATGCGGTCTATGAGAGCTAACAGATTCTATATTTTGTTAAAAAAATAATTTTTATGTTGACGTGCGCCATGTAAAATTCTGGTTACCTGTTCGGGAAATAATTACAACAAAATATTTAAAAGATTTGTTGTAGAAGAAAAAAAATACTATTTGGTAATTTATTAGTAGCATATCAAACCGGATTTTCATAGTTTAAATATTTTTGGTGATAGTTGTTATGGAGTTAAATAAAACTCTGTACATTGGAATCCTTTCTTGGTGTTTTTTTGTATATATGTATTTTCAATTATTGTCGACTAGCTTTATTAAAAATTGTTTTGATACAAAAAATCAATTATCTACATATTTTAAATTATTGTAGTCATATATTAAAATTACCAAAATTATTTATTGATTGGAAATAAATTAAAAAAACATAGATTGTTTTATATAGTTTCGATAAAGTTTTGGTTGAATAAATATAAAACTAATGTGTAAATCGTAATTATTACACATTAGTTGTATTTCTATATCATTAATAATATTCATTTTCATCGATTTTTATATATAGCTGAATGAAATTTATTTAATATTCACATATGGTTTTATTTATTTTCATATTTTTTAAATAAATTTTTATCAAAAACATTTTACTATTGGCAGAACATTAAAACTATTAATATTTATTAAAATTTGCATAAATGATTTAAATGGAAAATTTCTTACATAGTCAGCATGACCACACATAATATTTTCTTAGCCTCAATACATACATATATATATTATAATGTAAGTATATATATGTTACATACCTAAATAAACAATTTGCTATAAAATTTATAACAAAAAAAATATAAATTTTTCGGGTTTTTAATTAAAATTTAAATGGTTTAATTAATAGCTTTTATAATTAACAATATATAAAACTAATTTATATTACATATATTTCTAATAGTTTTATTGCTAATTGGATTTTTTTCTAATTAGTTTTCTTGTATGTACATAATAATAATATCTTTATGATGGTTTTTTTGATTGGTTTGTATATTATTATTTTTTTCCCAAGTATTTTAGTTTGGTTATTTTGAGAATAAGTTATTGATTTTGTATACTTTTAAAACTAATTATGAATAAATTTTTTAAATAATTCCGATTTATTTTGTAATATTAAATCTTTAGCTTTTAACATGAATATCTTATAAATACGGACGGATATTAAATTTAGCTTTGCTTTTTCTATGAAGTATTTTTTTTAAATTTTGACTTTAACAAATTATAAATGTATTAAAAAGTTCTTTAAGATGTATGTAAATATGTTTCTACATAAATTTTTAATATTTATGTTACATATAGGATGGACTTGCTAAATCGTAACACTTTTTAGAGTTGCGTTATTTTTGTGTCAAAATACTCATTAAAAGATGTATATTTAGTAAGTTAAATTTTACTGTTTTTCCTGTATGGAAAAATTAGTTTGTACCGCAAAATAAATTATTATTTACGTAAAAGAAGAAATAAAAAAATGTTTCTTAATGGCTTGGTGCAATAAAAGAAACACACAGTGTCCAATAGAGTCAAATTGACATTTACTACAATAATTATTTTATTACTTCATTGAAATAAAACTTGAAAATAAAATCTTGAAAATGTTTAAAAAATGTTTTCATTTAAAAAATGTATTCATAATTAGTTTCAAAAGTATACAAAATCAATAACTTATTCTCAAAATAACCAAACTAAAATACTTGGGAAAAAAATAATAATGTACAAACCAATCAAAAAAGCCATCATAAAGATATTATTATTATGTACATAAAATATAAAAAAATTAATTGTTAATCCCTAATTTTAACTCCAAAATCGTTAGGGTAAGTGGTACACTTAAATTATAAAGGTACAATAAGTACAACTGTATTCAATTAAGTTTTAACTTTGATTAATAGTAAGTTCTTATTCCGAATCAATGGTTTTAATCTTCATATCCCTTATTTATAACACTTTCCGCACAATCTCTCTACAATAGATAATGTTGCAGCGCAAATTTTATTGTGATATCATTTAACTATTATTTTGTTAATATTATTTATTGTAATAAGTTTAACAATACTTCAAAATGAAATTTGGAATGTAAAGTGAAATTTGAGAAATGACAAAAAAAAGAATGCATTTGGCATTCTTGGGAAAGTTTAATTTGAAATCAGACGAGTTTAATTTTTATTCTAATAATTTATACCAATTTTACAATAATGTACAGTCAATCCATATCAATGGAAAATTAAATAAAAATTCTTTTTTCAATTACAACGAAACAAATAGTTTTATTTAGTTTCCCATTAAAAGCTAGATGAGTGATTTGATTTCGTCGACTGTCCCCTACATTTTTAATATTAAAGCTAAAAAAAAAAAAAGAAATTAATTCGAAGAAATTATTTTGTATGTGTTATACAGTATTTGTTGACATTTTCTAAAATGATACAAAACTGAACTAAATGGTCTTGGATAAATGTGAACTTACAAAATATATAATTTCTATTTGTGGGGAGCGCCAAAAAAAATTTTACCGGCAGAAAGTAAAATGGTTAAGTGTGAATAATAACGACATAAAATGTTTCCATCTTTCTGCCTTCTTTATAAAAACACAAAAATATTTATATGCTAAAAACATGAAAATCATATTAAATTCTTCAATGTGTATAATGTGTGGTATAATCAAAAGATACTACGTTATATATATATATATATATTTTTTTTTTTGACTATGTTTATGTTTAAATTTATAAGTTTGTTTTCTTGTTTATCTTACGTAAATTACAATATACAGAGATAATATATATTTAGGAATTTTACGTTTTTTTTCTCTAGAATTTATAATATTTTTCAACAAAATCGGCAGGTAATCTATACGTTTGTATGGCACACTTACAATGGAAATTGTTACATAGAATTTTTATGAAGTATATATGTCAGTCTGTTAAATTGACGTTCATGTAAATTAAATTTAATAAATCAATATTTATTTTGTTTTTCTTATTTCAGAATTAAGATTTTTTTAATCATTTCAAAAGATCCTCCTTGTAGAAATCTATGTCATAGTGGTTTTTCATTAGACTGAAGGTATATAATAGTATGCTTATGACCGTATGATAGCTTTACTATTATATTAAATTCATTAATTGTTAAAAAGAGATTTAGTTAAAAGTGGAATTAGGGATAAAATATCGCATTAATATCAAATAATAGTTTAATTTTTTTTAATTGAATTTTTTTAAAATTCATTTGATCTACTTTACATTATTTTTAAATAATTTTTTTTTTATTAATCACATTTTTACCTAATTCTCATTATTATTATTCAATTATTTAAATAAAACTTTTTTAATTTAATTGTAAAAATTAATTTAGTTTTAAAATGTATTTTAGTTATTTTAATTAAATCTTCAAAAAAATTTCTTTTTTATTTCATATTTAAAATATTTAAAACGACCAACAATTTTATTAAACGGTTCTTACCAGAAGACAGTAATAACACTCTGCAAATATTTTTTTACCTTATTATTAAATATTTTCATATAAATTATATTCTGTATTTTATTACAAAATTTTCCAATTTAACAGACTATATTAATTTTCGTTGACCATCATTTATCATTTTTATTTTTTGTTTAGATCCGTCTTCTTTGTACATTACAAGAAAATATAAACAGATTTTTAAGGAACAAGGAAAAAAATCAGATTATACTTAATGACAGGAAGTAAAAATATTGTTTAAAATTTTCTACATATTGAAAAAAAATATAACAATGAAAATATAAGACCAAAATAAATGGTACCATTATTTTAATGGTTTAAAAAAAAAGATTTACATTATTGATTTTTGACTACGATATGTATGTTGAAAAAAAACAGGAAAATTTTCTGAGTATATTTTTTTTCATTAAAATGATTATCATAGGCACTTTATATAAACAATGGTTCAGGTTTTTTTTTTGTTTTTATCTTGTGTAACATAATCACAAGACTTGATAAAAATGAGTTCTCATTACTCAAATCGCGGGGTGGTAAAACATCTGCAACCACATAATTTGCTTAAATGATCTTTTATCTTCATGATGAAAATTTCACTCATTTATGGATGGTTATACTGTATAATAGAAATTTTCATTTTTTTTATATATATAGAATTATCATGTTTCTGGATAATGAGCATTTTTTATTGAGAAAATTGTGGTGTGATAATATCAATTTACTGAAGATAATTTTAAAAAATAAAGTCAAAAAAATTGTAAATATGGTAATGTCGTTAGTATATAAGTAAAAAAAATGAAAAATAATTATAAAAATTTTAATTGGAAAATTGTTGAATTTAAATTGTTTATCAGTTCGTTTATGTTTTAAAGATAAAGACAGATTTTTACATTTATATAAGGTTATAACAAAATATTTTGATTTTCTAAACACACACTTTTTGTGTATAATACCTAAGGATTAAAAGATTGTTATTTAATTATAATAAAATTTATTCAAGACTTTATATAAATTGAAAAAGTATACACATTATATATATATATATATAATATAGATAGTATTCAGTAAATTGATTTTTATGAGACATTTAGCTAGAAATTTCCTTATTTATAATACGAAACTTCCTTATTTTTACGATTCTCGAGAAAGAGGTTACAGTAGCCTAGTTTTATATAAATAATAATTAATTTTCTGGTGAGATTTATTTGTAAATATAGTTAGAAATGAATACAAACAATAACTTGACAGGGCGACAATTATATATGGTTGCAATTGTATGAACGCCTCTAAAAAAAACTATACGATAAATTATCGTCGTTTTTTTCTTAAAGTACCGTTATATTTGTAGTCTTCAAGATTAAAACGTTTCATTTAGTTTTGTAACCGTTGTGAATTGATCATGTCAGAATTACGATCGCTAATTAGGAATAATCTTTAAATTGGTTTAAAATGTGCGAACAGAAAAACCTGGGATTCAAAAAACCATTTTTTATCGTGTAATTAAACGTTTTTTAGATGTAGTATATTCAACTGCAAACCTCAAAAAAATTGGAAGGAAAAGAGGCATTAGAGTAAAAAAAACATTAAAATTGTCCTAGAACGGATTGGAAGATATTGTGACCTGGCGGCGAAAACAATCTCAAAAAATTTAAATGTAGCACGGGAATCAATTCATTATCAGTACATTACATTCCGCAAGATGGTGCTCCAGAGAGGTTTGCAGCAAATTTGATTAATTTCATACCTAATCATGTTTGCAATTCAAATTCAACCTTTTGTAAATCAAATTCAACCAATAGTAAAAACTGTATCAAAACAGGTGAATTTGAATTGACATTTGGTCAATTTGAAATACAAAATGGTCAATTTGAATTGCACAATGTTGAATTTGGAGTGCAAACCCTGTATAGGTATATTTGTCACCTGACACACAATATTTATAAATAATATATCTACTACACACAAAAAATTAATGATAAAAAAACATAGTATCTTAAAACATTCATATTCCAACATATCATTATAATTTTTTGTAAAATGTGAAAATTTCATTATAAGACATAGTAAGCTAAGCACTTTAATATCGTGCGAAAACTAAATTCCCTATACAGAATTCCGTCGTGAAAAGTAGAGATAATAAAGATCACTATTTCACTCGACAGTACGCAGCTCATTGTGAAAAAGTTATGAAATCTGTGGTATTATTTTGTTTCAATAGATGCGGCGGAAAAATCCTTTACTTACATTGTCATGTAAGTGGAGACTTACTTAGTTAGATCCAGTGAAATCCGGATTGACCTACTTCTAGGTAAAACTAAAGAACCAGGTAATTAAAAAAATAATTCGTGTATATATATGAGGACTCTTTTCCTTCTTATCTTTTAAATATTTTAAGAATTTGTGAATATATTTTGAATATTTTAAGATATATTAGTAAAACCATGGGAAAAGCCTATTGAAATGTATTGAAAAACAATATAATACATATATTTTTTATTTCCCCTTAGAAATACGTTGACATTTTTGATTTAAAAAAATATATTTACTGTTTAGTGTCGCTAATCTGGATTAATTATGGGAATGGTTGACCCAAATTAATGAAAACTAATAAGTTCTTTTGCTAGTTCTAAGGAATATACACATTCGAATAGAAGAAATTCTGATTACATCGAAATCAGAATTAAAAGAAGAAGGAGAATTCGAAAGACTGTATAGGATTATTTTGAAACGTTCAGTAATGAAATTTGAAAAAGAATATATATGATTATCTTCATGCAAATATTTCTCTCTCTTTTTCGTTTCAAATATATTGTAATTTCACCGGAGACCACGTTAAAATTTATTTCCGCTCTAGGTCCATACTTAACACTAGATCTAATAAATTATAATTTTTGACAATATCTTTTTCTACAATTTTTAAGCGGTAGCTTTACAAAGCTTTGCAAAAAAAAACACAAATTCAATTTCACAATACGTAAACGACATAAAAAACAAACATTTTCTCCAAATAAGCAAATTTTTTCCTAATATACAAAACAACTATAAAATCATACTTCTTATATAAAAAATCAAAACAATATTTTTTTTATGAACAATGATAATAAAATAATTTTTGCTGTTGTAAAAAAATGATTTCGTTGTGAAGGATCATCTCTGTGACTCATAGTAAAAAAAAACTATAATTTCAAACAGTTTTACATTTAAAAAATATATTTGTTTTCAATAACCTTCTCTCCTTTCACGCAGTAATGCCTGTAAAAAAAAAAAAAAAAAAAAACGCAGAGGAAAAAAATCCTTTATTTTGGAAATATTTTCAATATACATGCATACATATATTGATATTCATGTATAAAATACTATTATAAACACTGGTTATAACCTTACCAGTAACATGAAAATGTGCCTCCTTGGCTTGTTTCCATTTTTCTAAAACAAATTTCATATTTTTTGGTTACCATACTAAGATATTTATAAGAAGACAGATTTTTTTAAATTTTATTTTGTACTTTATAATAGTATAAGTAAAATCGTTGTGATATAATTTTCTAAAAAATAAAAAATATTTATAGTATAAAAAAGTTTATCATTACTGTTGGAATTTCCGTATTAAAATTCCTAAACGCAACATTCCTTAAATAAAAAAATATAATACTGGTGTTCATATTTTCTTTTCTTTTTGGTTGTGTTGTCAACGTCGATTTTTCTTCGACTATATATATAGATATATTTATATATTTGCACACATATATAAATATATATACTATATACATATTTATATATGTGTTGTAATTGGGCCAGCGCTTTACTTGTCATACTCCTTTATAGTGTATCAATTTATATTATATGCACACATATAAAAAATATATTATATCATATATAGATATTTATTTCGAAATGAAATTCTATGAAATATTTATAATATTACATATTTTTTTATATACATACATATTTTATTTATTTATATTGTTTAATAGGAAATTTAGTTTACTTTGTGTGTTAAGGACATTTAATAAATTGACTTTTCATCGTGAAATGTTTTTTTGGTTTTTGTTTTGGAATAGTAAGTAAAGTTTAATGGTTTTTCTAATGAATTTAAGTAATTATTGTCGTTTGGCTATAAATATTTTTAATTGTCATTATGTACTAATTTATTTAGTCGATAGATTATGCAAAAAAAAAAAAAATTACAAGTTAAATTTGTTTCATTACCTCATTTCAAAAATAAGAAATTAAAAAGATTGTAATTTATTTTAATAAATTTCACAACAAAAAGTAAGAAATTTTTCATCCTAAATTGTTCATCCTAATTAATCTTATTTTTAGTTAAATCTCTATAATTGAAGATACTTATACAATACTATAAGACAAATACGATGAACAATTCAAATAAATTAATAGCAGTAAAGTAAATTTTGGCGTGCTGTTTGAAACATTTTATTAATAACGAAGAAAAATTTCTATTTCCATATTTAATCTAATACTATAATTCAAAAATTTTGTTTACTGAATATACAAGAATGGACGGATAAAATCAAGTTTATTTGACAACAAAATATATAAATATCTAAAGTGTTTTATCGATTTTAAGTTTTTATAATAAATTATTCATTGTATGCATATATGTATGTATTTTGTATTCGGAATCTATAATATAATGCAAACTGACAAAGAAAATATGTAGTAAATTTTGCAAAACAAAAATCATATGTACATCGTACATGTTAGTTTGTGATATTGTCTCCGTTTAATTTTTATATTGTTCTTTTATTATTTTTTTATATAGATCAGCTACAAAATTTTTATTTATTATAATTTTTTTTAAATTTTATTTTCACTTTTTATGAAAGGCATAAGAAAAATTTGATTTTGATTTTTATTCCAAAATAATAGTGTGCTTTTTATGCGTGAACTGCACACTACAAAATGTTACTAATATATCTAAGAATTCCAGTCAGAGAATGTAGGTAATATATGTATATTTATATAATAATGTATATAGAGATATTATATAATATGACTATAATTTATTTCGCAGCTTCTGCAAAAAAATACTGTATATTTAATACCCAGTAGTTGTTTATCATATTTATCGTCCTTGAGGGTTCATTTCACAATAAATTGTCGTTGTTCTTGCAAATTTATATATATGTACATATATAATTTTATACATAATATATATACATATATATGACATAAAACACACAAACACATTTGTATACAAAAAATCTAGAAAGACAATTTTTTTTTAAAAATATCCCTTTTTGAATGGCAGAATCAATTCGTTGCCTTTTTTGCTATCTCCTTTCATTTTAAGTTTGGTTTTATGTATACATTTTTTTCTATTAAATTGGTAATATTAAAATTTGTAGTACAGGGTGGGACAATTATAATACAAAAAACGTATTGACAATATGACACCATTTACAAAAATAATATAAAATCGTTCTATCTAAGCAACGTATTCAAATTAAGTACATATTGAAGAATTTTGATATTTACACCCAATATAATTCTATTTGTTTTTAAAGATTAGAAAATATGTAATTAAATAATATTTACTTAAATTTTCGTTCAACAATATTTTACTTGGTGTTTTGCTTGGGAATGTTTCATAAACTAACTAGGAAATTTATGATTTAAAAAAAAATAAAAAACGAAAATAGACAGGAAAATTTTATACATAATTTTTATTATATGGGCAATGTATTGATTTTGTGTGTATATACATTTTTGATATACATATGTATGTAATGGAATTTTGATTACATAAAATTTTTCTATATTTTTTTTCCATAATATCCTAATACATATCTATACCGTATTTATATTTTGTATTACATTACGAAAATAAAAAATGAAAGTTCCTCTTTTTCCCTTGTATTGTTCTTGACAAATGACCTATGACTAAAAAGATTTTTCTTATTTGATTTTGACGATTTTCTCGAATATTTTCCCAAATTTTTATTGATGTGTTCTCAGTTTTTGTTTGGGAATTTTTTTGTGGTTAATGATACATCACCATAAATGGACACAATATATAAACAAATATATTGATTTTCTTTCAACATGAATTTAATGTGTTGTTAAAGAATTTTTTTGTTTCTTCATAATTGTCAAAAAATTACATAGATAATATATAGAACTTAAATAATTAAAGTAATAAAAATTTTTTAAATTTTAACTACATACTCATAAATATATAATTTTATTAATTTATTTGCCTCTATGTTTACTTAACATATAAAATTATGATTTTGGTTAATTAATTAAATAGTATTAAAAAACCCACAAATATTGAAAATGGATATATTTAGGAAGGTTGAAAACCTTTAATTTTTCTCTTACACATAGTTTCTACAAAAAAAAGCAATAAATTTCTTCATTATTTTTGGTATTTTTATGAGTTTTTTTAGTTTATATTAATTAATTAGTAAGACAAAAGAAATAAATAGACAAATTATTATCATTAACAAAAAAAATAAAATAAAATAAAAACCTCAGTAATTTATAGTAGGGGTAATTATTTATGTCTTATAAAGGAAATTAATTTGAACTATATACGTATAATTTGCTTTAAATGTGGTAAATAATGATGAGCGAATTTTCATTGAAAGTATTCAATATTTTCGACTAAATATATTTTCATAACAATTTGCAAATTATTTACTGAATGAAATTCAAAAATATTTATACTAATAATTTATTTGAAGTAGTTTTAATAATTATTACGTCATATAGTTTTATTAATATTATTCTTCCTTCTAAGCGTAATTTGAAATAAATTAATATATTCTACAACAAAATAATATGAATTTGTAAGTAAGATCGATGAAATGAATTAAAGAAATATAAGAATTAATATTATCGATAAAATTACTAAAAAAAAGATATTCTAACAAACTTATTTTTTCCCATTGAATTATTGTTCTACCTTAAGTAAATGCACAAAATGTACATAACTAATATTTTTTCACAAATTTCAATTTTAAATTTA
The DNA here is from genome assembly GCA_963932195.1 of Empis livida. Lineage (NCBI taxonomy): Eukaryota > Metazoa > Arthropoda > Insecta > Diptera > Empididae > Empis > Empis livida. The sequence continues at coordinate 27,020,642 of OZ010645.1, read as the reverse complement.
TCTTTTTAAGTTCAATAAAAAACGGTAAAATAAAACATATTTCATTGTTTAAAAACTACCAAAACTTTCTAAAATTTTACTTGAAAATTTTATTTATAAATTAATATAAAGAATTCTATTTTTCTTCGTAACTTGTAATAAAATTGAAATTTAATTCAAACATTAATTTTTATTTTTTTTCCAATATTAAATAATTAGCTTATCCTTTTTAGATTTTGGTTTTTTTTTCCATATTTATGTCACGCTATTGTAACATTACAAAACATTTTAATTTAAAAGAATTATAACTTGAAAATTAGTATGTAATGTTCTAACAAATTACATAATGTTCTTTAGCACGAAACAAATATAAAAACTCTTATTTTCTTATTATATGTATTAGCATAAATTGAAATTATATACTATTGTATATAAATTATTCAAATAAAATGGCACAGACGAATTTATTAATAATTTAAATTAATTAAAATTTTACATAAAAAATATTCAAAAATTATAATAATTAATCAGTAAAAGATTTTTACCAATTTTCATAATGTTGTTAAGAAAAATAAAAAAAAAATATGTTGCAATTAGAAAGTCTTACCAAAGAGGAAACAAATAATAAATTTTATAAAAGTTTTTAAATTGTTTTCCATAACATGTAAATAGAAATTTTCATTATAAAATATAATTTATGTTTTGCTAAAAATGCAATTAAATTACTTTCCTTATTCATTCAATTTTGTATTATTTTTTATTTTATTTTTTACAATATTACGATTTTCCAATTTTATATATAAATTTATTTATCTTGTTGCAGTAAATTTGCTGATTAAGTTTCCTTGAATTTGAATAAAATGTTTTGTATGATCAGATATAAATATCATTCATTTTTGTTGTTTCAGCATAAAATGAAATTCAGTTATATATAAATACATAAATAAATAAAAGATTTTATCAAGCTGGAAATAAATATAATCTCTGATTATATTATTTATAGCTATTACAACATATATAGGCAAAAAAAAAGTATAAAACATTTTTGACGATTTAAAACTTAATTATTTAACTTATAAAAAGTGTAAAATTATTACGAATTCAATAATAATAAATTGAATAATATGAATTGTAACCAAATTAAAATATTTAAATTTAATTTCAATAAAAATAATATAAAAATATTTTTAATTAAAATTTAATCCACAATATTTCTCATATTTATATATTTTTAATTATATAATATTTAAATAAATCATTAAAAATATTATGGAATGTTAAATTTATTAATATATATAGTTAAATAAATAATTACAAATTTATGTTAAATTATTTATTTAAATAAATTTAACATTTCATAATATATTTTAATACTATGTATATAACTATACATTAGTATTAAATGAAAAATATTTTATTTCTAATTAAATATGAAAATTATTATTAATAGATATTTTGTGACACCAAGCATAATTATTGATTAAAAAATTGAAGTATGTAATTATATTTGAAAAATCATATTCCAATGATATTATTTATTAGTTATAATGAAAGCTTGTAACAATTTAGAAAATTAGAACATTTATCACTGTATTTTATATTTCCTATTTACATTTATTTACATTTATAAGAATGTCCATTAATTATTCTTCAATCAGCTTCAATAAAAGGAAATTAAGTAAAAGGTGTTGCTGAACTTTTAAATATATTTTCTCTCAATTAATTAAGTCATATGTTTCGGCATAGGAATGAAATAAAAGGGCGTATAATTGAACTTTTCTCAATATTATCTTTATATTGTATATTTATATCTTATTACAATTTATATTGGTTAATATATTTTTTATGGACCCTGTTTTTAATAATGAATGTTCATATATTTAATATGAATGTTTTATCGTTTTAATACAAACGTATTATCATCAATGACAGGTAAAACATTAAAATTAAAGTATAACATTGGAAAAAAAAGCATTTGAAATCATAAATATAACACAAAAATTTTTTTACAAAAAGTAAATGATGGCTTAATGGCACAAAATTTGTTATTTTCATTAAAATAATTGTGATAAATATAATAAATTAATAATAGAATTACGAACGAAAGTGAACTTATATTAAAATATAATTCAAATTTATTGACACTGCATTAATAATAATAAAAGTTAATAATAATAATAATAATAAATAAACTAATTTTGTATTTATTAAATGATTAAATTTTTTTGTAGATATTTTAGAAACTTATTAAATTAATTTTAAATGAATTTGGAAAAGTATTTTACACATGTACTAATTTTATTTAGTAAGATATAAAATTAGATACTGTCAATGCGGGGTTTATAGTCTGATTTATTTAAACATTTAATTTGCTAAAAAATTCCTCCAAGTTAATCCTGTAGCATATAGCTTATTTTCATTTCCTGTTTATATACATTACTATTATAAAATTATCTGCCTTTAAGTTTTTGTTATTATCGAAGGAAGATAAAAACTTTGAAACTTTTTAAATTAGTTTTAATTATTTTATAAAACAACAAAACTTCTACATATAATTTGTTTTAATCTGTTTAAAACAAAACTATAACTTCAGTTAAATAAGTAAATATCGTAAAAATAAACGCGTATTATTCTATTTGCCTCCAGGCACAAAAAACCTAAATTTTTTGCAAAAGTGTACTGCAATTTTCAAGATAAACTTTCCAATTTAAAACTTTGTGCGTAACATATACGAGCTATGTACACGATCTAATTTTCTGTAATGAAAATAGTAAATTGAATTAAGATATTAAAAAAAAGAGTTTAATATTTGAAAGGTTTAGTCATAAATCTAAAATATAAAAAAAGTATTTTTATAAATAAATGATTATATTAGAAATTTTTCATCATCAGATAAACATTGTAGAAGAGTTAGTTTAAATTGTATCTGTAATAAGTACTATTAAGAAACTTTCATAAATATTATTTCATTACACTATATTTAAACGTGTTTAATTTGCTCGCAAATGAAATTTATTTTTAAACTTATTTTTGATATTAAATAAAAAATAATCCTTTATATATTTATCTACGAAAATACAAAAAAATGTTAATTCATTTTTATTAAGCTAAAATGGAATTAAATTTAATTGAAGAAATATTATACAAAAAAAATTACTGATAATGGTGATGGATATACATAATAATAAATTTTTTTTTCTGCGTTTGCATGTTAGCCAACAATTTCCGACGAATAAATTTTCTTTATTGATTTTTCAGATATTCATTTTGATTATTATTATGTTTAATATTATATGATGTCTGGGTATATATTAATAACTTTTATATCAATAAATAAAACTTTTCAAAATAAATATTTGTTTTGTGAGGAAATTAAATATATACGTATATATATATAGTCGTTCTTAATTTAGAACGTATGTGTTATTAAATAGGATTTCATAAATGTTGTATCCTGGTCTATAACACAATTTTTTTTTATTAAATTATTTTATATATAAATACATAGTATGTTTATATAGACCAAGGTGTAATTCACTGAAATTTATTATTTCTTTCTTTAACAGTTGAGTTGACCAAATCAATAAATAAATTATAGCTTATCGTAAAGTTGACAAAATATGTTTAAATTATTTTTTATGGTATACTGATTTCAGTAAATCCAGTAGAAAAGTTATAATCAATCGTAAGATATAATATAAAAAAAAAGTGTTATAACCCCTAACCCCTGATAGTATAATCGAAATTATATACGAAAAGTACATATACGAAAATGATAATAAAAATGTTGTCCGAATTTTTTTCTTTTTTTTTTTTTAAATAAGATATTGAGGTTTAATGGAACCTCCAACATGCTAATTAAATTTTGAGTAATATAACAGATATTCTTGCGGTTTCAACTATAAATAAATTCTTGGATAAATAATTTTTTTATATCTAATAAGTATTAAAGTTCAACTATGAAAAATATAAATATTTTTCAAATAAAATAAATCGTAAGATTGTTATGTAGGTCTACAGTTTATTGTTATTTCATATTTTTATATATATATATATGGCATTTACAAAATCTGAATAATTGAAATAAAAAATTAAATCGAATTTTTGGAATGAAATGATTTTTATTGGGGTTTTCATTTGTTATAATTTAATAAATTTTATTAAATATTTTTTACTAATGGATAAAATCATGTAATGTAAATATTATTTATATAATTTCTATTTTCTATACAAGTTTTTAGTGTATAATTATTTTAAACCAGATCAATTATTTAATTTATTATTTGCAATTATTATAAAATTATATACAATTAGTTTTGAATGGTTATTATTAACGATTTATATATTGTAATATTTCATTTCCATAAATGATTTGCATATTATGGTTATGATTTAATTGAATATACAGATTTATATTCGTATGCATACATATTTTTAATAATTTGATGTAATTTATTTATATGACAGGACTAGTAAATTGAAATAAAAACACTAAATAAATATATAAAAAAACTCTAGATACTAAATTTAACAATTTTTAATTAGATATATTGAATTCTATTTTTTTTTAAAAAGTGAAAAAATAAACGAATATTTATGCCAAATGAATTTGGTTTTGATTCAATTTAAATTTGTTTTTCAATTTGCAAAGTAAAAATTTTCAATCTGGAAACGTATCAATCAGAATGTAAAATTATATTTAACAATTTAATCTAGTATGTATATCAGTTTTGTGAAAGTTTCCAATATATGTATATTACGATTTGTGAATTATTTTAAAATTTTAGACACGATTTTTTATAAATTTTTTTTTTTTTTGAAATCTCAGTATGTACTTTGAAATCTCAATACTTTTTCTTAGAATCTCAATACTTTTTTTTTTGAATTTTGTGATATTTCTGTTATATTATAAAAATTTGTATACAGAAATTTATTTCGGAATTTAATTTTTTACCTTGATATTAGATTTCCTTAAAAAGGGTAAAAAACGTGTTCAGAAAATGTATAAATGTAGAATCAATAAAGGGTTGTTAAAATTATGATAACGGATATATAAGATATCATTATTCTTCTTGTATATTTAATACATTAAATTTCCTATACAGAAGTCAAACAAAGTGGAATATCCTTTTATGCTATACGAAAATTTCTAATACAAAATAATGATGAGATGTTGTTAAATATATGTAGATACAGGGAATTTTCAATGCACATTTTCATCTCCTGTTGCATTTTATGATTTTTCATAAATAAATACATATACAAGTTTTATGTTCATGATTTGACATCTATATTTCTATATTTAGTAGAGTTATTATTATTTATTTGTTGCTAATGGTTTGTTTTATTTGGAAGTCGGATTAAGTTTCTGTATTATAAATTTTTGGAATTACAATGTGGTTTGTATTTACATAAATGTCTTATGGTTCTTTAACAAGTGTTTGAGTTTGTATATTGTACTTTGTATATGAAAATATGGATATATTTTTAAGGGTTAAAATAGTATTTTCAGTAGTTAAATTAAATTTATTATTAAAAACTATAAATATAATTGTATGAATATTAATTATTTAATTAGTGAAGTTTTTGAGGAAAATTATTTCAATTCGAGTATTAAACACTGAACTATTCAATAGACAATTAAAAAAATGAATAAATACTAAAATTTGGTTTTTTGTTTTGTTTTGGAAGACATAAAAAAAATCATTTTCACCAAAATCGATTATAAAAATATTGGTATTTTGGTCACGTAGTTGATTTGGTGGAATGTCGTAAGTATTTTCCGAACCATACAAAATAAATTACGTAGATATTTATATTACGTTATATTGGTACAGTAAGAATCGTTCTATTTTAGAAGTATTTTCACTAACCAGTTTCTTTTATAATTTTATATTTTATAAAACTAAATTGTTATTTAAGAGATTTGTAAAAAAATAGTCAATTAATTAATTAAAATTACCAAATTATTATTTCTATTAACAAATTTTACAATTAATCAAGAAATGAATAAAATTAGAAAATTTACGATATTTCAAAATACGTTTTATAGAAGTTACAAAAATATGAGGATTGTTTTGGAAATATCAACATGGACAAACCCTTTTAATTAACTTTTTTTATAGTTTTCGATTAATAAATAAAATTTATCATTATAAATGACCAAGCAGAAAACTGTTATACAAATATGTACTGTTATACTAAGATAAATTATAAAATTTATCTTAGTTTTAAATAAAATATACATACAGAATATATTATATATAATTCTTTTTTTTATAAAAAAAATTCTTTCATGTTTTTAAGAATATTTTCAACAAGAAATTTTATGATAGCAAAACACAATGTAATTAGTAAAATAGCTAATATTATGTTAAGAGAAGATTATACATATATTTATAATTTAAGCGGTTTTAGAACGAATTTCTCTTTTTAATAAAATAGGCAGTTTATAATGAAGATAGCACAAGAATATTTCAAATATATATCGTAAAATATACATAGAATTTTAAATTTTTCTAATTTTCTTTACTATTATATTTTATTCAAAGCCAAAAACTTTAATTTAGAAAAAATTTGAATCAATAAATTTACCGAAATTTTTGTTTCTACAAAGGACTTCTATGTGTTGATACCAAGGCAATTTATTGGCATTGAAAATATCAAACAAGATTTTGAAACTGAAATAGTGAGGAAAACTCGTTAAAAAAATTTTAAAAAAATAATTTCATAATTAAAATAAAATATTAAATTAAATGTGTTAAGGGTTGAGAGGTTGATCCAGTAAATTTGTGCGAAAATATTGTTTCGATATAATTCAAATAAATCCCAGCAAAAAAAAACATTGCAGCTTCGAGCTGATTTTGCATTGGTTTAAGCACTTCTATAAGTCGGCATGTAATTGAAATTTGCCATAAATTAGTGCAGTTTTCGTTGCTACTGCGAAAAAACACACATTTTTAGGAAGTACTAAAAATATTGAAAATTTAGCATTATTTATCTACATATAACTAAATTATTGTATTAAAAATAACTCTACTTTCTTAATTTACCAAAAAAAAAGAATAAAATAAATATTTCTAATGTTATAGATATGTAAAATTAAACATTTTTATTTGACAAAATTAATACCAAAATTGTCTTTGCTTTTTTTCCAAGAGAAAATATGAAAATTATAAACATTGTTTTTTTTTCATATTTCATTTTAATGGGTAACCATAACTCTCGGAAATTATTATATTAGAACAAGTAAAAACATAGAATTTATGATGTAATTTATGAATTTTTATTATTAAAGGAATTTAAAAAATTTGAATTAAAAAAATAAACTATACTAAGAAATAAGAAGGTTGGCGATAATTTATATAAATTATATTAAAATTTTCATACACGTCCAATTTTATTATAAAAAAAATATTATTGAAATTATGTTTAGTAATTTGTGAAATATTAGAATGAAAAAAAAAAAGAAAATAATAAAAATTATGTTATACTTTTTTGTCATTAAAGTCGCAAAATTGTAATTTAATTGAAAAAGTTTTATTGTAAAAGATTTTAATTTATTTTTAAAAAAAATTCAATATTATTATCCAAAAATTTCATCTTCGTTATAACAGAAAATATGTTTTTTGTATAAAAATAATCTCATTCAATTTTCTTTAAAAACAAACTATTAAATTTATTTATACTTATATGTATTTAAATAAGAATAATATAAATACATATTATAAATTTTTATTATTTTAATTTACGATAATTTATGAAAAAAAAAAAACCATTTCTTGAAAGTCAGTCAGAAAAAATATATTTATTTTTTTACCTTTTATCACCACATATAAAAAAATTATGACATAAATATTTAAATTTTTTTTTATATATTTTTATTACACAAAATTTTGTTTTGAAAATTAAATCCCCTTTTTTGTATACCGTATATACAAAATTTTTAACATAGCCATTCTCTAACCTAAGGATATGACTATAATAATGTACTTATATGCCCCTGATAAAAAGCAAGTAAATTGAGCAAAATATATAGAATCCTATTTCCAAAAATTATATGCTTCTTTGATTAAAGGATTGAATTGCAAATTTAGTGTATGTTTGAATAATTTTAAGAAATATCTAATATAACTTTGAAAAAAAAAAGAATATATGTATTCAAATATTTATAATATTATGTATATACTTATTTCTGATAAATATATGTAAATTTCAGTATATCATATGTAAATATAACTTAATATATTCATATAAAAAATTTGCATGATTTGTGAGTTTGTCTACAGCAAAAAAAGAATGTTAGAGAAATATTGGTCTAGATAACGCTCGTCCTAGTATGTAATCAAAGTCGAAGTTATTCGTATAAATTATAAAATGAGAATATTTAAAAATCGGATAATTTTTCCAATAATGGCATTATTATTCATAGTATTGAAAGTATGCTTTAACAAACTATAACATTTGTAAATAAATGACTAAACATTATTATTAAAATATTATAAGTCTAGAAATGATAATTATTTATAAAATTTTCATTATTGTATTTGTATAAGTTAATCCTTTTAAGTTTTTAGCTAAAAAGAATTGCACACATTAATTTTATAAGTTTTGTAATTTTATTAAAAATAATTCAATAATTTTAATTTAGCCATATAAAACGTTTTAATACAGCCGCATAAAATTGGGAAAAATAATTTAAAAACAAATTCCAATATGTATAAACATTAAAGCACATGAAAATTATTCTTAATTATTAAAAATTGAATTCTTTAATGGAAAAATTTAATGGCTTTCTTGAAACTTCGTTCTGTTTATATAATATTCATAATGTCAATAATCAGATTATTTATAAGTGTAAATTTACTGAAAATTTTGTAAAGTTTTTTAATACATGAAAGCCAATAAATTATTGAATTAGTGCGATATCATTAAATTTATCCTTCGTCATCACAAACAAATTTTTTTTTCTTTATTATTAAGAAGTAATTAAACTTTTTAGTAGAAATAACTTTATATTTTATAGCGTAAAATTCATTAACATATTCATTAATTTATAAAATATATATATATTTTTTTGTTATGAATTTGAATTTATAAAAAGAGTAAATTGATTTTTTTTATAGTATAGATTTCTTATATTGATCACGTCACGATCTAAATATTTCAACAAAATTCTTTATAATAGACTATAATTTCGTCAATAAAATATAATTATAAAAAAGGAATGTGAGCTATATACGTCGGATGAAGTAATATTAATACAAATTTTTAAAGCTTTTATAATTCTAATTTAAATCATTAATAATTTCAATTATTTTCGGATTTATTTTAAAACGAAATTATAATTTTTTTTAGTTTAATTGCCCAACCCAGAACATTAAAATTTTCGTAATTGTTGATAATAACATTTACTAAATTCATATTTAATAGAAATTGATTATAAAAATCGAGAAATAACAACACTAATCCAATTAAATAATTTTACTAAAATAAATATTTACTAATTAATAAAGTTGTTAATAATATTTTAGAATGAATGAATACTTGTTTTCTGACTAATTTTATAAAATTTAAAAAAATACTCAATTAATATAATAAAATTAATTAATATTTACACAAACAGAAATCATATAATTCTAAATTTATTCAAGTATTTTTAAATAATATTCTTCATAAAGAAATAGTCGCACGAAAATATCTAATTAACCTCAATTAAAATAGTAATACTTTCTTCATTCAAGCATATTTCAAAAATTTTTATTATCATTATTATTATATTTTTATGAAGTGTTTACACTTCTTCCACTTTTCTCCTATTTTAAATTTAGCACTTGACATTTGTAATATCATAATATCTCGCCACTTTGGCATTTCAAATTGGATAATATGGACTAAGTATTTAAAATGATGACGATAATGCCACGACCAAGGACGTCAGACCAAATGGAGCAAAAATAAAGTGTTAAAAAGAAAAGTTTATTATTATTTTACAATATTTTCTATGCTCTTGCCGCCGTTGTTCATTTTACTCTTCATGCCAATCATTTTATCGTTCAGTTAAGCCTTAATATTATTGGGAAAAATGCCAAAAATATAATAATTTTGACTTTTTGAGTATGAAAAGAAAATTATGTATCATAATTTTTAAAAGGAAAATTTTATTTTAGTGAAAAATTATATATATGTTATATGTATATATATAATCTATATAAGTTCTAAATTTAGAAAATAAATTGGTGATGTTAAGGAAACAGGGTCGGACTTATAACCGTCTAATACACGATTTTGTAATATAATATTGAAAGCTAAAGTTGCGCTAATACCTCACTCAGATAGTTAGACTAGTATTTGCAATAAATCTGTAGTTGTGTGTTGTAATTGCAATGTAAATATAATTTTGTATATAAAATTATTCAGAAATTTTATGGCTTAAATATAGTAAATTAGTTGATATATAAGAAGAAGTTATTGTGTTCTCTCTTCTCTGTAATAATTTTATCAATATATGTATGTACTAACGAACGCTTTAGTATTCACACTTTGCTTTTTTGCTTAAATCGAAAATACGTTACTGATATTTATTTACACTATAGTATAGATATAGAGCTTTAACAAAATTAATTTAATTGATTTTAAAATAAATACAAATAATTTTTCATGACATTTTGCGTCACAAAAGCAAAATATTCAATGTCAGATGAAATATTAATTAGATTAAATATAGAAATAATTATGAGATTATTAAGAGTTTATATTTTTGTTAATTTTATTAATTTAAATATTATTGTTGTACGACTATTATTTATAGCTATATTTATTGTACAAATTATAATTTAATATAAATTGGAATATCTTTACATAGTATTGATCTTAAATAGGTATCAAATGTTAATTCAGAATAATACGGTATTATAATATAATTTTTTCAAAAGTTTTTGATATAAAGTTAGTTAACACTTTTTGAGAATATGCAAATACTGTTCACTAATCTAAATTCCACAAAATAGAAATTATCTTATGATTAAATTTTACCTCAAGGATAAACAAGTTGAACAATTTATAAAGTGAATAAAAAATACAATATAATATATACATATTTTTTTATTCGACCATTATTCACATAAATTATGTAAAATTATCGAAACACGAATTTTTAATTCTTTAAATAAATATTTGGTCCTTTTTATTTAACTGTATTTGAACAGTTTTATTAATATATGTAGTAAAGTTAGAATAATTTGTTTTTTTTTAATTTGATCCCATATGGTAATTTTAAAACCTATTAAATTTATCAATATATTAACTTAAATTAAATTTTATAAAATCCTTTTAAACCTCAATCTATTTTAATTTTAACTCTTTTATCGAACATGTCATTTTATCTAAGGAAAAAAAATGAAACAAAATTCTACTTTGAACTAAAAAATTAGGTAAATCATATATAAACAAGGTAAATTATATAACGTAAAAAGAATGTTATATTGTATATATGTACATAGATAATCTTTTATATTATGCATAATATTAAGAATATACAAGGATAAAATTTATGTTCATATATTATATGAGTCACATGGGATTACTTAATATCAAAACCATAATCTTAGATAAGTTCCAATTTCTCTTCGTACATATATATAAAACAGCATAGGTGAATCTTATCTATGAAATACCTTAAATACCTTATTTTAACCTAAAGACCTTTACATAATTCTAAGGATTAAACACATACATAAATAGAATATAGAAGGCTTTAAATTCTAAATTTATTGGCTGGTTTATTAACCTTTTTAAATCCATTTTATTAGACATATGTAGGTTTATATAATGCAAATTAGTAAATTGGTTGAACGATGTTCAGAATAATAATCAAAAAACTGATTTTAATGTACAATAAATTTCTTATCCTTTTAGTAAATATTTATTTTATGAAACAAAAATATTTACTTATACAATTAATTTAAAAAAAATAAATAATATTCAAAAACGTATGTAACTAATTACCTAACATAAAATAAAAATTAATTTATTGAATGTTTATGTACAAATTTATGTATTAATTTCACAATACATAAAACTTGTTTGTGCACAACATAAGGAACAGCATATTTTGAAAATATTCTAGCCTTAAAAAATATTTGACAATCTTTCGAACTAACTAAAAATTTAACATTGTTATTATATATCAGATTTAAATATATTTAAGGAAGTGGTGCTTCCTTAAATACATAAATAAACTTATATGCTATTATAGAATAGATTTTCGTTATGGCTGAGCTATTCTCGCCACTTCGACGCGCGTAATTGTTAACTTTTTTATTGCTCGACGCGGGTCTGAGTAGACAACCTGAAAGCGTTATTTCATATGTTTTTATTGCTTCTGTTTATAAATATGTATAAAGTTGGTGAAACTTAAAATCTGTTGAATATTTTTTTATAATAATATATTTATAATAAAAAACGAAATAAAAATTTTGCAGTTTACTTCCAATGTTCAAATCAAACATTAATTTCACAATAATGTTGATGATATTTGAAAGCGGCAACGCGTCAAAAAGTTGAAACCGATTGAACTTTTTTGCGGCAATCGCGTTATCAATGTCATGGAAACGGCGAATTTATTTACTTTCATATATTTCAGCTCTGTGTTGATGTTGACTATTCAAAACTGACTTCTTTAGCTTGGCAAAAATAAAAATCTGACTTTTTTAGCTTGGCAAAAATAAAAATCAATTTTTTAAAAATAAAAAATAATCAAAAGGAAGAATTAAAAATATTTAATCTATTCCTCCTTCAAATAATTAATATTTTTTTAATATAAATATGGCTTGTAAAATTCTACTGAATACGAAATTATATTTTTAGGTACTACAATTGATTGCTAGTGGAAATAAAAGCCGCACATGATTTACTGCTAATGCTTATCCTGTCTGCACACGGTTGAGGATTTAATCAATTTATTACACCCTTGGGACTATATAAAAACCATTTTACTAGAATATATAAACACTCGTTATATGTTCTCATTTAAACAGTATTATATATTACATCTATCCTATTTTTTTAGCTTGGCAAAAATAAAAATTTCACAAATTCTTCTTACCTTTCTAATTTTATAGTAATGATGCATATAAAGAAAATATAAAGCTTTTAAATTATAGCAAATATTTTTTGGCAGAATTTGTCAATTTAAAAATAATTTATAATTAACAGTTATTTAATTTATTGATTTACAGCTTTTTTGATAAGGATTAGTTTAAAAAAATATGGTAAAATTTAATACGTTCACTGAAATATCTAGTTAACATTGGCTTGCTAGAAATGCAGCCAAATATTTATACAATATGAATATGCAATGTTTGCTAACTATATTTACATAAACTCTTTGAAAATTAGTTCTAATCTTATTTCAATTTTAATTAAATATTTTTAGTTTTTATCTCGAATATAAAAGGTATGAGTGTTCATTACTTTTTTAATTTCTAAATTTTTACTTGACAAATTAGTTACCGATTTATATTAACCATTCATGAATTAGTTATAACGATTAATGCATTATATTATTTTAATATATTAATTTATCATAAAATGATATTTTAAAAAATGTTTATTTATCTATTAGTTTAAAATTATTATTTTTAACTAAATATGAGAACTCTGCGTTAATTAATTTTAGATAATTTAACATGTAATAAGACTTAATAATAATTCATTTTATAAAAAAAAAATCAAGTTTTTATAATTATATTAGCTTTGCTTTCTTACATTATAATAAAAATAAATTCTAAATTTTTGTATTTATTTTAATTTACAGCTAAGTGAAGACATTGGTTACGTTTTATACTCAGCATTAGGATCATTTTATATTCCTAGTTGCATAATGGTATTTGTTTATATACGAATATATTTTGCGGCCAAAGCAAGAGCAAGACGAGGAATCAAAAAACAACCACGAAAACCACCAAGTGAACAGGTAAAATCCTTATAATATACATAAATTTTTTTATATATAAGATTTTGTTTTTAAATGCTAACTTTTTTATTAATCTGTATATGTGCAAAATAAATTTACTATACCACACAAATATTCACATACAGCATTAGAAGTGAAATCATTAAATATGCAAACAAAATTAAATTTATTCCCCCATTCTGTTTTTCCAACAAATTGTTTGTGTTCTTTTTATTTTATTTATTTATTTATTTATTTTGTGACAAATATCTTTAAAGACAATTTTCATAAAAAAAACAAAAAAACGAAAAACATAAAGCATAAAGTTACAATATTATTTTATAAAAAATAGAAAATTATTATACAATTTGTCGTGCTACTATTTACACAAAAAAAATTAAATTTTTATATTGCATATATCTAAAATTATTGATAAATAAATTGTTTTATTATATACAAATTTAGCAAAAATTATATTTATAAGAATCTATTAGTTTAATCATTTAATATTTAGTTAAATATGGGAATTCTGTTTTAATATTAGACTTTTTAATCAATATAAATTTATGTAAAAATCAATATAAATTGATATAAAGACATATACAAATTTTAAAAATCACTAATAAGCTTAAATTTTAAAGTTATTTTTTTCAGATTTTAACAAACTCTTTGATTTAAATAAATTTATTTAAATATTAAGAATTTTTGCTGGAACAGTAAATTTATAGAATATTTTTAATGTGTTGCTTTTATTCAGCCCTAAAGGTAAAAGTAAATCTTTTAAGTGAGATATTTATAAATACTTTTAAGTGTAATTCTATGAATTCAAATTTTAACGTCAGAGAGCAAAACTTTAAAGCTTCTTTCAACTTTTTTTTTTACTGATAAAAAATACATAACGAGAAAAATCTTATAATCTATAGACGATTTAAAAGGTGAATAATGTTTTTGAATTATTTACTTATGGTAAAAATATTAGTCTGAAAAAAGTATTAATTTTTTTTTTTGAAATTGTTATTTTAATTTATTTAACTTGTGTACCCATGATTCCTTTTAAATGATTTTTTTTAAATATACAAAAAATATTTATTTATGTGGTTTTCTCGTTTTTTGATGATTTAAAAACAACAAAAAAAGAAAACACTTCAAAATCGAATAATTATTTACTGAAATTTTAATGTATGTTTATTTAAGACTTTTGTTTTTTATAATTTATCTTCTGATTACAATTTTGTAAATGATAAGGGCTGATAATTATTGGATTTTTATAGGGTAATTGTATTAAAATTTAAATTATAATATTTAAGATAATTTTATTTGATACGAAATGTATAAGGTATATAGGGTTCGGATTTTGATTGATTTAAAAACAAAAACAAATTAATCATAGTTTTTTGATTTAAATCAGATTTTTTGGATTTAACATACATTGAAAAATAAAGAATACAATCTGTAAAATAACATGTTTTTAGACCCATATTGTAGCTTTTTTAAAAAAATGTCATTTCATTTGAATCGAGAATCGAGCCCAGTTTGATTTGTAATTTATATATATTTCAACAGAGCTTGCAATAGTGCATACATTACTTTGCATTCCATCTAATGCCATTGAAATAGGCTTGGAAATAGTTAGCAAAGGTTTGTATCAAGCTTGATGAATTCGAAAGTATTTAATTACTTTAATTATAAATTTCTGGGTGCTGATAAAATTATTTGTTAAAGCTTGTTGCAAGTTTTTTTTTTACTGATAAAAAATACATAACGAGATATTATTCACCTTTTAAATCGTCTATTTATTCTATAGACGATTTAAAAGGTGAATAATGTTTTTGAATTATTTACTTAAAAAAAAACAATAAGTTTCCGAATGCCTATTATGGTTGGGCGTATGTATTGACAGTGGATAGCAATTATACTAAAATCGATTAATCGGTTTTTAATCGGTTTTAAAAATAAATTGTCTTGTGGAATTTTTTCTTGTCAAAATATATCAATTTACCATGTTTATAATTATAGAAAATATAATATTTGTTTAAAAATAATCAAAAAATTATAATTCATTAACAAAACAAAAATAAAAACTTCATTGCAAAAATACTGAAAAATGTTTTTTAAATATTATTGAAATGAACACGTAAAAAGCATAAATTATCAATTGTTTTATCACTTAATCGTGATCTCAGTTTGGTGCAAAAGTTTCCGGATACTGAAAACGCCCTCTCTGATTCCACACTTGTGGGAGGAATTGATTTCAAACTATTGTAAGAGAGGTCCAACCATTTACTGCGATTTGCATCTTCTTCAAATTGAGCAAGTTCTTCATTTTCATTATCTGATTTAAATAACCGTTGCACCCATATCCAGTAAGAGTTCTTTGATGGTGATTTTCTTTAAAGCAGGAAATAGTTCAGTGGTGGAAGAGGAAATATTAGCATAATCACTGTGCAAGTACTGCAACAAACCATATAATTACTGTGCAAGTACTGCAACAAACCAAATATAGACGACCATACGGGTAATATAGACGACCATCTGCGCATTTTATTTGCAATACCATGACATTACGGTACACGACTGATTCGGTTCGCCTTTCTTTAATTCGCAATTCTAATCTATTTTTCATGTCGTTTGCAAGAATGTAGTTTATTTTTTTTAGCGTGCAAACCAGGAATTTCAACGTTGCATCTGCAGTTAATAGATTAGCGTCTTGACGACAGAGAGCTTCAAGGGCATATTTCATCGGAGTAAGCGTAGCATCAGTTTCGGAAAGCAGTTTGAATTCATCCACCCAAAACTGATAGCTAGATTTTTTATCGATTAAAGCTTTTTGAATAGCTTATTTTAATTTTAGGAAACGCTCCAGCATAGTCAGTAAGCTGTTCCACCGAGTTTTTGAGTCCAAAATCAGCATCAGCTCTTTTCCAAATTCGGCTTTCACGCAAGATATCGTCGTTTCTAGTTGGAGAAAGGCGAAATAATCGGATAACTTTTCGCTCTTTTGCTATCAGCTTCATCAGCCGGTGGTGCGAAATTGGAATAACATTATTGTCAATCTCAATACCTACATCAAAATTGTAGTTCAGATTCAGATTGTCACTATTTGTATCAGCTAAATCTTCATCAGCTGAATTTTCGGCACTTCAATCTTCTTCGTTTCCTGGAAAATCCGCGAGCACCTCCACTTCAGCATCATCAGTCGTGTCATTACGGTACACGACTGATGATGCTGAAGTGGACTGCTAACTGTAACGCATGCGCGAAACAAGGTTGCTTGGATTTCCCTGAAATGGTTTGACCTTTTTTTATAGACATTTGCCTCTCGGTGTTCACTTAATGAACACCGAGAGGCAAATGTCTATAAAAAAAAAGGAGCACTAAACTGACACACCGCTACGTAAAATATAGACGACCATACGGGTAATATAGACGACCATCTGCGCATTTTATTTGCAATACCATGACTCGATTTATGGCAATGAATACGCTAATGGATTATATCCCTCCAACACCAGCGCATACTAAGCCATTGGCTCTCTAGACGAAAGTTTGCGAGAGAACCCAAATGCATCGATTAGGCGGCGTTCTCAACAACTAGGCAGTTGTCCGTCCATTATGTGGAAAACTTTGAAGGACGATCTTGGCCTGCACCCGTATAAGATTCAATTGGTGCAGGAATTGAAACCACAAGACCATCGTTCGTGTTATTTTTGGGTTGGTTTTACCGATTAGGTTCCTTTCTGGCTGAATGTGGTATGTAAAAAAACAAAATTGTCGTATTTGGGATGATCCACTGGAGATTGTTTCGGCTTTATTACATTTCGAAATTTTTTGGTGCGGATTGCATGCTGGAACCATCATTGGGCCATACGGAGCCAACATAATGCTCCAGGGCGACCACTACACACAAATGATCCACAATTTTTTGGTTCCATACATCAATGCCAACAATCTAAGGATGAAATGGTTTCAACAAGACGGTGTATCATGTCTAGGGCATGCAAAATTACCGAGATTTTGATTTCCCGGTAAACGATAAAAATTAAAATCAAAAACCGGTTTACCGGTAAATTAGCGGTAATTGTTTTAAAATTTATACCTTCATATATTAATATATCGTATTATCAAGTACCAGCAAGCATTTTTTTTTTTGTAAAATTATGAACATGAAAACTGAAATTATATGCAATATCTTTAATTTAACATAAACATTTTATTCAATAATAAACGAAAATAAAAGTAAATTACATAATTCATTAAAAACGAAATTAATTAAATATTTTTAAATTACTTCCTGAAAATTGTGTACTATGCTAAATAAAGAAAAAATGCAGCTGTTCTGTTTGAGTTTGAAATATAAATGACCGTGTATTTCTTTTTAAACTTTTAATCTTCTACTATTAATGATTTTTACATTGAGTATCATAGCAACCGCTATATCATAGCAACGTTAAAAATTTTTGCTATATTTTAAATAAAGAATTTATAACTCATTTATTTCTTATTGGTTAGTAATTAAAAGAGAGTAAAGATTATTTACTTTTGTTTTTACTAAACATTGAAAAAGTGGTCAAAAATCAATTGATTGGATGATGTTCAAATCGCGGCTAATATGCCCGAAACTGTTTTTAAAAATTAAATGCCATAAAATTATCTTTTTCCAGTTGGTAACATTACATGTACTTTTTTCCGACAAGAATTTCTATGCGTCTAAAAAATACACTGAAACATGTGTATCTATTGAAACTTGTAAATATCGCATAATTTCGTGATTGGAAAATGTATCATTTTTAAGTATATGTACAAGAAAATACTATAAAAAAAATATTATATGAAATTAAAAATTCATTAATATTACTAATTTTAGATTACAAAAAGTATTATTATTGCAACAATATTGCATTACAGATTTATAATAACATTAATTCTTTGTTTAAATTAAATAATTTATTATCACATTTTTTATTACAATTCAAAAATAAAAAATCATTAAACAGTGCCTCTGCTTGAAC
Source organism: Empis livida (assembly GCA_963932195.1). Taxonomy (NCBI): domain Eukaryota; kingdom Metazoa; phylum Arthropoda; class Insecta; order Diptera; family Empididae; genus Empis; species Empis livida. The sequence continues at coordinate 27,001,700 of OZ010645.1, read as the reverse complement.
TGAACAATAATTTATGTATAAGTTATATGGTTGAGCTTATAATGGTTTTTTTATGATTTTGTTCTATTTTCAGTAAAAATTTGTACAGAAAAAAGGGAATTTTATTATACGTCCAAAGACTGAATTTCTTTTTATTATTATTTCATAATTTAATTTTTATCGTGTTCAAGGTTTTATGTGTTTATAATTTTATAACTATTAGCAAGTAAAAGAAAATGAAAAGTGGTCTCTTATATTATTATGGAAAATGGATTTCATTAAAAATTAGAACTAATGGGTGAATATTTGAAAAGGCTGATTTTTTATACATGAAAATGGCATTTCGCCATTTGGGAAATTTTTTTTAATTTTTTTGTTTATTTGCGATAAAAACAAGTTAATTACCAAGTTACCACAAAGACCCTCACTATTTTATTATTTTTAAGGACTTTTTCTTCCCTTGGGTATGATCGGTTACCACGGAAATGACAAATATATACCACGGATTTGACAATACAATTCGTGGAAATGATATTTTTCCGTCGTGGAACAAACAGCACCATTTATAGAAAAATTATGTTATTGAGAAAATTAATTAAAAATATATTAATTTTTTTAGTCTTACTTTTCTTTTGTTTTAGCCTTGTTTTATTAATTAGAATTACCTTTGTCCTTCAGAAATTAAATTATCATTATTCGTTACTTCTCTTTATCAATTACGTCCATCATTTAGTAGAGGTAAATCCTAAATACTTTGAATATCCCTGGGAATGGCACAACGGAAAGGACAAAGATGCAGTATTTTTGATATTTTATTGGTGCCTAATAAAACACATATGCGACTAAAAAATTCAATAAGATTTTTTTTGCGCTCTTTATGTTAAAATTGCGTGGACAGAAAAAATCAGCCTTTTCAAATATTTACCCATATCTTATATTCCCCAAGAGCGCATTTTAATTAACTGTTTTTGTATTACAGAATTTTTTATAATAGTTATAACAAAAGAAACCTATGTAACACATGTTGATATCTCAGAAGTGAAGTGAACACCAGTAAATTTTATTGCTGCATGTATTTTTATATTATTCCATTTTTTTTGCTACATTCGTGCTTTAAACACAATATGGAAACCATTTTATACATTAAAAATTGTACACAATTGTAAAATTAAAATATATATTAAATCATTGAGGTTTTTCGCTATTTCATGTTGAATGAGTATCGCCCCCAAAATAATATTGAATACCGCCTTAGTTTCAGGTGGTGATCCATTAAAAAAAATTACAAAAAAGTATAGTACAGCTAAAACAAGATGATTAATGGTAACTACATGGTTTTCATGTACACAGGGACAGGAGTAACCTGTTTTGAATGAAAATAAAATAAATAGTTCAGAAAGATTGGCCTTTAATATATTTTTTTTTTTTGGAGACTTTTATTTACATTTGCATAGATACAAAATTAATTAGAAATTGTATAACAAAATTTATATCTGTATATTTATATTTATTCTAGGCATACTAAATTTATTATCTTTTAAACGCTATTATCGCTATTGATTAAGTAAAATCAACGCTAATATTTAAACCATCATTTTATTGAATTAATCCATTCTACATGTTCGGTACATGGAAATTTGAAATAATTTTGTCACATAATATATGTAAGTTTATGAAAAATTAGTTTACTTATTAATTTTTGTATACGAAATTAAATTATCAAATTTTTAGCTTGGTCTTATGAGTTTTATATATTTATCTATAAAATTCGGTTTTGGTAAAAAACCGTTTCTTCAAACGCGTAATTTTTTTTTGATATATTCAGTTAAATATATTTGTTTCTAAAATTTATCTAGATAGATGTATTGGAATAAAAATCTAGCAACTCTTTAGAAACTAAAAGAAAAAAAATTTGAATTTACCATGTTGTTCATACTTCAAAGTTTCTAAATATAATAAATTTATTTTATTTAAATGAAAATTTGTAATTCAACCAATTAAAAGTATTTTTGGTTCCGCTGCTGATTAACTAGATTAACTCTCTTATTAATAAGAGAGTTAATCTAATTCCTCTCTTAGGAATTAGATTAACTATCTTATTAAAACATAATTAACAATTACCTTTTAATAAAAACATGTTTTGAAGTTAAAGAAAATAGTTCCTTGTATAAATTATATTCCAAAAATTTTACTGTCTGTAATATTGTGATTAATAAAATGTTGTTTATAAATGTCGTAAATATTTATTAAAAAAAAAATTAATTTAATACTTGAATGATTTGCTTCGCTTTTTCATTCTCACAATTATTCAACAAGTCAAAAACCATCTATGAACATATTTATATACTAACACATAAATATATCGAAATTCAGATCAAATACTTAAAATTAATAATATACTAAAATTTTAAATATTCTTTAATATAATTTATATTTGCATATATGTATTAGAAGAAAAATAAGTTTAAAATACATTTTACAATAATGTCAATGTAATTAAAAATCTAAATGTATAAAGTAACATGGAAATTTTTAGCTAAAAGATAATGATATTCCTAAAACAAATATATATATAAAATAAAATAAATTTTGGTATAAATACAAGAATACAAAAAAAAACGAGTGCCAAAACCAAAGATTATTTGCTATGATAAATGATGTAGAATTGTACAGAAGACGTGTTCGGAATATAAACCTCATACTCAAAAAATCATATAAATTTCGAAGTTGGTACAGCTCTGAAAACTCTTCTGGCTTTGACGTTCATTAAAATAAGTGAAACTTTTCCTGTAATATATGTACATAAAAATATATGATATTATGTACATATATATATATGAACACTTTTATATCACATATTTAGTGTATCAGTTAATATCATGTATTTAGTGTATCGGTACAAAACTCCAAAATAAAATTAATTCAGTAATATTGCTTCTGTAATTTCAAATGACCAGAATATATTTTGATATAACATATATAGTGTATTATATATCGATACAAAATTCCAAAATAACTACATAGATACAATATAAACAATGTGATCATAAAAAGAAATAAAAAATGCATTAAGGATAATTATATATTAAAAATACCGAAAATATAAAGTCATAAATATTTTATATTTCGATTATTTTAACATCGGGAAAATGTAGAATAATTAAAAAACAACTTTGCTAGAATATTTGTGAAATTTTTTGTAATTTTTGAGATGATAAAAATTTAGTAAAACACATTAGACTCTCGTACAAACAGAATATAAACTGACACAGGGTGTTTCTATAGATTAGATGACTAATATAAATATAATAAATATATTTTTACATAAACACAAATATCGTAGCCATTAGGAAAGTTAAATGAAGGATTTACGACTTTCAAGATTTTTGAGAACATTAATTATAATGTGTATATTTTATTTTATATATTCATACATTACATAAGTACACAATCATATATACATCATAAGTGCTGTCATCTGTACAAAGTGGATAAGCTTATTTCAGTTCTTTCTAAAGATTGAATATATTATGAAAATCATATAATGTTTCTAAAATAAAGTTTTATTTTTCTTGTTTTTTTTTTTTAATAAAATGTCTACTTAAAAATATTTCCAACAAAAAAGTTACAAAAAGTTATTCTACTTAAATTTTTTTAAAGGAAAAAGATTTTCATATACAAGAAAATTTATGTATATACAATAAAATTATGCCTAATTATAGAGTTTTATATTGGAAACTTTGATAATTTATATTATTTTGGGAATAAAGTCAAAATGAATTAGAATGCCTCCAGAAACCATAATTGTTTATTATATGAATAAAGTTAAATTAGCAATTAATTTAATATACATATATGTACGTACGTCTTAAGTTATGGTACAATAGCATACATTTTGTTAAATTGAATTTTAAGGTTTACTTACTTATTAAATAAACAAAAATTTGGTATTGGAAAATATATGATATGTGAAATAAACGGAAGGAATACTTTATTTAAAATAATTTTATAATATTTCATCTCCAATTAATTCAACTTTAATAAAATTTTGGTTTAAAATTTTTAGTTAAAAGATGTACTAAACTGCAATAACTTATAATGGATATCAATTTAAATATAATGGGGTAAAAAAATATCCCTTTTTGCTGCAAGTTGTATCTTGAAGAGCAATGTTATTATCAAAAATAGTATTATTAATATTAATTTTTATATACTCGACACTTTATTATGTTTAGAATTTATAATATCTTTTAGAAATTAATAATGAATATTTGAGTGGATACTCAATATCAAGTACAAACTATTTTCAAGCATAACTATCAACTTATAACATACATTAGTAAAATATGCACTGTTATTTAATAATCTTTATTTTTCTTGGCTTAAAAAAGATATAAAAATATAATCAAGTAAATTGTCATTCATATTATGCTTCCAAAATCTATTGTGTTAAAAATGTGTTAAAAATATCACTACTAAAAATTCAATATAAAACACTAGGGTCGTATTTACAGAATAGACCTAAGATTGTATCCAATTTCATTGCTATATAAAATTGCATGATATATATTTTTAACTAATATCATTGCTTAAGAATAATACCAGATGTGTTTTTTCTATATACTGTTTTTTGTACATTTTTTTTTAGAAAAATTTAAAAACTCTGGTGAGAGTTAGTTGTATTGTACAATTCATATTCATATCTATTATGATTGTATTTGTGAATACTATGGTTTATTCCTATTTTCTTTATTTTTTCCTTTCATAAATACCCGAGATTACAAAAACAAATTATTTAACTCTATTTGCTGATGAGAATTTTTCATTTCTCTATTCGCATTTTTTTCCTTTGCAGAAATTAACAATCTTTATAACTCTTAGGTCTATGCGAAAAATACTACGAAGGCATCAATTTTATATTGTTTTTGATATATTATTTTCCTACCTGATTTACTTTACTATTGAAGTAAAATAATTTATGTATGGAAAATTATCAATCATAGATATTTCATTTTTATTTTTTCTTCTTAGCTACTTATTGTGGATTTTTATAATATTTTTTAGCTATGTACCAAATTTTTGTCGGGTTGTTCAAAATACCATTTTTAATGACATTTATACCTTTACAAATAATCATTGTGGTAAATTTGATTAAAAGTTAATTAATCAAATTATTATATAGAATTATTAAATTTTAAATTATTTTGTACTAAAAATTCTGTTATAGAGAAAAAGTATTTTTAAAATTAACTAATTTATTAATGATTTCCCAAAATAAGAAAAAAATTAAAGAAAAATTATTTTTGAAATCCGTTTATTTAATTTGATTTATTGTGGTAATAATAATAATTTCTGTACATTTTTATTATTTTTTCTTATAATATAATTTTTTAACATTTTTTGTTGGTTGTTTTATTTTACAAATGAAACATTTTTCAATTTTATTCTTCCAACTAAATTTAATTAAAACTAACACACATTAATTTAGTACTTCCAAAATAGGCTCTTTATGTACATCTTCAAATTTTGGAATGAAACTATATCTGATTTTTCAATACATAATTGAATAATACTTTTCTTTAAATTAAAAACATGGAAATTTTTATAAAAAAACTTTTCAAATACTTAAAACCATGAAAATGCTTCTAAAATATATTCATCTGTTGGAGCCATTAAACTTCGAAACTTATTTGTATTAATTTCATAGTTTTTGGCAATTATTAAATTTTCAGACTTATTGCTTTGTAATTTATGATTTTTTAATAAAATATTCGTACATGAATCACAATATGAAATTTTCCTAATACAAAAACCTGAAAAATACCTAATTGCTAATTCTTCAAAATATGTTATTGAGTTTTGTGAATCCGACGAAGAAATAGTTTCTGAAATTGAAGATATTGTATCTGTCTACTGTCTTATCATTCAATCCAACTTCTGTAAAATTATTTGCCCAATTTTGTATTAAATCATCAATATGTTGGTCAATATTTTCATTTTCTTCGGACTCCAAAGCAGCTTTGTCAACATCTAAGTATGTATGTATCAAAATCTTTTTCACAATTTGATGATTGATTATAGTTATAAATAAATTTAACAGACACATATTCAATTATACTTGCGTATGTGCTTTGACTAAATAATTGAAAAGCCAATTTAACAGAAATTTTTTGAAATTGGGATTTATATGAACTCTTCCAACGTTTGGTAAAATTTTCGATGCACATTTTTCATCCTGACCAACAATTTTCTTGATTACATCACTACTTATTATTTTATTATTGTGTTCTTGAAAATCATTTTTTTAGGAAGCAATTTCTTACAGATATTATAAGATGCGGCATTGGCATATCAAAAAAAGCATAAATTCTGTTTCCACTTAAATCACAAAAGAATGGTGTTAACTTATCCACACCAAGTGATTCGTAAGTATTTCGGTTTGTACTACATAGAACACAAACCGTAGCAACAACTTTAAAGCCAATTCCATTTAACAATTTTATATACTGTAATAACAATTGTTTTAAAATTGTTCCTTTTAAATTATTTTTAGATAAACTATAGGCAAACGCATACTTAAAATTTTCATATAATCCCTGAACGATGAAGAAATGTGCTTCCGTTGCAAATGCATGATGTCTAATTCCATTGAAATCTTCAACTCCATCTATACAATCTCTTTTTGTGTTGTAGCATGCATCTTTTCTTATAGATATCTCATCAAATAGAATTACAACAATTTTAGATTTTTCAGTCATATCCTTTATTTTAGTTTCCAGGTGTTTAATGATTTCATTGTTTAAACCCGGTTCAATAAATTTTAATTTAGTCCAAGATTTTATTGAAGGTCTACTTGGTAATGAAATTTTCATTATATTTCTCATATAAAAATAAGTTGCTACAGATTTATAAAATATGTTCTGTGCAAAGTTTTTTTCGTGTTCTGCAAATCTTTTTATTTTCTTTATGATCAGTTTAGCTAATGTTTTACTATTTTCTGAAACATTTTTTAATTTATCAATATTTTGATTTATTGTAAAATAATTTGGTTTTGTTTTTTTTTAATTGGCTTTCTTTGCCAAATTTATGTCGATAAAAATAATTATGTCTCCGCACTCTTTCTAATAAAGGTTTCAATTTTACAATTTTTTGTTCACTTAATTTTAATTTTTTTTCTTTATCATTTAAAAGTTTTCTGTATTTTTCTAAGGTATCCAATCTCTTTATGCAATCTTTACACGAATCAGCTATGTTATTAGAATTTTCACCTACTGAATATTTGACGCAATCGCAGGGTAATTTATTAATGAAATCAAGTTCATGTGTATCATTTTCTTTATCACTATTTAGAAATTCTTTATCACTTTCTAAAGGTAAATTTTGATGCTCATTTTCCTTATCTTTATCGCTGTTTATTAAATTAATTTCGTTATCACATGGCAATGGCATATCTTCATCAATATTAAAATAATAAATATTAAGAATATTTTTGTTTTCATTGAAATTTATTTATATGTAAAGAAGGAACCGCAGTTCTCTCCAAAGTTTGAATGTTATGATCTTCCGGGAGGAAATGAATTTCGTAAACATAATTTCTTTTTTTAGTTAAAGATGTTGGACTTACATTTAGTGCTTTGAGCCACAAGTTTTTCCGTTCTTCAACTGTAGGTAAATAATAAAAAGTTCTATCAACATTTTTATTTGAATTTGAAATTAAGTACTTGTTATTAACCATTTTAAAGTCAGATTTTAACTAATTGAAAAATTTGGTTACGCTGTTCTTTATAGAGCATTTTCAAATAAAACTGATTAATTTATAATTAAATTTCCTCCTTAATTAATAATAATTTGCCCAGGTAAATCCCACTCAAATTGATCATTAATTTTACCTTTAAAAATCCTTTGAAAAACCCGACAAAAATTTAGTAAATTTCAAAAAATATCCTACTAAAATTATCAATTATATTTATTAGTACATTGCTAAAAATGTTATAAAAATCCACAATAAGTAGCTAAGAAGAAAAAATAAAAATGAAATATCTATGATTGATAATTTTCGATACATAAATTTTTTTACTTCGCTAGTAAAGTAAATCAGGTAGGAAAATAATATACCAAAAACAATATAAAATTGATGCCTTCGTAGTATTTTTCGCATAGACCTAAGAGTTATAAAGATTGTTATTCTCTTCTCTGGTATTCATATGCAAAGGAAAAAAATGCGAATGAAAAATTATCATCAGCAAATAGAGTTAAATAAATGATTCGTTTTTGTAATCTCGGGTATTTATGAAAGGAAAAAATAAAGAAAATAGGAATAAAACATAGTATTCATAAATACAATCATAATAGATATGAATATGAATTGTACAATACAACTAACTCTCACCAGAGTTTTTAAATTTTTCTAAAAAAAAATGTACAAAAAAAGTATATAGAAAAAACACATCTGGTATTATTCTTAATCAATGCTAATATTTAGCAAAAGAAAGATATTCATAATAAATTGTATAAATATGAATCACATACTAAACCAAAAATATAAATCCATATTATTTCTTAATTTACATTTCTCATATATATTTATAGGTGACAAGTTTTTCAAGAATACCAACTAAGGGAACAGTTCCAATGCCAAGTGTGCCTAGTACATCAGTCCAAAAGCAGCAGCAGCAACAGGAACAACAAATAGCCACAATTGAAACACCACCAACAACTGGATCATCTACTATGCCAATACCAATCGTAACATGTGATTTAGCATCAGATATATCAACTAGTGAAGCAGCTGAAATTGAAGCACAACAAATAAATAATAAAGAAACACTTCAGGTTAGTAATTTATCAACAACTCATCAAAATGCAACATTTACAACAACAAATAATGGTACAAATGGTTGTAATCTTGGTAATAATACAGTAACAAATGAACTTAAAGTATCACCAATACCAAATCGTTCACGTGCATTATCTGTTGGTGTTGATACAGACATGGTAAGTGAATTTGATCCATCTAGTTCAGATTCTGGTGTTGTTAGTCGTTGTGCTGTTGTAAAACCATTAAAATTTCGTTTATGTCAACCAATATTTGGTCGTAAGAATCGACGGCGTAATGAATCTAAAACAGTAGCTGCTATTAAAAATACACATAAACCATCCGAAGTAGTATCTGCAGCTGAATTAGAACCAGCGATACCGAAGGTTCAAAAACAACGTGATCCTGAAAAGGAAAAACGTCGTATAGCTAGAAAAAAAGAAAAACGTGCCACATTAATATTAGGATTAATTATGGGTAGTTTTATTGCTTGCTGGTTACCATTTTTCTTTTTATATATATTAACACCAGCTTGTATTAATTGTGAAATACCAGAATCAGCATTTGCAGTTGCTTTTTGGTTGGGTTATATGAATTCAGCTTTAAATCCTGCCATCTATACAATATTTAATAAAGACTTCCGAAGGGCATTCCGTAGGATATTATTTAAGTGATGTTTGGCATATGTGTGCTGTTACCGGTGCGTTCAGGCTAGTATCGAAAAGGCAACTGAACGTGCAATGGGCAGCACACCAATGGGATATGGTATGTACCGTAGACCATATTAAAATTATATTTTATATTATATTACAGTCAAATTATAATAAAAAATAATTATTGCTATCTAAATTACGGTTTTTTTTTGGTTTTCTGCTAGCTAATATGAAATCTAATTAGGTCAACAAATTATAAAACATGTTTTTTTTTATTTGTGCATTATATTTATTTTCTACTTAAATAAACAGTTGATTTTTTTATTTCATTTTAACTATACTTATGGTTATACAAAATTCAGGGAAATTTTAATATTTAAAATAATTTCAATAGTAATTCATAGTAAATTGAAAACAACCACTAAAAAATTACGTAAAAAATATGTTTAAATTAAATTTTTTTTTTTTTTTTGCAAAATTTTAAAAACCAATTATCGATTCATAAACATAGCACTATATGCTGGTATTCCCAGAAGTATTATATCTGGAGATCATGTTTCGTTCATTTCAATAATATTTCATTCAACTTGTACTAGACAATGATTGTAAGATAAAACTTTATATTGATTAGTTTAGTTTTGTATATATATTTTTTTAAAGAAATGAAAATAAAAATTCGATTTACTTTATAAATTATTCATTCTATTCAACCGCCATGACTGTGGTGTCCGGCTATAAAAATAGTATTTAAAAACTACTTGCATTTTAACAATATTGATAATTCCCAAATGAAAATAAAAAAAATACTTTTTACATTTTGTATTCATGTGGAATTTATATATTGAGTTTGCCTGGCAATTTTTAGTTCTATTTTTTTAAATTTTTTTTAAGTTTTATCTATACTCTTTAATTGCAAACCATTTTTGTTTCAATTTAATAAAATATAGATAACTTTCAATCTATATAACGTATATATATTGTATTATTATGTAATGTTGTTAGATATTATGCAATTCCTCTCTAAATACAATAAAAAAAAGTTCATTTCAATTTCCATTTCCAAACAATAAAGTTTAAAATAATTTTCAATATACGGTATTCTGTTGAACAAATGTGCAAATGCACATGAGATAAATAATATTTATGTATATATTGTTTTTACGTTTGGTTTTACCAATTATTTTGATCCCTTTTATCTATAAAATTACACAGTACGAGGCTAACGAATAACAATATTATAGCAATAATAATTTGTTACATTTGAAATGATTTTAGTTTTATTTTGTGGTTTTCAAAAAATGTTTTAAAAAATCTAAGATTAAAAATAAATAAAATATTTACCTTTTCTTATATGTAAATGAAAAATTGTAAAACTCATTTCTGCATACTGTCATATAAAATGTATTGGTTCAAATAATTGCAACATTTTCATTTTTAATAGAAAAATGTCACATACGTATGTATATTGTGCTATAAAAACAGAAAATTAATTTTTTTTTTCTTTTTAAATACATACATTTATATTTAAAAAAAATGTTATAGTAGACGAAAAGTGTTACATCCTTTTATTTGTCTATTCTATTTTATTTAGTCATACATAGTATAATAATTTGAATGGATGCATTTCAATTTAAAAAATGTATATGCAATCTATACATTTATAGAATTTTCAGTTTTTATTGTAATAAATATTAAATGTATATAAGGAGATTTATAATGAAATATTTCATTTTCATTTCCGAGATCGCAATAAAATTTAAAGTTCAATCGTTTTTTTTTTTTAATTTTTTTTAACAATTCAGCTATTTTCTCTGATAAGTGAAATACATATATAAGTTTTGATTGAAAAATTTAAAATGGCTTTAACTTGCCATAATATATATTTATAGAATGATTGAGATATATAAAATGAATATAATAATATTGGGTCGAGTGAATAATATAAAGTACATATATACTTTTCATTCAAATAAAATTCAGATACTCGCATATGTTAATAAAGTTATATATTTACTCTATTCTACATTATAAATATAAACTAGATGCTTCACTTTTTTCTATTTCCGTTAAGAAAATACTATAAAATCAAGCATTTATTAATGTTTTTTAATCACTCGGCCCGAATTTGTTCAGACAACTGGTCCAACAAATTACAGATATTCAGATATCCCTATTCTTAAGCCAAAGATCCGCTATGAATATATTATGATTACATTAATTGAGTTTCATAAAAGAAAATTTTATGTTGTTTTACTAATAACAGAATTAGGATATTTTGGTCACCAGTTTAATTAATTTCGTTATCGATGTGAAAAAATGCGTAGCTTTTAAATTTCAAAATCGCAAAGGGAAAGTATATTATTATAAAAGAAAACAAGATACCACAAACATGCATAAATTTTGTAAATTACGCGCAACAAAATCTATCCAGTATTTTTTAAATGTAACACTTTTACTTAAAGTATGTATGTACTAGTCTTGGCCCGAATTTTACAAAATCTGATATACTATTTTGATTCATTTTTTTTATAAACATTTTGATGTTTTAATTAGGGTTAGGGTGTCGTTTATATCTAAATTGAAAAAGGTTCTATATCTGTGTAACCTTTCTCAAAATTTGTGACGCTTTTTGCAGAATTATTACATTTTCCAAGAACTAAAAAACATCTATTTCAAAGTTAAATAAATATTTTAATGAAAATAAACAATAAAATCAGTACTTTACCATGTCACTCTATTTAGTGTAGCAGCAACTTTTAATAGTTTTAAAAGATAATTTTAAATTAAATAAAATTTAAATTTATTAAAATTTTTATGATCTTATTTTGTCAACAATTCATTTAAAATAATTTAAAAAATATCACATTAAACAACATATATTTTACACAAATTAACAATTTAAATTTAATATGTGAGAAAAATTGAAATTTATTTTATATAACTTATTAATAAAAAGGAAATATACAATTTATATAACTAAGTAATATATATATATATATATAATATATAACTCTTGGGAAAAATGCTTAACATCTGTAGGACTAATGAATTATTTATTCTTGGGGATCATTAAATTTAATTATTCTTGCTTCATTGTAACAACAAGAATAATATTATTTGTATTTGGTTAAAATGTCAGCAACAATTTTTCACTTTAATATATTACTGGTAATTTATATCTTTTACATTTTTTACTGTGTATACTTTAAGAAAACTTAAATAAATAAACTATCTGATAAATTCTACTATGTCATCAAGAATGTACTGACATTTGCAATAGTATTTGTTATGAAAACTACAAAAAAATTGCTTGTTTTCTCTTCTTGTGTTTGCAAATTAATAGATTGTTTATTGTTAAGCTTTTCAATTAAAAAGTTTTTATTTGCAAAATATGATTTCGTTTCGTGAAGAATATTATGTATATATTTTATAGTTGGTGTGTGTTCGATAGTGTTAGATAAATACAAAGTTAAAAACTCAATGCTCCTCTAGGTTTCTATAGTATATTCCGATTTTGTAGATGAAAAATCATCATATATATATATATGATGATTTTGCTTCTACAAAAACGGAATATACGACAAAAAAGGGCCCAAAAACACTTGATCTCAATAAAATATTTTTTATTTTTTATTTTAAAAAAAAATTTAGATTATTGTTTTAAAAAAAAAAATAAAGTAAAACAATATGGTTATTTTTTACATTATGTGATTTATATGTATGTATATTACTTATTACTGATAAGAGTCTAAGAAATACTTTATTATAACTATATAGGAATAAATATTTTGCTGGGAAAATTTAGTTTAACATATTCGATATTTTGAATATAGGGATATATTATTTTGCATATAGATCGCATTGACAATTGCGTCAACGTCAAAATTCAAAATTAAATTTTTTTGAACACAGGAAAAATGTGAGCTTTCTTTTTATTTGTGGATTATTTATGAATAATTAATTTAATAACTATATTTTATAGCTTACAGAAATTAATTAAGAAAAGAACTTATTTGTCGGGAGCAGAAAAACGAAAAAAGATAAATAGCAAGCATATAGAAGAAAAAAAGCTTCGTTTCAGTTTGGCTTCGTGGTGTCAAAAATATTAAAATGAAGAACCGCGACCAAGTGCTGTTTCTGTAGAAAATGATAAATCAGAAACTCAAAATACTATTTCTGTTGATGAAAATGTAAATTTAACCAACATAACAGTAACTAATCCTCAAAATCTTTGCTTGTCAGAAAATAAATTACTCGTATTTCCATATGAAAGCTCTAGTTTAGATATAAATACTTTTAGTAGTGATCTGAATAATTGTGAATTCCCCACATGTCCTCTTTTCAGATCTGCTGTTATTAAGTTAGGACCAAAACAAATAATTCTTCAAAACTTTCGAAAGAGTAGCAATAAAAGATCATTTTCCAGTCATTATTATATGAGAAGCTTCGTTAATGCCGAAAAACAAAAACGAACATGGCTTCTCTATTCGACATCAAAAAATGAAGTTTTCTGTTTTTGTTGTTTTTTGTTTGGGACTGAATCAGAAAAAGAAAATCGTTTGATTAAAGAAAACAACAACTGGCAAAAATTGTCCGACATTATTCAAAAGCATTAGACTGGTGGTTTTCATATAAATTGTTTTATGAAATGGAGAAAATTGAGATCTAACTTAAAAAATTATACAATTGACCAGCTTCTAATAGCATCCATAAATAAGAGGAAACAAGAACTTACTCAAATACAATGTAGAATTTTAGATGTTATTCTCTCTTTGGCAGAACGAAATTTACCTTTTAGTGGTTCTAGCCACAACATTGGATGTCCGAAAAACGGAAATTTTTTAGGTTTAATGGAATTTGTAGCCAAATATGATATCATATTGGAAGATCATCTTGATAAAATTAAATCTAAACAAATGCATATTCACTACCTTTCTAATATTAGACAAAATCGGTTTATTATATTATTGGCTAACGAAGTATCTAAAAAAAAATATTTCAAAAGTTAACAAATCAAAATATTTCAGTATTCAAGTAGATTGTACACCTGATATATCACATAAAGAACAAACTACATTAATTTTAAGATATTTTTTCAGGATTTTGAAACAAAACAATTTAATATAAATGAAAGTTTCTTGTGTTTTCTTGAGACCTGTGACACAACAGGAGAAGGACTAACAAAATTAGTATTATGTGAGCTCAAAAGAAATGGCATTGACATTCAAAATTGCAGAGGTCAAGCATACGATAATGGTGCAAAGATGAAGGGAATGTATAAAGGCCAGGATATCTGAAATAATAATCTTGCGTTATATGTTCCTTGTTTAGTCCAAGGAACATAAAATATGCTTTTAAGTGATGCAGCATCGTCCTCTCTACAATGTAAAAACTTATTTGGAAATTTGTAACGTCTTTATACTCTGTTTGCTTCGTCAACTAAGCGTTGGGAAATTTTAGTAAAATATGTAAATATAACTTTAAAACCTTTGAGTGAAACTCGTTGGGAGGCAAGAATAGAGCCAGTAATACCTGTGGCATCTCAATTGCCACTTATTTGTGAAACTTTAGAAGAACTAGCAGCCATTTCAAATGATTCAAATGCAGTATCAGAAGCAAATTCTATTTTGAACTATATCGTAACAATGGCATTTCTCGTATCTTTAATAGTGTGGAAAAACAATCTTATTGATATAAATAAAATAAGTAAAATTTTGCAAAGAGGAACAGTAGTTCTTGGTGCAGCTATTGATTTGGTTGGAACGGTGCAAAAAAAATTTCAAAAATATCGTTTATCTCTTTTTGAAGATGCTTTTAAAGAAGCTCAAGCTATGGTAAAAATACTAAATGTTTCTAGCGATTTTCCAAAAATTCGACTGCGCACAAGAAAACGCTTATTTCACGAAATTTGCAGCGATGAAATGCCAACAGATCCTGTTTTAAATTTTAAAATATCGTTCTTTATTCCATTGATGGATTTAGTTCTATATCCATTGATGGATTTAGCTTTGGAAAGCAGATTTACTGATGCAAAAAAGATATCCAACAAATTGAATTTTTTTAGTTAATATAAAAAATACGCCAGAAGCAGAATTACAAGATTCTTGTAAAGAATTTGCGTTATTTTATTGTGAAGACGTATGAAACGTTTTAATATCAGAAATTCCGTTAATTAAAAGCATTCTTCCAGCAGAATTAGATACCAGCAATATTTTAAACATCTTACAGTTTTTAGCACCAGAATTTCATAATATTTTTCTAATTTTATAATTGCATTACGTATATTTTTAATATTTTCGATAACTGTTGCAACTGCGGAGAGGTCATATAGCAAGTTGAAGCTGATAAAAACTTACCTTCGCTCTACTATAACACAAGAAAGACTATCTGCATTAGCAATTTTGTCGATATAGTCTGAAGAAGCAAAAACATTAGAATTTACTAAATTAATTAATATTTTTGCTGAAGAAAAAGCAAGAAGGCTAAAATAAGTGCAATTTTTAAAGAACTTTTTTATTTTTATTTTGTTTTTTTTTTATTAATTGTATGCTATATATTTTTATGAATTTAGATTTATATTATTTTAATGAATAAAACGCCCCACTTGCACCCGGGCCTCCAAATAGTTTGGCACGGCGCTGTATATATATTTTGTTGAAAATATTAAAACTGTCAAAGCCATTTGTTGAACTTGAAGCTTTAATATTGGTTAATATATTCAATTTTTTTCATAATTTGTTAAAAAGATAAAGATATATTAATTTTGCAATTTGTTTTTTTTCTGTATTTTCATGAAAATTAATTATTTTTAAATTAATTACTTTAATTGGAAATATATTAAGTAAATTAAACAAATAAAGCATTAATAAGTTAGTAAATATACTTTATCGTGCTTTAAAAATATTAAAAAAATTATCACTTATATACAACAATTTTATATTCATTAAGTCCTGTTCCTGATTATAATAATAATTAAATCATTTAATTAATGTTCAAAATTCATTAGATTAAACCACTTTTTTTATTTAAGCATTTCATACAAAAAATCTTGTAATTAATTCAATTTTAAATAAAATGGAAAAACAAAGAACTTTTTGTAACAATTGGGTTTCCACTTACCTAATGCAAATTTTAATTTATATGCGGAAACAGATTGCAATTAAAAAAAATTCTAATTTTTCATATGCCATTATGATGTGTCTTAGAATAAAAGGTTTTTAAATGCTTTCTAATTGACCATTTTGTGTAAATAATTTTACGGAGGATTAAAAAACAAAAAAACTTTTAAAAAAATTAAGTGCACACTACTTCACTTTGTAAATAATTCTGTGCTCTCTCAAACTGTAAGATAATGTGAAAATAATGAAATTGGGATCATAAACTTTTAATTAATTTAATCTTGCATTTAATTTATATTATTTCTATATATTAGTATAGCTCAAATGGTGATTTAACACAAAGCTTTAATAACAAGAAAGTTTAAATCATATTATTATATTAATGGAGGAGGATAATTGCAATTGTAGTTGTTTATTGTTCTATTTTTCTATTGAAAGAGAATTGAAATAAACTTAGTTACGTACGATTAAGGCCGTAAAATAAATCAATTAATTTTTTCCATCAAATCAATTTTGGTAACACACTCACCCTAAGTGTAATATAAAAACTGGTTCTATGAACAGAATTTAATTTGTTTATGTTGCTTCAAATTTTTTTTATGAACTCTTGTGAAAACGTAGTAAAAGTGAAATGATATAAAAATAAAGGTTTAATCAGGTAATGTACTTGCGAAATTTTAGCGGCCATACTAAATTTATGTTCAACTATGTACATAGTTGTTTTGCCTTATAACTTAAAATATTCTTCTATATTTTAAAACATCTGTTCGTAATAGTCGATCCTATAAGAATACATTTTACTATATTTTATGGATTTTTACTGTTCAATTACTGATTGTGATTACATTTTCTATTTTCTTTTTGTATTCGATGTGTGCGGTATAAACTGTTTTCAAAATAAAAGCTCTCGTTTAAAACCATTGTATTAGAAAAAATTCCAGATGTCAGCCAATAATGCAAATTACATATATTTTACAGAAAGAGGAATCATTTCAATTTAATACAAAAAATGTTTTGAAATGTTTTATTTTTATATTAAGTTGGGATTTTTATTGTTTATCAATAAGTAAAACCTGACAGTAACAAACTTTTCCATACATTATTTATAATTTTACATTTATTTATAATTTTCTGAAAATTTTTGTTTGTTATTTTAAATGTTTGAAATAATAATCGAAATATATTTTTCCTTACAAAAATTTTACGTTACAATGTATGTTTTGGGAAATTGAAAAATAATATATTTTAAAATTTTGTTAAATTAGTTAAGAAATTATTTTATAACATAAATAATTAATTGCATATTTTCCAAGCTAATTGTTATCTAATTGATGTTGATTTTTTTTTATCAAAGGGCAACACAGAATATAACGTTGGCGCCTGTCGTTTGTCTTCCGAGGTCGTTGTGTTGTCTGAAGTCTAAACAAATGGAGACAAATGGTACAATTTCTGATGTTTGTGACATTTTAAAATTTAACATTTTGTTATCAATATAAAAATTCAAAATTAGAATTTATTCAGTAACCTTATAGGTTTTCTAACCTTATAGAAAATTTTAAAATTGAATGTATTTAAAGTAATGTATCTACATAACATATTTTTGATATTTCTAGTAATTTAATTAATCTATTATCACATAATTCAATCTATATATTAAATACACATTGGTACACCAGTACTGTTTTTACTAAAATCTATTTTTCTTAATGTTTAATCCTTTAACAATTAATTCCATACATCTACATATATGTTATACTTAAATTTCGAAAATTTGTACGACCGATATAAATATTGTATTTATATTAATCAGTTTGCACTGACAATCAACTTCAAAGTTTTCTAATAAACTTTTGCTATAATTTTAATTAAAAACCATACTTCCAATTATTAAGTTACTTAATTTAACATAATTTATTTTTACGTAATACAATAAATCAAGATATCGTAAAATATACAACATTGTAAAACTCCAATTCAGACCATTTGCTTCCAGAATATAACAAATTGTGGTTAGATCAGAATATGTAATTGATTATGAAGATAACAAGAAACAAATGATTATAACTATTAATTTAAGTGACAAACTGAGAAAATCCGGATAGAGTACAAAATTTAATTTTAAAAATTATTGAAAAGTAATAAGTTATCAACAGCATTACAATTTTTTGTGTATTATGAAACTTACAAAATAATAATACGTACATATCTAATTAAAAAATGAAGCAAAGACGCGCAATTAATAAGACCTGATATTATAAGGTGTGTTATTATTATGATATAATCTTACAGTACTTACAGTACATTCATTTAATGTAAACGATAGAATAATCTTTTCTGTAAGCTTATAAAGTTCTTTTTGTGTCGGTATATGTAATTATATTATATACTCGTCCTACATTAATAAGAACTAATTATATATTTATCAATACAAAAAATAATTTTTAATCCTATTATTCGTGGCTTTAAATTTAAATTTAATTAACTAATAATTTCATTAAATTTTATACCGTATATGTATTATTATATAATTTTAACATATTTTTTCTATGAAAATACGATTTTTGTGTAGAAATTCAAAACACAATTTTAATAAACGTGACATCTTGATGATTTAATAACGTTTTGAAATTTCAATACCATTATTGGTGAAGTTGTATATTACTATAGATTTGTTTTCTTAAACAATACTTAAAAAAGAATATCAATTATGAAATTAAAAAACTATAGTAGCAAATTAATTTTAATTTAATTTAATTTAAATATTCAGGTGAATTCATTAAATGAAATATTTTAGAATAGGGTAAAAAAATCGTTAAAATGAATAATACGTATTATAAAAGCATACAGAGAGATGCTTTTACTTAAACGCTCCTTTACCATAATAATTCTTTCATTTAAATTTTTTTTTAAATTAAATTCTCAATGAAAACATGCTTGCTTTTCTCGAAATAATGTTTACTTGATTATTTAATCAACATTAATTAAGGAAAATGATATTTTTTATATAAAAACGTATATTTAGAAATTTCAGAATTAACTAGATTAAATATTTATTTATATATATGTACTACATAAGACGTAGACGAAAACCATATTAATTCGTTAATGACAATCAAAAAGTTTTTAATTTGCAGTATTAAAAACATAAACATGGTAATCTTTCAACTTATCGTAATAATTAAATTTTCTAAGAAATTTTAAACATTTTTTAAATATTATAAATAGAAGCACATTTAATATTCTAATAGAAAATTTAAGTTTTAATATGGTGTAGTGTAGAACAACATATTATATTAATAAAATAATTTTTTTCTTTTTACTTTACCTATACTCGAACCCAATCTGAAGTCTAAATCGAAACCATTATAACTTTTCCTTTAAACTTGATCTTGAACCTTACACTGAAGTTTGTACACAGCAAATTTAAAGCAGCGAACATAATTTGTCTTAAAACCAATGACAGGTAGGGTATTTGCTGGTTTATTTGGGACAATAAATAGTTTATTCGAGCCGATAATTGGTTTATTCGGAGCACTAATTAATTTTAGTTATATGTAATTTAATTTAATAAATTTTGTTATTCACTTATTGTTTTTTTTTTGAATAAAATTTTACCAAAAAAAATTATTTTATATAAATGTTTCATTTTATTTAAATTCGTAATTATTTAATAAAAGTTAAAAATTTGACTATACTTATTTAAGAATTTAAAAACTTATAGTATAAAATATTAAGTACTGACTGTGAAGAAATAAAAAAGAAAAAAATAAAACAAAAAAAACCAACATTAAAAATTTTTACTAAAATAAAAATGTAAATAAAATTTTCGTTTCTTTTTTTTTTTTCTAATTGTAAAACTCCTTAAAAGCGTTTAAACAAACCGAAAAATAGGAATAATCAAAATAGCATTATATATTTTGATTATAATTTATTATGACTGATGTAAAGATAAATATTATAGAAACTCAAAATGAAATTTATTTATTTATATTAAATAATTATAAAATTGTTATTTTTTTATATCTAATATTTTCTTTATGTTATAAATTATAATTAATGTTTAAAAATTATATATATATATATATATATAGAAAATATATATATATATGTATATATAAAATGTATATGAAAATTGTTATTTTTGAAATTATGTAATTGATTAAACGTCACTGTCGATAAACGTTTAGTTTTGAATATATATATTTTTTAATTTATTATTATACAATTACAATATATTTAAAAAAATAACACAAAACAAAAACACAAATTTAAAATTAATAAAAAAAATTCTAATTACAATATTTAAACAATTTACGATATTTACGATATTTAACTTCATAATCTTAAATATTTTAATTCTTATCTTTGAAATAATTTTAAGATGAGCGGAAGTCTTCCACTGTTGTTAAAAAAAAAGAACTACATATTTAATATATAAAAAATATTAAAAATTAAAAACTTTTTAATAACAAAAATTGATATTAAATTACAATCTCTGTACTAAAAAAATTAACTTTCTTAAAATAGGATATTTAAAATATTTTTTTTACTTCAAATAAAAAAAAATTTAACTTTTTTTTAATTTGAATTACATAATTTCAATGTAAACAAAAAAAAATTAAAATTTCTCGTTTTAAATATTTAGGAAAAAACAAAAATATATATATAAAAACATTAGTATAAAATAATAAATTAAATAAAAATTAACAAATGAAATTAAATTTAAGAATATTATATTATATAAAAAATATATACATTTAAGAAATAAAATAAAATCAAACTTTTAATTATAGGTTTCGCTAGTTAATGTAATAATTGTCATTCGAAATAATATAGTAATTAATAAAATTACTCTAATTTCAATACTTAGTCAAATAAATAACATTTAATTATTAAGGAAAATATACTTAAATTATATAATAATAGAAATATGTACTTGAATTTTTTTAAATAAATCAATACATTTATTCAATATACTTTTATAGTAGATATTAATTTAAAAATTATTTAGTAAATTAATTGTAAAATTTTTTTAATGATTTGTTTCTTTTAAAATTTAGTTTTCGATGAAAAAACCACCAGTTTTAGATGTTATTATATTTAGAATAAAATCTTTAATTTCAATAAATACTTAAAAAAAAAATTTGCTGTTATTGTATTATAATTTTTATCACTAATATTTACAAGTAGTGCAGATTTAACGTACTATAATAACTTATTATTAATGTTATTTTATGTACCTAGACTAAATTTGTTTAATTGCGCTTCCAACTTTAAGTTTGATAAAATTTTAATTAATTTTTTTTTTTAAAAAGCATCTGGAATGAAAAATTTTCAATTCATAAATTTATATTACATATTTGAATATTATTTCAATATTTAATAAATTAAATTAAAAATAAAAAAAAAACTTTAACAGCAACAACGAAATTATGGTGCTATAATAATAATAATAAAAAAAAAATTTTTAGAAGAAAAAAAACAAATACTAAAAATGTAATAAATAATAAAGATATTTAAATTAAAATGAAAAAACCCAAAAAATATTGAAATATGAAAAATTTGTGGCATTAAATTAAATTTGCGACCATATAAGATTAGAAATAAAATTTCAGAATTTTATTTTTTATTTGTGTTTTTTTTTTTGTATCTTGGATTTCATTTTAATTAATCGTTCATAAAAACCCGTAAAAGTGAAGGTTTCGTTTGAAAGTCGAATAAATTATTAAAAGAAATGTACAAGGACAAAAAAATTATTCATAAAAAATTTCATCATATCAACAATTTGAGAAACATATTAATTGCATTGGAATCATTAAATATATGTATATATTTTTTTAATATAAGTATCATCACAAAATGAGATTTCATTACTTTTCATTTTTATTACTCCTTGACCTCTGGTGGTTTTAATTTATATTCAAACAGATAATCAAGAGCCCGGTTATCTATTTGGATATGATGAACTTTAATTCTAATTAAATTTAAAAAATAATAATGAATGGATTTCTAACATTTGTTAATATAAAAATATTAACAAATGTTAGAAAACGATTTTTTTAAGAAATACTTATATTTTATTTTATACATATATATATTTTTTTTTTATTTTTCAATATTGATATAAATATTTGATATAATGATTACTCGAATAATAATAATAATGTAATCTAATAAAATTAATAACTACATAAAACTTGTTAATAAAATGAAAATGAAATTTCTCAAAGCAATTAAATAAATATATCGAAAAGAAATAATAAAAAAAACATAAAAAAATCATGAAGAAATCCTATATTTAATGTAGTTAATGTAAATATTAAGTCAATATTTTTGAATAAAACAATTAATTAATAATACAAAAATAACTGAAACAGGAAAACTTAATTCACAAAAATAAATATTATATATAAACAATACCAAAAAACCACCTAAATCAAAAAAATTTAATAAAAATAAAAAAAATGTTAACTAAAAATTTATAATATTTTATGATTAAAACAACATAAAAACAAAATACAAATCTTTCATATTTTTAATATTCAAAAGAATTATATTTAAATTTAATAACAAATAAATGAAAAAGTTATGTAGTTCAATATTAAAAACACAAATATTCACAAAATATCATCTTTAATTATAAAAAAAAATTAAAGAAACACAGAAATTTTAATAAAAATTTCCACTTTAAGCAAATAAAAATCTGAAGAAATTTTTTCAACCTAAATTAAATGTCTATTTAATTTATTTAGATTTTTTTCCAATTTTAGATGAATTTATATAAGTATATGTATAATTTTAATAAAATTAAATATGTCTTTTCCTATATTTTTCTACTTATTTAATAAAAATATATATACTTACTTTATAGTTTCCTAAACTTGTTACCATAATATAGAATTGTTTTCTATTACTCCTTGACCTCTTGAAAATGTTATCCCAATTCTTATATTTACTATCAAAATAATATTTTAATTTTGATAATATATTCAAATATATACAATAGTTTTTTTTAATTCAAGACTTATGTAAAGTTCTCATAATAATATGTTTAATTATTATACTAACTTCGATATTTTGCAAAAATTATTAGTTTTTTACAAAATATTTTCTTATTTTGAACATTTTCGTTAATTATATTATATAATTTCAAAAGAAAATTCCAAGTAACGATGTCTTCCTTTATTTCTTAATAATTAATATAATTAAATTTTTAACTTATCTATAAAAATAATATTCTAATTACGTATTGGTAATAAAAAAAATTACTTAACCATTTTTAACAAAACAATTTAAATTAATGTTCTATAACTGAGAGATTTTTGGAATGGTTTACAGGATTTTAGTCCGTAATTTGACATTAGCAACCATATTTTTCACAAAGTAAAGCCCATTTTTGGCAATGAAAATATGCTTTATTTATCTTCAGTAAAAATTTTTATTTAAAAAGTGAAGATTACGATCATTCCGTATGACTGTTATATAAAGAATGGCGAATTTTGTACATTTGGCAGTTTTGTAAGTCCTTCAGAATTTTTTTGATGGAAATTATGAAATATATTCGAAGATAAGTAAACAGTCACGTTATTGGTAGGTTGTCAAACATGGTGTTGAAGATATCAATTAACAACCAGAAATAAAAAAATGTTAATTTTCAAGACCGACAATTTGTTCTTTTTTTTTTATAATTTTGCCATCAAGCTATAAACTTTAAAATTTATTCTCCAATTATTTCAAACTTCCTTAATTGTATAATATTGTTTGTATAAATTGAAATTTCTATAAATTCCTCATTTCTATAAATTCATTTAAAAATTAAATTTACAATAAACAAAAATAAATAAATGAAAAAAAACTATCTTTTTTACTAAATTAAAAATATTTAAAAAACAAAAAAAAAATTAATCAAATATATTTTAAAAAAAACACAGAACAATATTATGAAAAGAAACCAAAAAATTCTAAACTAAATAAAACAGCAATTTTTTAAAACAAAATTTAAATTTAAAAATAATTAAAAAAGTTATTATATATTATTGTAAATAATATTAAAAATCAATAAGTATGTAATTTAATAGCTATGAATGAAAATTAAATTAAATTTTAAATTAAAAACTTTTAAAAATTACAAGAAAAAATCTACAAAATAAATTGAAAAATATTTAAAAAATTTGTTTTTATATTCAGAAATTTAAAAATAATGTTGTGTATTTTAAATAAGATAATTTTATAAATAAATTTGTTTATAATTTTAGAACAAATATGTTGCTTTTTTATAATTATATTATTTTTGAATTCGATTTAAATTATTAAAATCTTAAATAATTATTTGATTAATGAAAAAGCAAGAAAACTTATGAAAAAAATCAACTTTCTTTAAATATTTATAATAAAAAAAATATTACGTAGAAAAAAACAAATATATTTATATGTTACTATTAATAATGTTTTTAAAATCAAAAAAATCACAAACTCTCTATTTTAATTTTGGAAAATTTCTGAAAAAAAATCATTATTTTAAAAAAAATATTAGAACAAAAACCAAGCGATATAAATTAACATAAAATATATATAAAAAAAAAACAAAATTAAATAATAAAAATAAATTAGGTAACAGATATAAAAACAAAACAAATTTAAAAATGTCTTAAATTTTATCTCAGTAAATAAAAAAATAAAAAAAATTATATCCTTAATAATTAAAAAATAAAATTGTTTTATTTATGATTTTTTTTCCTTTTCCAGATTTTCAAGAAAATTAAGAAAAAGTTGCTAATTAATTGTCTCCCAAAAATTGGAAAGTATTGAATTCACTTTCACTTTTATTTTTCACATCAATTGGATATTAACGAAATTGTATTGAAAAGTTTAAAAAACTGACCTACTTATTATCATTGATTAAGAATAATTAATGAATGTTATTAGTTAACAAGAAGCTAGATCTGTAGCAATTATAATCTAGCACCTTTATAAAATTATGTCTTCAAAATACATTTTCAGACAAAAAATAAATGTTAAAAAAAAATAAACTGAAAAAAATAATACAAATTTTAAATTTAGTTCTGGAAAATAGAATCTAATATAATTTATTTATCATAAATAAATTATTTTTACATTATGCATATGTGTATGTCAAATACATCTATGCATATGTAAAATAATATCAACCAACTAGAACAGTTCATTTCGTGCATGAATGCCAAAAATTATTTCGATTTTATTTACAAATTTTAATTTTTAAAATAATTCAAGTATTTTGCAAACATATATATCTATTAATGAATTTTTATTTTATCCTTAACAACATATTTGTATAAAACAAATTCAATTTTATACGGATTCTTTTTTACTACATTCGTTTTTTGTAAGGGCAATAAACAATATTAACCATTTTTCACGTTACAAAAATTTGTTTCAATTCATTCAAAACCAAAATTAAGGCCTAACGCCACATTATAAAAATTGCGAAAAAGCGCAAAAGCTACTCAAACTTTTACATATATTTCGTACAACTAGAAAATGCGCGCTTGCTATATACAAAAAATATAATGCAAGATTCTTTTTTGCATATTCTTAGGTGTTTCGTGTTTACTATATTAAAATTGTTTAGTTTTGTCAGAGCAGAGATAATATATAGAGTAGTTTAGTTGTAGTTTAGTTTATATTTAGACTAAGTAGACTTAATACTAAATTTTAACACATGAAAATATACAGAACAAAATTTTAACTTTAAATTTATTTTTTAACTTAAAATTTTTTTTGTTATGATTAAATTCGTTTATGGTGTTATTAAATGTGAGAACAAATAAACGTTACTTTTTTCCCTTTTTGCATACCCGAAAAGAGAATAACAACCTTATATTTTTCCTACTCTATTTTCTATAGTTTTTATCCCTTTTTTTCCTTTGAATAAATATCCGAAAATATAAAAACGAATTATTTAACACTATTTATTTACTTTTTTTCCCTTTTCGCATACCCGAAAAGAGAATTACAACCTTATCGGTACAATTCATATAAAGTTTACAATCAATACATATAATATTTACGAATCGTAAATATTATATGTATTGTCTTTGTATAGTATTTTCGCCACCTCTATTTTTCTTGGATAATTTTCTGAATTCAAAATTTGGAAATATACATATTTTTCTTTTATGATTTTAGCTATTTTAGAATTTTATAAGAATTAATGAGTACGAATTTGCTATTTTTTTGTCGCGTGGGTCGAAAGATGTTTGCACGAAAATTAAATGATAAATTTTAATTGAATTTCCACAGACGAAAATTATGAATTAAGTGCGCTAATTAAGTTATTTGAGATTTCTCTATAAAGAACAGCGTAATCAATATTAATCAATTAGTTTCAAATTATGCAAACATTTAGCGTAGTAAAAAAGTAGGGCTTTTTTTAATCAGGAATAGAATATACACATTTATTTACCTTGGAAGAAAAAAATTAACACGATTTTTGAATTTGAAATCAATTTTTATTTTTCAGGAATTCTCCAAGTTTAAAATGATTAAAAATTGCATTGCTTCTTAAAAGTCGGTTTTTAAATTAAATGTTTATACAATATTTGCTTTTTACCTTGATATCCTTCAAAATTCATCAGTAGAATCAGTTAGCTTAATCAGACTAACTTTAAACTGTGTTTAGTAAGGAAAATGAATCAAAAACGTAAATGGAATATTAAATGCTGCATTGTTAATTGCAATTCTATACGAAATAATCTACAAAATTGTCGTTTTTTTTAAATTTCCAAAAACGGGGACAAATAATGATAAATTTAAAGTTTTAAAGCATATATAAATTCCTATTGTTGAATTTAAAATTTGTATAAAAAACAAGCAGTCCCTCTCAAGACTAAAAAAATTATTAACAAAAAGTAAAAAATAATATAATAATAAATGAATCACAAGTTCAATTAAAATTTGCCATTTAATTTTTCTGTAAACATCATTCGACCGCCGCGACAAATTCTAAAATAACTAAAATGAATAAAGGAAAAAAAATATATTTTTTCCAAATTTTGAATTCAGAAAATTATTCAAGAAAAATGTAAGTAGCGCAAATACTACACAAAAACAATAGTAATATATGTATATGACCTTCCAGTATTTCTCGCATAGACCTAAAAGGTAAAAATATTCTTAATCTCTTCTCGGGTATGTATGAAAAGCAAAAAAGAGTAAAAAAGTAATAAACAGTGTTAAATAATATTTTTTTATATTTTCGGATATTCATTCAAAAGCAAAAAAGAGTCTATACAAAAACTATAGAAAATAGGCAGAGATCGAATTAGAGAGAAATCTCTTTCATATGAAAGCTATATGATATAGCTTTTTGCGCTGGCCAGAAGAAAAAGCTATAATTTTGAATTTACTAAGATTTTTTGTTCACGAAAATCTATATAAAATGTTAAAAGTTCTACTCCTTCTAATTTTCGTTGGTTGATTGGTTTGAAAGGGATGAAGCAATCAGAGTAGATAACCTCCCCCCTTGTCGACCGCT
Organism: Empis livida; assembly: GCA_963932195.1. NCBI lineage: Eukaryota > Metazoa > Arthropoda > Insecta > Diptera > Empididae > Empis > Empis livida. The sequence goes on along the minus strand of OZ010645.1, from coordinate 26,973,620 downwards.
AGCACCTCCACCAATCCAATTTCTCTAACGAATGAGTTAATCTTAACCAGTTTAAAGTTAACTGCTTCCATCAAGCCCATCAAGAAATGACTTTCAAAATGCTTTAACTGGTCATTCTGTACCGCAGGGCATCAGTATAAAAGGTGTCTACGGTTACGTCAGCCTTCGCGCACCCTCTGCAACAAGATTCTGTCGATAAGCCCAACCGTTAGGCATATTTTCTCAACATAATGTGTCCTGTTACAATGCGCGTGAAAAGTCTTATCGATGACTTAGTCATAGAAAGCATTTTGGTCCTATCGAAACCCTACTGAATTCTCACCACTAAGAAAATAAGATTTTTTGTACCCAAGTCCCAATTAGATATTTTGCGAATTTCGGGGTGTAACCAATGGCTACAGTGTTCCTGGCAGTGAAAATTGTTGTGCTAATTCATCCGTTTTTTTTCCATTAATTGACCTTTGACCAGGTGACCAGAAGAGTTTTATTATGTTACGGCTAGCTGGTATATTTAAGTTTATCAATATACCAGCTAGCCGTAACATAATAATATATTTAAGAGCACCAAGCGCAGCTTGACTGTCTGAGCAAATGACTGCTGTATTTTCTAAGTTTTTATCGTTTAAAATGCTTTATGTATAGTACCTAATTTTGCTTGGAAAATCGAGGTGTATTCTTGAAGTTTCAGACTTAGATTTATATCTACGTCTGCTGAGTAGATAACCTTACCGCAACCTGTTATCATTTTACATTACATGTTACATTGCGGAACCTTAGCATTCGTTGTTTTGAAGTGTCCGTTAAGGCGGTATTAGCCGTTAACTTTTTCACATATACATCAATTGATTGTATGCATAGAATTGCTTCTCACCCTGGTTGGTGTACTTCTGAGTGCTCCTGTGATACAATATTGCCGTTGTACTTTCAGATCTCACTTTTTTTTGTAGATTCAGATCTCACTTTTTACCTATCATGCTTCTACACAGTCAAAAGATTATAATAGCATTGGAAGTTGTTTCGTTGAAGTGTTGTTCCCAAAGCAGTTTTTTATAAAAAACGACACAGAAATTTAACCTGATCTACCAGAGTTAAGGTAATGTTAGCTATTTTTAGGAAAGCTCAGTTTTATTCGGGTTTACTCTAACTCAGTTCACTGTTGCCCACCTAACAACAATGAGTATCGTACTTTGCATACACTCAGTTAGCGCTGTCTCATCATATTTACCAGTGACATGAATAGCCAAGTCATCTGTATAACAGATGATGTGGTATCACTTCCGATAACTAGTTTAACAGACAATCCATGACAAGTAGCCATAAAAATGGGAAAGAATGCCTTCTTGTAGAGTCCCATTCAAAACATGTCCATTCTGTTCGAGCCACCGAAGTACATAATTAATAATCTATTACGAAGCATGAAGCCTTCACTCAGAAAAATTTACCACAAATACAACATTTGCAGTAAATGAGATTCTTTCTTTTCTCATAAAACATTTGTATCTTTCTTTTCTCATAAAACATTTGTAGTAAAATCTTTCTTTTCTCATAAAACATTTGTAGTAAAAGTTATTTTGAATAAAAATTACATACACGTACAAAGAATATTCGTTAAAGTAAGAACATTGGAAAATTACATATCCATCAAGTCAATATTCGTTTAAGTTATAATAGACATGTAATATATTACATATACCAGTAAAATTTGGGATTATAACATAGGTTACAGATTATTTTTAGGTAACTGGCGGGGCCTAGGAGTAGCGTACTATGACTGTGGTGCAATAGATAATTGGTTCGATGCACATCGGCGACATAGATGACTTTAAATATAAATATAAATAATAAAATTATCTGTTAAATATCAATAATAAAATTATGGTCAAATGTTCCAACTAATAAAATAAGATTTAAATAAATTTCAATAAAGAAACAATTTGTTATCTCTTTCTTAAGAAATAAAATAAATTTTGAAATTCATTTCCAGCAAAAGAAATTCTTTTGCAATTCGCGCATAAATAATGACTACTTTTCCTCCAAAAGACGTTTAGCGCAAAATACGTTCTTTTCCTCAGTATACTGAATTAAGAATTTTATTGTCAGGGCCTTAAAGGCTTAGGACAACTAAGTATTGATTCTGAATTTACATTGTTGGAAGTACCCTCAATATCAATAAACAAAAGTGGCGTTTTTTGTATGAAGGGTTTCCAATTGTATATGTAATACTATGCAGAGCCCGAGTCAACAGACCTTTACAGCAGGCGTGTTGAAAAAAGGATAATAATGAAATTGCGATTGAATTTCTCAATTACGTTTCAATGATTCCCTGCACAGTTTTTAACAGGAAAGAGGTCTAATTTTAGATTCAAGTCAATTCATTTGTTAATAATTAAAATACGAAATAAAATAATTTCTAAATTAATTTTACAAAGCTTCATTTATATAGTAAGTATATCCTGTTCAAAGTAAAAAATTCAATATACATTATATATTTATGCGCAATGAGCACCCAGCATCAGTAACTATCATCAACGCCACCATCAGTAACTATCAACAACACCCACCATCCAGCACCATCACTCCGTGGTACTAGTACCACCCACCATATTCGCCCTCCAATCATTATCACCCGGCATTACAACCTGGGATCAACACCCACGACCTCACTCACAAGCAACAGCTACCATTAACACCATCCATATCAACTATTCATCACCACCCACTATCAATACCTACGATCACCATCCACATTAATCAATATAATGAACCACCATCATAACCCACCATCATAACCCACCATCAACACCCCCCAAAACACACCATCACCAGCCCCGCCATCTCTACCCACTATAACCATCTACTATCAGCACCCATCATGACCACCAACCATCACTATCCCACCATCATCATCTTACTACTCTCATTCATCGTTATCATAAACCACCATCACCACGGACCATCAACAACAACATAAATCATTATTCACCATCACCTAACCCCAACAACCACATCCACACCACTAACACCCACCATCACAAAACCATTATCTGTCACCGCTACTAACGACCATCAGCGCCCACTACCCTGCCATCATTACCACCTCAAGATGGCTACCAACCATTATCTGTCATCACCACCAACTCCATCAGCGCCCACTACCCTGCCATCATTACCAGCTCCACCATCACCACCACCATCATTACCATCCAACATCAATGCAGTCCATCATCACCCAACAACACGACATTCATCACCCATATTCATTATTATCATCAACCACCATCACCAAACCGCAATATCCCCATCCACAACATAAACATCCGGTATCATCACACAACACCACCACCGACATTCGCGTCCATCATCGGACACCTTCATCACCCACTATCAACCATCACCAGCCCACGATCATCAGCCACCGTCAGTACCCACCAACAGTACCATAACCACACCATATCCGCCTACTATTAGGACCCAACCTACGCACGCACCTACCACACCACTCAGGTCCACCGACCACTATCATATCCATTATAACAATCACGAACATCACCACCCAACCTGAACACTCTCCGCCATCCCCAACAACAACATCCCCAGCAACACCATCCCCACCTACATTCACCACCCACCACTACCACCCACAAGCAACGCCCATAATCACCCAGCAACACCAGTCATAATCACCACTTACCATTACTACCAACCATCATCACCCAATACCATTCACATTCTCTGCCATCATAAACCATCCTCACCGCCCACTATCAACCCCCAAAATCAGTACTCTTATTATCAACCATCTCTTATTAACACCAAATCCCTACTTCCAACCCCATTACCATTATTTCAAAGTGGTAAAGTAAAGTCTGCTCGGAAGCCCTAACCACACATTTTAAATGCTTAAAAATATGCGAAAACAAAAGTTTGGCATAAACAGATATATTTCTAACAGATATAACCTATGGTTATATATAAAGGGTTTTTCAATAGGGACATAACAATTTTGTATTTTAATACGAACGAACTATTAAATTTTTTTTATGATCTGTCAATGTCAAAACATTAGTCAAAGTTTACATTTTTATCATGGTGAAGTTCACGAACGAGCAACGTTTGGAAATTATTAAAAAATACTACCAAAATCGTCCCACCAAACAGGCTGTGCGTGCTATAGTGGATAAATTCGAGTCAACATATTCACTATTGAATGTTCCTGTGCCAGTGAGACAACGCACTGCTCGAAGTACCGAAAATATCGCAGCCGTAAGAGATTCAGTTAAAAATGAGTCAAATCAGTCGATTCCACGCCGTAACAGGAATTGGGAATCTCTCAAACCACATTGTGGAGAATTTTACGTAAAGATCTTGGCCTACAGCCTTACAGGATCAAATTAACTCAAGAATTGAAGCCTCTTGACCATGACCGGCGGTGGCTTAAGTGGTAGTGTGCTAAGCTGCGGTGCATTAGGTACTGGGTTCAACTCCTGTCCGAGACATCGATATTGGTCTAAGTTTACTCAGCTTTAAATGAGTACCAGTAATAAAATTATAATAAAATGTAATTTAAGACTGGGAAAAATGCTAACGGCCGAGACCATTTGCTAACAACAAATGTCTCACTAATAAAACCATTAGCTTGTTGCAATTAATAGTTTCTTCACTATAAAGAAATTTATGGTTCGGAATCCATATAAAAAATTAGTAGGTCCAAATTGCAATAAAATGTTAGAGGACCATTTAAGGGAGGCCTAGGCTCACCACGAGCTGTAGCGCTAAAAGAGATCATTTGAAGCGCCGAAACTTCTTCGATTGGGCTCAGCAAAAGTTTGAAGAAAATAATGAATTTCATCGAAAAATCATCTTCAGCGATGAAGCTCATTTCTGGCTAAATGGCTTTGTCAACAAGCAAAATATGCATTTTTGGTCAGCAAAAACCCACATATGCTTCAAGAGACTACATTTCATCCACAAAAATTGACCGTGTGGTGTAAATTTCATGCTGGGGTTGTGATTGGACCATATTTTTTCATCGATGAAAATTATCAATGGAAATCGCTATTGTGGCATGTTGGAAGACTATTTTTGGCCAGAATTGGATGGACTTGACATCAGTGATATGTGGTTTCAATAAGATGGTGCCACACAGCTAATCAAACAATTGATCTATTGAAGAGAAAGTTTGGTAATCGGATAATCTCGAGAAATGGTCCGGCCGAATGGCCACCTCGTTGGTGCTGTGTGTCTGGTAGTAAACAAATTAGTTTAACGCCGTTGGATTTTTTCTTAAGAGGTTACGGGAAGTTGTTGGTTTATGCCAACAAGCCAGCAACGTTAGAGGAGCTTAGGAACAATACCGAACGAGAAATTGCAAACATTTCGGCCGATTTGTGTGAAAGAGTGGTGAAAAATTGGCTTCAACGAATCGATCACTGCAAACGTGCTCGCGGTCATATGGTCGAGATCGAATTCCATTCTTAAATGTAACATGTGTATTGTATATCAAAAAAAAATTTCAGCTCGATATCTCAATTATTCTGTGTTTTATTTAAATACAAGTTATGTTCTTATTGAAAAACCCTTTATATACCTATATATGTATAACCAGGCAAATTAATTAAAAGCAAATATAATAAGTGTGAATTAATTGAAAATTGCGCTGAATGTATAATAACAATAGCAATTCTGTGTGTCTGGTAGTAAACAAATTAGTTTTTCAACGATATAAAAATTAACTATAAAAGAAAAATTTGAATTAACTAAAAATAAATTGAAACATGTTTTAAAAATGTCAAAGAAATTAAATAGACTGGAAACAAAGGAGATGTCATCTTACTGTGTAATATAAAAACTGTCACAGACAACATAAAATACAAGTACGCCAAGTAGTTATCCCACACAAAATTTACAACGACGGAAACTGAAATTTTTATTTTTAAGGTTTTCTTATACTATATTATTTATATAGGTGACAGAAATATCAATTAATTAATATTAAAATTTTATAGAAAAAATGTTTTTCAAGAAATTGGAATGATTTTGCGTGATTACAGATATTTTCCAATATTACTGTATATTTAATTTTGCGACAGGTTACAACTACTGTATAATAAATATACAAAAATAACATGTACTTGGCAAAAAAAAAAAGAATTTTATTTTGGGTAAAGATTAGTTTTTCACTCAAATTTGTACGTTTTTCTATTTATTTCATTTTATTAGATTTTCTTTTTTGTATTTTCTTTTAATTAAATTTTAAATTGCTGAGGTTCTCTAATTAAAAATAAAGGTTAAATGTCAATACTTCATATAAAAAAAGTTCATCTTATTTACATTTAAATAATTTTTTTTTTAGTATTACAAATTTAATTAATTATTTCGAAATTAAAGATTAAAAAAAAATTAATTAATATTATTATAAAAAAATGTTTTTTTATGTTAATATTGTTATTATATTATTATTTCTATTTATTTCACTTTAAATCAATTTATAATTCATTTTAAATGAAAGAACGATTCACTTAAATGTTGGTAAACACAATCTAATTTTCACAAACTATATTTTATCACACTCATTACAAAATATATATCACTGGAACAAGTTTAAATATCAATATTTTGTTAATAAAAACTTTATATCCAGACAATTAATATTTTTTTCGAAGGAAATGATATTTGTGTACAGTACAAATGATTCACTCCTGGTTTTTATTTTTTATCGTTTTTTTATGTTCTCGTAATTCATTAATAAATTTAGATTTTCACAGGTAATAAATTTAAACAGAAAAAAAATTCTGAAAACTTTTAATGAATACCAATTTGCTTTTATAATTTCGTATTTTTTATGAAAATTAAACCTTTTTTTTTGTAGCACAAATGGCTTTTTTAGTTGTGAATATCTTTTTTATTAAACAAAAACTTATAATTGTTGAAAAACAATTTGAGAAAAACTATATTTCTAAGCAATGCCTGGACGAAAGCTGTTAAATTTAAATATGAAATGCATTAAATTAGATCAATTGAATAGAAATTGCATAAATAAATATTATATAATATTTTAATTACAATCAATACTTAGTCTAATCAATCAACCAATTAGAATAAATACTTATTATGATACTCATACAATCACATACTCATTAAATCGAATCTAGTAGTATATAAGTTAATAGATAACAAGTGTATAGCATAAAAATTCACAGAGTGATTCATAATTTATAACATTTAATCAAATAGTAATTTTAATAATTAATAGATTATTTAAATATACAGTCTTATTTTGATTGAATATAAAACAATTTTTATTTATATAGAGATAGTTTAATTTTGTACTTTATTTTATACTTTAATGAAAATTAGTTAACTTTCACTAATTTTATCTGATTAAAAAATTAGTAAAAGTTGACTAATTTAATTAATTACAGATAATTTAATTATAATACAATGATACATACTTTCATTTTTTTAACATGCATTTTTTCTGATTTTGGCTAAAAGAGTCATTTATATTTATTTAAATTTTAAGATAACATATAACGAAAACGAACAGTTGCTGAGAACATATGAATGATTATCTGATTAATAAATTTTATACACCAAATTAAAGCTACTTATATGTAGAATAAAAATTATTTAAACAAAAAATAATATATGTATGTATTTAAATTGTATAAAACATATATATAATATAATAAATTTTATGTATGTTTATACAATTTAAGATTAAAATTATAGTAAAACTTTAAGGTAATTTAATATAACATTGTATTTAATATTTCTGTTTGAAATTTGTTAAAATGTTCTCATTTACTAAATGTGTTAAAAAATTAATTCCCTGAACAATTAAAATTGCATATAAAATATTCTTATCATTAAATTACAAAAAGGATAAATTTTATTTATTTTTATTAAATGACATTAATATTGTAAATTTTATACATATTTTAAAGAAATTAATTTTATAAAATTAATTAGTCTGAAATTAATTTTATATAAATAAAATAATTATTTTTTTTTTATACACCTCTACTATACGTCATGTTTTAAAATTTTGCTATTTAATGAATTGTTGTTCATAAATTTATATTTAAAGAATATTCTATAGAAAATTTTATTTTGGTAAATTTTTAAATAATTAGACATGGTAAATTAAAAACTGATATATTTTAAGGTAAAAACTTTTAATTTGAATTATTAAACTATATAAAACTACAGTAGAGTATTTAGTATTTTATGGTAGAAAAAAAACTATTCAGACTCTTTACCTAAATTTTTTGTTATTCTTTAACACATTTTCCAATTTAACAAGTAAAGAGGTAACATAAAATAATTTCCTCTCTAAACATTTATGAATCTGTTAATTTGTGTAAAAAAATAATTGTTTTTTATGGTGTTGCATTAAATCCGTTTCTGGAACTAGGAATATTTACTTTTCTATTTCATAAATTCTTAGCATACATCAACTAAATATTTTCTTCTTGTGTAAAAGTTGTAAGAGAAAGGAACATTCGTTGTTTAAAGAGACTTTTACCAGAAAACCATAATCCTTGTAAGGCATAGATAACACGAAAACTCTGTAGAAATATAATACTAAACATAGGAAACAAGTTATGCCCAGTACGGTATAATCTATCATCTACTCTACTACATTATATAAATATGTTAAAATAACAAAAACAAAATAAAATTTGATGTTAACAAATTTAAAACCAATAATCATTTTACAATAGAAAATACAATTGAAGAAGCATGGTTAATTATGAAGAAGCATGGTTAATTATTGCCTCCGCAAGACGCAAAATGTTCGTGATCTAGTTGCACAGACTAGTAGTTCATTGTTTTTCTTCCACCTTACTCTCCACCGAATGAAGAAGTTTTTTCAAATATAAATTGGTTTTTTAAAAATAACATTAATATTATTAAAAAAAAAAAACTTTTCAATTTACTACTGGTTGATTTGTAAAAGGTCTAATTTGATTTGCAAAAGATTTAATTTGATTTGCAAAAATGTGAGTTTGAAAAGTGTGCATTTGAAACGCAAAAGGTTGAATTTGGAGTGCAGAAGCCTTACTTTTTATAATTAATATTATTAAAAAAATAAACTTTTCAAAACAGTATGTACTATTAGTTCAACTTAATTTACAAAGGTTTACTTTGATTTACAAAAGATTTAATTTGATTTGCAAATGGTGCATTTGAAGTGTGAATTTTAATTGCAAGAGTATGAATTTAAATTGCAAATGGTTGAATTTGGAGTGCAAACCCTGTAATAAAAATAAACAGCTGATTTTAAAAACATCATATAAAAATATAATTTCGAAAATTTTATTAATCTGGTAATAATTAATTAGATTCGCGGGAAAACTAGAATACCAAATAAATTTCCGAGTGAACAATATTTCTGGAATACATTAGGTATTCAAAATATAATATACAATTAGTATTTTTCCGTAATATTGTGTACAAGTTCTCTTGTGTAAATGTTCTCTTGTCTAAATTTGCTGCATTATGTGACACAACATGTAATGATTCATAATGCTCAAAGCTTTTTTTTTTCTAAAGAATTCCCCAAATTAATTCATAAATTTGATTACAAATTAGACATATAACTAGTTATTTTCAATTCAACGTATTGTATGCTATAAAAAAACTTCTTATCAAAGAATTTCCAGCATATTGTATGCAAATAATAAACTTCTTATCAAAATAAATTATACAATGAAGGAATACGCGTCTACATTTTCTATTTGATTACAGCAGGATATTTGTGTATTTATTTAGAAAAGAAAAAAAAGAAAAAACCACAAATATTTTGGTAATTGCAAACAATTTATAAATTTAATTTGTCAGAAAATTTTTAGTATAAAATGTTTAGTATAATATTTAAAATGTTTCGTTCTTATTTTAAATATAATAAGATAAGCAATATTTTACATTCTGAAAATCATTTTTGTTAATCATTTCCAAATTTCACAATATATTGAACGTAATGAATTTTAGTTTTTATTTACCTTTTAGATTTTCAGAATGTAATGTAATATAAAATTTAACAATATAATATTATATACAACTTTAAATTTCGAAATTAGGGAGTACATATACTTAATTTTTTAATTTATTTAATTTATTATATATATTACATATATAAACTATACTGTTAAAATAATTAAAAAAAGTGCCATATTTTTCAATCTTTTTAAATTTCAGAGCTTATAATTAGTTTAAACTTTTAAATATGTATATAAATTTGAAGGGTTAAAATACATTAGTTGTTCAATTGCAATGACTTACTTACGCTAAATATGAAATTAAGCAATACAACTGTAATTTATGTATTTACCAGAAACAAAGCAAGAAATCATTTTTTATAGAAAGTTATTCTATTTAATCGCAATTCGCAATGTCTAAAATAATTTAACATCAATAGTCAGAATAGTTAATTACCAAGTCTGTTATTTTGATATAATATCTATTAGTCGTAAGCTTTTTATAAATAATAAATAAGCTTTTAAATATTTTTAAAAAAAGAGAAGTTTTATTTTAGTTCCGATTTTTTTAAAAACAAAATAAAAAATATAATAAAATAAACGCTCATATGTTCAAAGCAATTATAACCAGCTGGGGAATTGGCATAAATCGGAAAGCTAATACATATTAACAAGATAAAAATGTTTTTTTTAATTTATAATGTGTAATTTATTAAGCTTTTGCGATTACTTATTTTTTATCATTCAACATGCAAATTAATTAATATAAGAAACGTTTGATTTTTTTCTATCAAAAATTTTTCGAAAGTAGAATGATAAAAATTAATTAAATTTGAATAAAAACTTTGAATTAATTAAAATTGTAAATTTGGAAAAAATAGAAATTGTTAAAAAAAAATGCTATAGCAAATTGCATTGAAGAATGATAAATAGTTATTAATATTTCTTTTTTTTTTTATTTTATTTGGTATAAGTATTAATTGGATTTAAATCCGCCCTCCATCTCTAGAATTCAAAGTTTTCCAATGAAAAGCGCTTGAGATTGCTAAGAAAATTTGTTTTAAGGAGGGAATTAATTAAGTCTTCCAATAATTGTAAATCAATTGCAAATCAATTAACTTAAAACCTACTTTCTTTTCAAATTATATAAACGTTAATATAATTATAAATTGAATTAACTAATTAATGACATATTGTTTATATTTAATTAAATACTTTATCTAAAAGATAAGAAATTTTATAATTTTCTTACATTATAAAAATTGACATCGCATTGCGTTAGCGTAAATCGATCATTATTTACAATCTTCTATTTGAAATTTCTTTGACGACCACGACTATACAGAATAACAAAAACCAATAATAATTTATTTTGTTTCAGTTTGTTTTTTCGACAGCATCGCTTGAGATTGTTTAGGAAAGCTTTACAATATTTTATAAAGATTCAAAAGATCAGGTTAGTTTATAAACGACCGCGTCCTAAACAAGTTGTTTGAAACACGGCGTTGTGTGAAAATTAATTAAACAATTTATTTTAAACAATTTATTGCGGAAAAATCAATTTCTTTGTAAAAATTTTTAGTAAAATTTGATTAAAAAAATATTTCATACATTATCTTTATGTAGAAATTAAAAAAATATATAAATATTTTTATAGACAAAAAAGGAAAGGTGATTACTAAAAATATAATATTGAAAGTGTATTTTAAAATTACTAGAATCATACTTAATTATTTTACAACGAACAAAAAATCAAATAATTATATTTAGATAACCTCATAATTAATGGTCAATCATAAGACATGTTGTTTTGTATGTTTTTGTTTTGGTTGTAATTCCTAAAACTTAAAGTCCATAATCTACTTAAAAAAATATTCTGTTTTGTTTTCGCGGTATTAATTAATTTTGTTTTTTTTTTTAAGTACTTTACGTATCGTTTACAAAGTTCAAATTAAAATTTATTTAGAATATAAATTTGGAAAAAAACAGAAATAACAGAGATACATCGCACTGGAACAGTAATAATAGTTAAACTACGATAAAAGATGTACTAGTATAAATTATTAATTTATCGTATATTTATCGTATAACAAATAATTTGGAAATTCTCAAAAAAAAAAAAAATAAAGAGATTAGAAAAATACTTGCAGAGAAAGATTTTTTTCAATTAATTCGTTTACAATTTACAATTTTAAAAATAATTTGTAAACGAATTTATATATTAAATATTCTTAGAATATATAAATTACATTATTGTTATTGTACATTAATTAGTTAAACAAAACACAAAATAATAATTTTTGTAATTAAGATTTGTAAAAAAAAAAGGTATGAGAAACAAAGCAAGACATTTTTTGACGGGGTTTGTTAGAAATTTTTTAATATAATATCATACATAAAGTGTTTAATTATATTAATATTGAATGCAAGAATTACATATGATTTGTGGATTTTATTGCAAATACGGCTATAAAATATCCTACTTAGGTTTTATTTTTTAATAATTTTAACGACAATTTAACCACAAAAATCAGCCTCATACTAGAAATAAATTATAAATTATTAATTTGATTTCGTTATTCATAATTTAAAAAAAAGAATTGTGACATTGAACTTTACTGAACAGATTAATAACCAAATTTTATTTATTAGGCATATTTTTTATTATTGATAACCTATATGGTATCTATACTTCATGTGGTATTGTCTTTAAAAGATTTATTAAAGTTATTATTTAATTTTATTATAATAATCAATTTATTATGTAAAAATAAAATTTATAAAATGTCAATCTACATGAATTTTGAGGTCGGCTTTTTCAGGAAATCACGAGATTTACACATGATTTTAGTTTTTTGTTTGTTTTTATTTCTGTTGTATAGGTTCTTCTCCAGATAGATCATTTTAATCAATTAATTTATTATCTCAAAATAATTAAATAAAGGATTTTTTTTAATTTAGTTCGATTAATGATTGCTAATAAATGTTTGTGAACCTGAGATAATTGTAAGAAAATCAGAATTAAAATTGTTGGTAGAAAGATACCAAAGTTGTTCAGATTGATGACTAATGGCAAATTGGACTGACGGTAAGCAGTTAGTATATCTTTATTTTTTCTGATTTTGGGTAAAAAAAATGTATGGTTTTTTGTACACATATATAGTGCAGTTTTATAGTATGCTCTTGTACAACTGTAAACATGCATATTTTGTGATAAAGAAAATATCTAGTTACTTTTCTTATTATAAATTCATGGTTAGAAGATATTTTTACTAATGCTCTTGACCATGAGGGTTAATTATAATTAATAAAAAATTTTCAATATTAATTAAATTTTTTTGATTTTGTTTTAAATTTAAATATAAAAGTAATTAAGTTTAAATAAGATTTATATAATTTTTGCAACATATTTTCAATGTTTTACTATAATTTGATAATAAACAAGTTAAAAGATAAGGTTAAAATAGGTTTCCCAATAACCTAAGCTACATAAGAATTATTCTTTTCTTAAAATTTTTAAAAATATGATTTTCTAATTTATTAAATAGTTTGTTGTGCACAGAAAATTAAGTTTTAATTACTAATTAAAAGTAAGTTGAAAGAAAACGCTGAAAATGTATTATTGATATTTATGAACTTTAACATAAATAAATCTGTTTTATTGTGAAAATATCTATTTCACTAATCCTACAACTTTTTATAATTACATGTCATTTTTATATAAATACAGTAAAACATATAACTTACACTAAAATAACAATATTGAAAGAAAAGATAAATTTACAAATGTCATCTATTTTATTATATCGTATTAGATTTTATAGTTACACTATTTTTTGTAACAAAAAAATAGTTTTGCATTCATTTCTCATACGATAATATTTATATCACCATAATCATAAACTTAATCTTAATTTATAATTTCAACTTGATATCAATAGACATCTGTCGTACCAAATTGTATATTTCAGAAAACTGTCAAAGACATTAACCCAAAGAACATTTTCTGCACACATACATAAAAAATGATCTATCACTTTGACCCGTTAATAAATCATAAAAAAAAAGTTATTATTCAAAGACGATGCTGATGACAATATTTACTATATATGTATAAGTTTATGCTTCTCTTGTTTGAGACATAAATATTTTGGTAAAATCCATTTTATGTAAATTTCAAATAAACGATATAAGTTAAAGGATTTATATTTTCATCAATATGGTCATTCAAACTTATCTTTTATTATCATATAAATTTAACAATAAAATAGTAAATATGATATTAAGAAATACGATATTCATAACAATAAGTTTATCATGACTTTGTATTTCACACTTAAATTGTGAAGTATTGAAATATTTCCAAATTTTGATACAGCAAAGTAAGTAATTCTTACTTACAGCAAATTAAGTAGGAATTAAGTACTGCAACTAAAAAATGACTAATTTGGTTTTAGATTTATCACGAAAAAAAAACAAAATTATGAATTAATCGCATTATTTAGAGATATTTAAAATAAATAAAAATAATAATTACATATATAAATTTATTCATCTACTATTAAGAAATTGTAATTATTACCTCAATTTTATTGGAACTGTTTTGGTCTAATTAATAGTACCAGTATATCCTTAGAGTAGACCGGCTATGGCTTAAGTGGTAATGTACTAAGATGTAGTGCAGTAGGTACTGGGTTCCCCTCCTTTCCGAGACATCGCTGTTCTCAGTTTATTCAGCTTTAAATCAGCACCACTAATAAAATTACAGTAAAAAGATTTGGAAAAAATGCTAACGGTGGAACCATTTGCTAACAACAAATGACTCACTAATAAAAAGGTTTGGAAAAAATTCTAACGGGCGAAACCATTTGCTAACAATAAATAATAAAAAGCCGTTTGTTGCAATTAAAAGTTCCTTCACTATAAAGCAATTTATGGTTCGGACTCCATATAAAATTGGTAAGTCCGAACCGAATTGCAATATAATGTTTCTAGCGCCAAAAGAGAGAGACATATCCTTACAGTCCTAAAAAAAAACTGCACGTTTTTCCTCAAATTTCCCGCAAATTTAATATAAAACTATTAAAAGAAGGCGAAAGAACAGACTAATTTAATTTAAATGGTAATAGCACTACTTTATCAATTAAATTGACAAAGTACAATTATTTATTATGTAATAATATTTTTTACTTAATTATAAAAAAGTCGTCGTTCAAAAATTCATTCATCTTTTTCTATATATTAAACACGCTCATTTCACACATTTCATTTCCGTTTTTATGAACAAGTAATCAAATATTTAATAGTGAGTTTGTTCAGTGTGAAAATAAACTGGAATCTGATTCTGCTTAAAATTTTATTTCCAGGTTTAGTTAATTTTAAAAAATCGTTGAGATAATGAACAATTAGTTTTGAACATACTTAATTCATTTTAAAATATTTTATTTATGAGTAAATATTTTATTATCTTGCAAACAGGTACTTCTAAAATCTAAAGATTGAAAATAATTTGTCGATGAACTATTTAATTTATCGGCGTATTATCAAACTATTTTAATAATTTATGATACGATAGTTATCTTTTTATATCTAATATTTTTGGATACCAATATATTTAAATAAAAAACATCAGACTAGCAGATAATTAAGTTTAATTGTAATAAATAAACTTGTACACTTCTGTAAATTTGTAAATTATAATTTTCTAACGCGTTCAATAGGCGGATTAGTAGAAATTCTCCAAAAAGGAATTATAAAACTGTAGAAAATATACAAAAGAAAGAATAGAATTAATTGAGAAAATTTGTTGTTCTAAAAAGATTGATGGCATGATTACTAAGAAAACCAAATCTATTATTAACACAATTTCTATAATTCCAGTATTTAATATTTAAATAAAAATTAATTGAGGATATAAACAAAAACATTAAAAATAGAAGCTTGCGGTCAAGTTCAACTTCATTGCGAGCGTAAACAAAGAGTTCGTTTACATTCAACATTATTATAAACCTGTTCCAACCAAATCAGAGTCAGACAAATTTGTAAATTTGATACTCTCTGTATTCTGTACTATAAGATAATGCGAGAGATACAATCACAGGGTGATTAAAAGTTCAATCAGGTTAGATAATTTAAAATTTTAATAAATAAAAAACGGGTAAGACGGTAAAAAGTAAAAAAAATCATAAATCTTACAATAAGTTACATAATATAGCGTTTATAAACCGGTTTAGAGATTATTAAATTTTTTTATCCCACGACATAACAGCTATTAAGTTAAAAATTAATTCTATTTTGTGCGAAATGTATAATAGTTTCGATAATAAGGGTTATTTGATTTTTTATATTATGAATTATAATTTGATGATTTTACAAAAAAATTCAGAATTAATTTGTTTAATATGGTTTTTTTTTATTTTTAAATAATTTATTCTATTTTGCACTCAACTAATATTAATAAATTAATTAGTATAAACGTTTACTATTATATAGTGTGAAACTTTTAAATATTTATTTATAGACATATTTTTATATTGCCTTATGTTTATTTATATTTAATAAATTTAACATAAATTAGTTATAATTTTTAAATAATTACAAATTGTAATTATAGAAAGTTATTGAATTCATTACGACAGTAACAGTATTCATGCTATCAATCGACAAAATTTCCAAAAACCACTTTTTATTATAAACTAATAATTTAGTTGAAATGCCATGTTCTCTGAAATCTATGTTAGCTTGATACAAGAGTTTTCATAGTTCAGTGGTTTTGTTCGAATTCGAACTGCTGAAAATTTAGAATTAATGGTATTTGTGGGACAAAGTGCACAAAATTAATCGAAAGAATATAAATTTTCTGGCGTTTCTGTAAAATTTTGAAAATGTATCTTAAAACATTTTATCGAAAAATGTGGTAATATAAATTTTAAGGAAAACTTGTATAAATTCTTCTTCAACTTCTTCTTCCTGGCCGTGTCCCTATCTGGGGTCGGCATTCCTGGTGCGAAATATCCAGGATCGTCGATTTTCTATATCAATTTCATGAAGATTGTCTAAAGTCATGTCTTTTTCCACTACTCTCACACAACTTACACTTTTCCCTTTTAGCCAGCTTGTGTTTATTGTGCATCGTTGTTAATATCTCCGCTCACAAAGTTGATCCCAAATATTTGAAACTTTCACACATAGGCAGAGCTCAATCTCCAATATAGATATTGTTATAAGATCCGCATTAATTTGATCCATAGGAGAAAATCGGGTTTGGTGCGGCTTATCATCAAATCATTATTTTCTAAAATATTTACCCACTTATCTAATTTCGTCTGCGGCCCTATCCATGTTTTGTCGACGATCGTGATGTCATCAGCGTAAATCAAATTCTATGGCACCCGGGCTTTTTAAATAGTCTAATATTAAAATAATTAGTAATGGACTCAGAGCAGATACCTGATGTACGCGGACTTTAACTGGAATTGCTGTGGATAATCATACTGCACTCTTAACCCTCGTACTAACGCTGTTATACATTTCTTGTATGAGGCTGACATAGATTTCAGGGACCCCTTTTGCGTGTAACGTATTCCATATTAAACCTCTGGGTGCCCTATCGAAGGCTTTCTTTAAGTCTATTAACACCATATGCAAATTTCGTTATTATGATGAAACTTTCGGATATTATTCTAACCGTTTGTATGGCGTCCATTGTTGATTGTATGGCGTCCATTGTTGACAGACTCGTGATAGTTCTAATACGACTGTCAATTACTCTTTCCGATATCTTTAGCGTGTGGGATCTTAATTTTAGACCATGGTAATTCTCACAACTGCTAACATCACCTATATTTTTTGTAAAATGGTATCAAGTAGCTTTCCTTCCATGTTTTATAAAGTAGCTTTCCTTCCAATACCTATGCTTCCTAACTTTTTCCACAAATCGACCGGGATATTTTATGGTCCGACCGCTTTCTTATTTTTGATCTTTTCCAGCGCTAGTTTTACTTCTTCTTCGCTAATGCTAGTTAATGGCCAAATTACTTGCATTTCTGGTATTTCTATCTCTCTTAGGAATTCCACATTTAATAAATCTTTATAATATTGAGCCCATCTTTGGTTTATTTGTTTATTCGAAGTCAGAAGAATGTCCTCTATATATTTTGTTCTGTTAATATCTTTTAATTTTGCATGTCTTGATTTAGATAGCCTATATATAGAGTTTTGTCCGTCTGGTGTTTCTAGGTTGTCATAGGTTTCTGTTAGTGCACTGTCTTTTGCGCATGCTACCGCAGTTTTAGAGGATGATTTCGCGGGTTTGTACTGAATCAGATCCTCGTTTGTTTTTGATTTTTGCCAAATCTTAAAAGATTCTTTTTTCAATTTAATATTTTCAGCCTCACCTGGAATTATTTTGAAGTGTGAATTATCTATCGTTAGATTGTATGCAAGAGCGATGTCTAAAACATCTTTACCTTGTTTGTTCATTGCTCCATACGCAAACCCTCCATGAAATGGTTTATGGTTTATGTTATCTTTTCCGACGTGGCCATTTAAATCACCAATTATACATTTTTCTTCCTTCGGCAGTAAATTTTATATACTTGATTCCAATTCTTCCCAGAACCTCAATTTTGTTGATACATCATACCCAATTTGTGGTGCATATACACACAAGACGTTAATGCATACACTTTTTTCCATCGCGATCTTACAATACATCAATCGATCACTCACTATATTTATTTCTACAATTCTATCTGGAAAATGTTAGTCCAATACTATACCCACCCCATTTTTACCTGCAGTTTCTCCATTATAAAATAGCTTGTATCCATTTCCAATAATACGCGCCATTTATTTTCTTGAATACATGCAATATTTATTCGTCGTCTTTTTAAAACTTCTACCTCTCGATTTAGGTTCTTGAATACATGCAATATTTACTCGTCTTCTTTTTAAAACTTCTGCCAATTCATTACTTCTTAACGAACCTTTATTCCATGCTGCAAATCTTATTTTATCTAAACACCCATTTTATAAACACCCATTTTTATTTCCGTCGCTTCTTAGGGATTCCTAGCATTTGTATTTTTTCTTTTACTTTTTATATTCATTTCGCTTTTATTTTGATTGTGGTTTTACGGCCGGTTGTCACCTGACACCAATTAGTTGTCTCTCTTACTCGAAACTGTGATTGCTACCATAACCTAGAATATGTCTAAGCTGCTTATATAAATAATTTTAAAATCACTTAAAATATGGAAGTGATTTTAAAATTATAATCTTTATATAATAAACTCCTGAAAATATTAGAATAAATCTTTATATCTATAATAAAATCCTGAAAATGTTAACGAAATAGTTATATTATGTTTATATGCGGTAAACATAAGACATAGTTTGTACTTTAATTTTACTGTAACAAATTTACTACTTCAACAATGCAACATAATATTAAACACATAATATAATTTTAGCGAATGTTCTCTATATAAATAAATATAATTGAAGGGAAGAAAATTATAGAAAAAACTCTGAACAAAACCAAAAATAAAATTAATTTGTTGATTAATAATATTTATTATATTACATATTAAAATACTTAATATTATTTCTTAATTAAATTATGTTATATGACAATAAATTTCAAATTTGATAAAAGTAAATTAGGAATAGTTGATGATTTATTTGATTATTATTTTCTTAATCATATTAATCTGATACATTTACTTAAGAGTATTTTTTATTTAAAATATATTTCAACTCATGTGAAGTAATACTGAAAGTGTAATTTCAATATATAACATATGACCACTTAATTGATTTGTTTTTAATATTATAGGTAAACAACATTAATTGTATAAACATGCTTTTAGAGTCTATATATTATAAACTAATGAACATATTTTAAATATCAATTAAGGTTCCTCTTTTAAATAAATTTTTCGTTTGTTCAGTTTGATAATTATTTTTTATTATTATTCCCACATTCCTTTAACATATGTAAAATAACTATAGTTTTTATGGTAATTGTATTTCTCATCTGTTTTTTAAATAATATGAATATTTACAATTAAAATATTAATTCATTAAAATTAATTTAATGCAATTTTTTGAAATTGTCAGTTAAATAGTTTTTCAGTATTACTTAATTTAAAACAAAAAATATCTGAAAATATATTTGATTTCAAATTTATTTCATTGTCATAAGCTTTCTAACAACCAGACAATAATATAAACGTTTTGAACTTTCTGTTAGACTAAAAATATGTACTACAAAATACACATTCAAATTTCTCATTTTAGATAAGTTAGCAGGAAAATGGATGAATCCCTTTTTTTTTGGTAAAACCAAAATTCCGGTTTGTGAAAATAAACTTTAATTCGTTTACCTACATTTATTTATTATTTTAGAGAGAAATAAATTTTAATACAAAACCAAAATATAATTCAAAACCAGCAAACATTTTTAGTAGTTAAACGTGTATATATATATCTCCTCAAGTTTACACAATTTTACCTTTTTCGTATGTAAACAATGACCGATCGATTTACTTGATGTTATTTTGAATTTATGTATTATGGTACGTATTAGATTCCCAGAACCCGTTTTCAGATATCCTTTTGACACATTAGCCTTGTTGTTGGAATAACAAATGTGAAAAGAAACACCACAAAATTTATATTTTATGTGTTTTAACCTTTTTACCTTTACATGTATGTAAAATAGAAATTAATGATTCTGAAATATCTGATTTATGTCGCTTAGAATCAAACGGTTTTGAATATTTTTAACATTAGATATTGTTTAATCCACACGACAAACGAATAAAAAAGAAAACAAAACTTTTAAATTTTTTTTTTTAAAGTATCAAAAATTTATAATACATATTTCCCTACATAAAATATTGTAAAACATAGATTTAAATTAAGTAATTTAAACTTATGGATATAATACTTAAATTTAAATTATTTAATAATTTAAATTTAAGTATTAAATTTAAATTATTAAATTTATTTAACTTAAATTATTTAATACATACTAATTAATTTTTTGCAACACTTTACACCAAAAATAAGTTAATTTTGTTAATGAACGAATAAAGTTTTATATTAATGTCTTTTCGAATATTTTAACGTTATTGGTTCATTGACTTTAAGATATATTGTTGATGTCTAATATTATTATAACTATTGATATAACAAATCAATTTCTTTATTTATTGAAAATAAATAAAGAAATTGTGTTCGTGGATAGGCAGTATTAAAGATATTTTAAAATCTTCATTATACATATATTTCTCTATATATGTATAATGAAGACACTATTTTACAAGCTAAGTTTTGTAGTTTTGTTATGATATTTAATTTTAAAATAAGTTATTTTAGAATATATTCTATTGTTCAACCATCCAATATCAAAACTATAAACATGCAATGGCAACATTCTCTATAAATAAAACGAGTAAGAAAAAAGCTAAAAACTGACTCTAAAATTAAAATACAGTTTTATAAAGTTTGAAGATAAGAGTACCTAACACTATTTTTGATCTTTATGTTTTATAATATTCGGAATTCTGTATATTTCTTTTAATACCAATTAATTATTTAATTCATTAATAAAGTTTTTAATTTTACTATTTATACAACGCCATTAAATTAATTTTTATTTTCTCTATTTAATTTTAAATTATCAAATTAAATAGAGAAAATGAAAAAAAGTTAGAATTAAGAAATCATTAGAAACATTTTTAAATGCTAGAAAATATAATTAGAAAATACCTAATATATATACATATATAAATATTATATGAATTATATTTGCAAACTTTAATTATTTGTTTTTGTGCACTTTTGGTTTATAATATACATTTGTGTCTGAATTATAATCTCCAGGTGACGTGTCTATGAAATATACTAACAATTTAATTACAAAATTGATAATTATGGTGTACTGAAGATGAAAAAAAAAACGTAAATTAAACTGAATTAACTACTATAAATGAATTACAAACATAATAAAAAAATAACATAGAAAATTTCATTCATTGTTTGAAGCATTTCCGTAATAACACAAATTATATTCATTAAAACGAATGACATATTCAAGAGATAAAGTTGTAAATTAAAATTTAATTTCAATGAAATATAAACCCAGAAACAAATATATTAGGGCAATTCCCTCCAAGTCTCTTATGATCGCCATCTCAGAAATTTTTGAAAAATGGTCTTTACTAATTGTGTCTTTGAAAATATTAATTTCTTATCTTAAAATTTTTATTTTGTTAATATTTTTAAGTATTTGTTGAAATTATAGTGCGATTCCATTTCACAAAACACAAGACTTTTAATACAAATTTCCTTGAAGGTTTAAAATGCACAAATTTGAATTTGATTATAATATTTATTAAGTACTAAATAATGAATTTTGTAATTACAAATATTTTGAAAAAATATATGAGAATTGATGATAGTGAGTTTAAATTTTTCAAATATTTTTAAATCCTTATTACATTAATTGGTTTAGATTATTTAAGGGGGTATTACCTTATTTACCTTTTGTACTGGATTGACGGACACTTGAAAATTAGATGTTCTGCGGCTTTCTCTTCCTTGTTACAACCTCTACAGTAGCACTCTATTGAGATGGCTAACCGTACGGCATATTTCCTCAACAAAATTTGTTCTGTAGCAATTCTCGTGAAGAGTTTTAAAGATGATTTTTAAGGTAATTCTACATTTTTAGAGTTTGGGGAGTATTTGGTTCTTGTAAAATGGTTACAGAAATATTCCATCTAAGACTGTGCAGGTATTCCATCTAAGACTGTGAACTTTGACCGTCAACCTCTCTTATTGAATTTTTTACGGATTTCAGTGGAGAATCAGAATGCTGCTAAGATTAGCTTCGGTCTGGTGTCTATATTATCTAATGCTTGTAGAGTAGCTTGACTGTCTGCGCTTTACAGGTAGCTTCACTGTTGAAGTTTATTTTTTCAACTTTAATCCAACTTTTCTTAATTTAAAAATGAATTTTCAACGATTTTGTTGATTTTTTTCAACCTTTATTGTTGAAATATTAACTTATTTTAAAATCTAAACATTGAAAGTGAGATTTTAAACCTGAAAGAGTATTTTAAATAGTATAAAAATTGATCATTTTTAGTTATATTTTATGTGCCAGAACTCGTAACAACTGGGTTGAAAATTTTAACTTTATTAATGATAAAATGTTCAAACAGTTAATTTTGGATACAATTTTAACCAAAAAAAGTTTAAAATTCAATCTGGTAGCACCAGAGCTGTTAAATAATTGTTATTATTTTCCTTGTGCACTCCACTGAGGAGCAGAGCGCTCCAAATACCGAGTTATGTGCACTTGTTTCTTTAACATTTTTGTATTGCAATATGGACCTATTGATTTTTATATGGATTCCGAACCATAAATTCTTTATAATGACGTAACTTCTAATTGCAAGCTCATGGCTTTATTAGTGAGACATTTGTTGTTAGCAAACATCGATGCCACCTACTGGAGTTGAAACCTAATGCACCACAGCTTAGCACACTACCACTTAAGCCATCGCAGGTTTTTTTTTAAAAATTACTTGAAGTATTTGTTGAATAGCTGGGTACTTCAATTAATTATTTCAAAGCACAAATGCTTCAAACAAAGTAATTTACAAAAATAAATTATTTAAAAAAGCAGTAATGCATTACCACAGTATTATTATGTTACTTTGCACTTAAATTTTTTCAGTATGACTTTAACTAATTCATTAATGTAAGTCAAATCCAAGCATAATTTTAAAAAGAGGTGAAGTATTGCATTACCCCAGTATTACCAGGTTACTTTGTACTGAATTTTTTTCAGTATGACTTTACAGCACTCCTGTGCAAACTTTTTTGGTATTAGGGCAATTTTTATAACTCGGATATATATCAATGGGCCACAGGAAATGATATGACAACTAAAATAAGTATATAATAAAAAAATGTATATAAGTTGAATACAAAATAGTTCGTTTTAGATTTTATTTGTTAGTACAAAATACAATAATTAAAAATATACAAAAAATAAATAAATTTAATGTGATTTGTGGAATTGGTGTTTATTCATTATATATTTGATATCAGGTATAATGTTTGTAACAGCCAATCGCAATGAATTTTTTTAATGAATATCTGTTAAACTGCTTCTATGTTTTGTTTTTGTCAGCTTCATCAAAGAAAAAAATGGTTCGCAGACATATGTCGTGGAAAATAGAGATAAAATTCGGCATGCAAATTTTCTCATCATTGGAAATTTGTCTGCATTCACGTATTTTTTATAAAAATCAATAACATCACTTTCTTGAAAGATATCTTTTAATCAGAGTTGGATTGCAAGTCTATAATTTCCATTTGTAATTCACGTGGAACATTTTCAATATTTATTGTGAATGGAGAGGTAAAAATACGTATGTCCTTTTCTTTGGCAAGGAATTCAGTAAATCTGTCGTCGAATTCAATTTTTAAATCGTTAATTACTCGTGCGTATATTTTAAGATCAGTTATTGAACAACATTGCAGATTTGGGAAATTAAAAGCATTATGTTCATCCAATTGGTTACCCCAAAGTGCAAGTTTCGCTACGAATGATTTTATATTTGTAATAAACGCAGATATTATTAAATTTTTACCTTGCATGCTTGTATTTAAAGACGAAAGATGATTTGTAATATCAACTAAAAATGCAAGATCAGTAGTCCATCTTTCGTTCTAAAATTCATCAACAGGTTTTCCTTTCATATCCATAAATAATTTAATTTCTGGTAAGAGATCGTAAAATCGTTGCAAAACTTTAGCCTTGCTTAACCAGCGCACTTCACTAAAATAAATGACATCACCATACTCTGTTTCAAGATCCAACAAAAATTCTTTAAATTGGCGATGGTTAAGAGCCCGAGATCTTATAAAATTAACAGTAGACACAACAATATTCATTAAGTTTTTCATTTTAATTTGTTTGGCACACAAATTTTCAATATGTAAAACACAGTGGCACACAAATAAATCATTCTGAAATTCGGGTTCTATTTTATCCAAAAGAAGTTTAACTAGGCCAGAACGATGACCTCTGATGGATGGGGCCCCATCGGTTGTAATACCACTAAGTTTTGAAAGTGTGAGCTCATACTTATTTAAACTTTCCTCTAATGCTGAGAAAATATCCGCAGCTGTTGTAGTTCCTTTCAAAGTGACCAAGTCTAAGAGTTCTTCAGTTATATTTAAATCTGCGTCTACACCACGTACAAAAATAGCGAGTTGTGCGCTATCAGAAATATCAGTAGATTCGTCAAGGCAAATCGAAAAATATTGAAATGTACTTCCACGATTTTTTACGCAGAATTCGACATTTTCTGCCATTTCATCAATACGCCTTCCTACAGTATACCGCGATAAACTAATATTAGTGAACAAAGATTTTTTTTCAGGACAAATTATATCAGCTGCTGTTTCAATGCATTCTTTTATAAGACTTCCATCCGAAAAAGGTTTAAGACGCTTCGCTAAGAGATTGCTGATAACATAGCTTGCTTTCGTAACTGCTTCTTCATTAGCAGAAGCTTTTATAAATATTTGTTGTTGACCTAACAAAGAACTTTTCATTTGATTAATTTTATGTTGTCTTAGCTCACCCGTGAAGTTTTCATATTTTTCTGCATGTTTTTGAATATAGTGTGGTTTTATATTATACTCTTTCATCACACTAATATTTACAGAGCAAATTAAACACGTAGGTTTATTTTTACAATTTACGAAGAAATAATCCTTAGTCCAAGATTCATTGAATGCTCGATTTTCCTCCTGTATTTTCCTCTTCCCTTTCAGTACAGACATTTTTAATAATATACCACTTTTTTTTATTTAAATATTTTTTTAAAAATCTTTATACTTAATTTTATATTAAAATAACTCAACAGTTTTAGTTAAATAAAATTCTTAGTTTTAGTTAAAATAAATTTTCACAGACGAGACAAACTGCACAAATAAAAATAATTCTTTAGTTTTATGAAATAAACGATAAACCTATGCAAATATTTTGTCTATCGTTGCTAAGTTACAAATATTTTGTCTAAGGTTGCTATGTTCCTAATGATCATTCGAAAAAATCAACAGTGGGTTCAAATACTATCATGGTACATATTAGTAATATATAATATGTATACAAAAATATTATATATAAAAATTATAATAAAATTATGAAAAAAAAATTTAAAAATTTTTATAAAAAAAAAATTTGTATGATAAAATCAAAAAAAAATCTTATTAATTGGGCCGCAGAATTTTCTTTATTGGGCCGCATGCGGCCCGTGGGCCGCAGTTTGCACGGGTCTGCTTTACAGTAATTCATTAAAGTAATTCAAGCGAAGAATTGGGTACTTGGCTATCACTACACTTTTAATAAATTTTGTGAAGCATTGCTTTATTAGTAATTGTACGAAGCAGTGCTGAAGTAATACATTACCTAAGTAATAGATTATTTAGCAAGTCTGGCTACAGTCTTTCATCAAATATAATATGAGCGCGTTTTATTCAAGTTTCCACCAAAAACCAAAATTTTTAAATATTTATGTTTTTTTTCTAATAAAATGCGCACCCAAGTATAATACGCATTACATTTTATCACGAAAGTAATGGAGTATGAAATCAGGACAGTTATTACCCCCGTTTCGCTTACTGCGAAGGTAAAGATTGCCCTCTGGTTGCGTATGCGATTTACCCAACATCTTTTGAATCCAAAACGCCTCACTCACGCCTTCTACTTCATCCGTGAAATTTACCCACGACTCCCACTGAGATTTCCGAAGTTTTTATAAATATTTT
Organism: Empis livida; assembly: GCA_963932195.1. NCBI lineage: Eukaryota > Metazoa > Arthropoda > Insecta > Diptera > Empididae > Empis > Empis livida. The sequence continues at coordinate 26,946,774 of OZ010645.1, read as the reverse complement.
CAGTGCATCGCGGTATTGCTCACAGTAAAAATTTGAGTAATCGTTCTTTGGTTTATAGAAAAGTTTGTCTTATATTTTTCCGTTTATCTAGAAGTTTACCCGACATCCAAGTTTGCCGAGCTTCACAGCAAAGCTTCCTAAAATAAGCCGCGGGTTTAAATAATTCTGACATCAAGTTTGTAATGTGTTAGACCTCTTCTTCGATATCAGTATTTGAAACTAAGCAAAGAAACTGACCTTGTATTCCTGAAAGCTAGCGAAGATCAGATCTATGAGTGGTCTAAAAAGTTGGGTTCGTTAGGCATATACTAACTCGAGACGAGAGCTTGGATGATTTTTTGCAGCTAACGTAATGTCAATAACCTGCTTCTTGTTCTGGAAGGTATGGTTATTACCTTTCAAGAGTACAAATAAGTCACTGGCCAATAGAAAATCAAAACGTGACTTACCCCTGTTATTTGTATCAGTACTTCCCCATATAGTGGATGTGAAGTAGAATCGCACACTAAAAGAATTTCCTGCTTTACATTTATCGCATAAGTCCACAGTGCTCTTAACAACTACCGTAGGTGGTGCGTCAGATCAGTCACAGGATAGATAACACGATGCAATGATGAATATCAGGGGCACATCCATTATCATTTACCCTACAATACAAACCATATTATCACATTTTTTCTCGATTATACAAGACCTGGTTATAAAAATCCCAAATTTCCTTCGCATTCCAACCGAGAACCTTGTTACCATTAGTATACGGTTATTGGATGAGTGCCACATCAAAACCACCCTGCAGAAAGCATTCTCTTATCTTAGCCGTCGCTGTCACGCTACGATGAACATCCTATATCAGGTAAGAAACCCAATCACTTTACCTAAGAAAATATTATTTAATATATTATCGTCAGCGAGCCTTCATCAGATAATCGTTCTGTTGGCGACCTAAGTTGCTGTTGGCGACCTATCCTTTAGGAGGCGAGGCCCGCTAAAAGGAACAGAGTCCGTCGACGTTTGTTTAAATATTATATCCAAGTTTCCTTTTTTTTATTTCATTTTTGAAAAAAGAAGTGCGTGTTACCAGGTAGTATAAAAAGACCGCCCCTAAAATGGAGTACAGATGCCTACCTACGTATTTAGTGACTAAAGTATATAGGATTTTCTCCCTCTGTCGTCTGTAGGAATTGAATAGAGATCATATGTCCAAGAATACTGAATTCACTCCAGTACTTGTTCTTAACTATAAAGTTAGATTTCCTGTCAATTGTACTATTTTACTATTTATTATTCCGATTGAAAAATTGTGAAGTGATACTCAAGATTCGAGTAAATTCCAGCACAACAGGCTGTTATGCATCAGCGAGGCTATTTTTCATGTTGTTTTTAACCCATGATGATTGGATTTCTATTATCCCATTCTCCTTTCGCGGTATCCTTTATTTGACTATAATAGGTATGATGGATTTTTATCGAAAATCCATCATACCTATTTATAGTCACAAAGTTCATCAATTTGGCATCCTGTCTCCCTGATAATATTAAGAATGCCACAGCGTGGGAATTGTGGTCTACATCAGTTAAATAATCCATTTAGGCTAGGACGTACTGCATATAATTTTTTTCAAAATTTTCGAAAATAAATTATGTACGAAAGTAAAATTACATTAGTTTTGTGGAAACATTTCAAATAATTAAAATACTCTACAAAATCTTAAAATAATTGTAAGTTTTCATCAATAGTTAAAAAATTAATTTATAATTACATATTATTATATAGAGAAACTAAATAACTGATTCTATTTCACGTTTTTGTTATAAAACCATTATCAAAAATTTGCAATTTCATTTCTATTAGGACCCCTTACAATATTACGTCTATGGTACAGTATTTCAACAAAAAAAAACACAACTTTTTTGAAAACAAGAAGAAAATCATTTATTACAAGTCTTGAATATCTGATAAGTTAAAAGCTCCACAAACACAGCACTAGCAAAAATGATTCTACATTGTTCAAAAATTTTTTAGAATACGCTCTGAATAAGCTGATGAAAATAAGCAAACAAAAAAACTTAATTAATGTTCGATTGTCTTTATAGATTGTGTTGATTTTCATTTTATTATCCTGACATTTTCCCATTAAGTATGAAACTATATAACTATTAAATAAATTTCATTGTACATATCTATAAAAAAGTTATAAACAAATATATATATATATATATATATATATATATATATATATATATATATATATATATATATATATATATCATATATATATATATATATATATATATATATATATATATATATATATATATATATATATATATATATATATATATATATATATATATATATATATATATTTACGATTTATTATCTATGTACAATTCGAAATTATAATAGAAATGAATTTAAACAAATATCATAGTCTTGAACTATCTATTATAAAAGTATGTAGAATTGAACCTATATATGTATATTTTTGACATATGATTGTGAATTTTATGTATTTCTGCACTTTTTAACAAACTTGTAAGGACACTGGGGATATATGACATATCATATGTCGATTACTTTCAGTCTATGGATTAGTCTATAAATCTTTCAGAGTTTCTTTTGAAATGGAATTTTAAATATATCTAAAGGATAATCTCTATAGTAAAATGTAATTAAATTTTTATTGCAGTTAACTTTTCTTATATGTATATGTTTTTAAATTATTTCTTCAATGCATCTACATATTATAATTTACATTTTATTTTTAAAATGTAAATTAACAATGCTTAAATTTCCTTATAATTAATGTTTTAATTTTTATATTAATTTAACAATTTAATAATAAATAATAAAATTTGTTGAAGAAACTATATATCTTTGATAAACATTAAATTTGGTTTCAAATATAGTTCGATATAAGAAAGAACCAAAAGATTAAAATTTCACACCAACCAAAAACATTTTAGAATATTTCCAAACCTGTGTATTTTAACTATTCAAATACACTTCAAATTTTTTTAAATATATTATATTTACATTATATGGTAATGAAAACTTCGAATTTTAGCATTATTTGTTGAAATTTCAAAATATTATAGAGAAATTTTTATATGAAGAACAAAATATAAAATCTTTTCCCCAAAAAATAGTCCAATAGTAAAATAAATAAAGAAACACATAGGAGAGAGTTGCCTAAATCGTATCACTTTTAGGTATTCGGGTATTTTTATTTAGAAATACTTACTAAAAGGTTTAAATTTTGTAACATATTTTCCGCAACTGTTTAAATTTTTTTTTTGCAACTGTCCTTTACGTATGTAGATAAAATAAAATACTAAAAGCTTTAAAAAAATTATTAAAGAGAAAAATATTAACACGGTAAATTATATAAAGTTGATTTAATTTTATATAATTTACCGTGTTAATAAAAATATATGTTGAGATAAAAATGTTTTATAAATATCGTTGTATATTGATTATATACAACGATATTTATAAAACATTTTTATCTCAACATATATTTTTTAGGTTTTTGATATACACATATATTAAAAGAATTATTTAAAATAAAATAAAGATCTTATTTGTTGTAAATATGTAATATTTATTTATATAAATATCTTTTGAATTTTTTTTGGAATATATTATATTTCTAAAAATATTCCTTTTGCATATTCAAAGGATCATTAAATATGCAAATTTCGACACCCTTTAATTAAGTTTCCGTAAAATTTTACTAAAACATACAAGTTCTTCTTCTTTGGAAACTTTATTAAGACTTTTTTATATATATATATATATATATATATATATATATATATATATATATATATATATATATATATATATATATATATATATATATATATATATATATATATGTATATGCATATTAAATATTATAGGATACCCATGTTATAAATTATATTTTAAATTAAAATATTATGCTTCAAATAAAACATTTAAAACGTTATTTTTTTTAATTTTTTGCTTCTGAAAGTAACTAACATTAAAATGTTAACAGATAAAAAGACTTTTAATCAGTATTTCGGTAACGACTGATGTTATTCCTAAAGAAACTTCAAATTAAATGTGTGACCGATTTCGGCTTTGTACTTAGTATATTGTATAATAAAATAAATTATTTCAAATTTATTTCGATTATTTTATAGTTAATTAATAACAAAAAAAACTTTCTTAAAGAACATTTTTTCACCTATCAATAAGTTAAATTATGTTAATTTATCATAAGTTAAATGATGTCAATAAATAATTAAAATTTTAAAGCTTATAATCCTTATAATGTATTATGAGAAAAAGTATTTAATAAAATATTACAAATCCAAATAATTATAAAAGAAAAAATGTGTCGTACCACAATGTTTTTGATATAAAAAAAACGATAAAATCCTTGAATTTGGCTATTGTGCATAAAAGAAAATTATTCAACAAAAACGAAGTCTTTTATTTATTTCTTAGTAAATCCAATTGATTGACAAATCCTTTTAAATTGAACAAGATAAGAACTTTTAAAATTTAGTATTTTTTTAAAGAAAATTCAGTTTTCTATCATCCCTAAAAATGTATGTACGATAGTATTGATTTATAATTGCGTATAAGTATTTGTATTCGATATATTTATTTACAATTATGTATTCTTTTAAATATCTTTATTAAAGTAAAACTGTCTAATACTTTACTATCCCATATACTAAGATAAACATTTATTATTCGAAAATATAATCATTAAATCGGTCAATTTTATTATCGATTTGAAAAAAGGGTTATATTATAAGTGAAATTAAAAATAGTAGTTTCAAGCGATTTTTGAGGAATATATTTTAAATGTACGAAATCACTATAATATCCCTAAGCAGGTATATCTGGCTTTTGAAAATACGGAAGAAAAAGGAAAAATAAAATAAAGCTTTGAATAAGTTTAAATCTTGTTTATCCTTGGGTTTCAATTTTATTACAACTTTGTTGAATTCAATATACTAACAATTCTTATATATTCCAAATTCCAATAGAATAGATAACAAAAATAATTATATAAAAAAAATGAAACGTACTTACTTATCCCCAAACAAAAAGGTTTGCTGCAAATACATATATTGAACAACTAATTTAATTAACAAGGATTTGTTTGATAAATAAAACCAAATGTGGTTATGCCGCTTGGTAAATTACTGGAATATTTCGTAGCAAAATTTTTCAAAATTTATATACATACATATACATATATGTATATGCATTAGTTTACAGTTTGTAAGCATATGTCGCATTGTATATTATATTTAGAATATCAAATCACATAATCATGTATACATATGTAACGTTTAACATAATATAATTTCCAGAAGCTAAATAATTGTTGATCATGACTGAATCTTGGACAGATGCAATTATACTTTGATTTTGCCAAAAGAACTATATGTACTTTATTTTTTTTTTTTTTACACTATATGTACTTTATTTTTTTTTTTTTTAGCTTCCGATTTATAGGAAAAAAATAATTTAACATCATTGATATACATATTTAAAAAAAATATTATAAACATTTGAATTATTCTCTGTCTATACCATACTACAAAAACCATTAAATTTAAATTAAGTAAAAATGTATTAAATAAAGTTTTTTTGAAATAAATTGTAAATAATAACTAAAAATGACAAGTTATATCAAATTTAGTATAATTTTTAAATTTAATTAATACAAACTATTACAAGCAAACTATTATATACTTAAACAATATCCGTCTGATTGATAAATCGATTTATATGTATGTTTATTTTTTGCAAAGGACATAATAGAGCGCTTTTTTATTGTATTTCCAAATAAATTTACTGTAATTTCAAAAACATCTGCAAAATTTTTATTGTAGTTTTGGAATACATCCAAAATAATAATGCAAAAATTTTTTTAGTTTTTTTCTATCATGGAAAATGAGCTTGCTGAATGTTAAAAGAAAACTTTAGTATATTTAATGTTTCTCAACCCGCTCGTATATCTAGAAGTGACTTTTTTTAAATAAAAAGTATTTGAAACGAATTGGCCAATAGCTTACATTAAGTGAAACAATTATTTGTAATTGAAATCTAATTTGTAATCACGAAACAAACATTTTTTTATCAGGGTAATATTAATTTGGAAAGGTAAAATGTTATTTATTATTAAAAAATATAAAATTCTAAATCAATTTAATGTCTTTTTAAAATGTTTGTTATTGTAGAAAAAATTTTTTAATTACTTCAAATTATTTAATAACTTATTAATCTTGCAGATGGCAAAAGATCTCAGTACATTAGGCTGGGACTATGTTGTATTTGTAGCATTTGTATTATTTTCTACAATAACACCATTATGGACAAGAATATTTGGTCAAACACAACAAAAAACTAAAAAAGATTATGTTTTTGCAACGGGAGGAGTTTCTTTAATTGCTGTTATGCTATCATTAGGAAGAGGAACCCTAGGAGTAAGATCTGTTTTAGGTAAAAATATATTTTAAAATTAAAAACAATCGTAAGAATCACATTTAGGATATAAAATAAGCATAAACATACATACATTAATATTTTTAAAGCTCTACACACATTTCTTATACATACAAAGAACTTATTTCTTATACACATAATAGAATTTGTATAAATTCTGAAGTATGAGTTTTTATGTGCAAACTTGTCAATTTATTAGTTGGAAATCTGTTGCAAACTTTCACTTTAAATATTAAGTACATATATAATATTTGTGACAATTTGTTTTTTATTGAAAGCTTTTCATGCAAAAGAAATAAAAGGCCCATTGTGATAAATATAATAAAACAAATGCGGAAAATATATCTCAAATATATATATATATATACACATAATATATATATATATATATATATATATATATATATATATATATATATATATATATATACATAATAAACTGGATATATATATATACATTTATGTATATATATATATATATATATATATATATATATATATATATATATATATATATATATATATATATATATATATACATAAATATATAAGATATATGTATATCCAAAAAATGTATTAAACATTGAAATAAAATATATGTTTTTTATTTAAATTAATTTTGACACTTGAGTCAAAATATCTGGCAATCTAGTGTTAATTTGTTTATTATTATTGCATTAAATTACAAATTAAAACTATACAACTCTTTTTTTGTAAGATATGTATATTAAACATATTTTGTGCAAATTAAATATAATATTAATATTTAAATAGAGTTCCAAAACTATTTACAAAAAAGATTGATTAAAATTTTTCCCATCTCATGTTTGTTGCCTTGGTATTATCAATATTAAAAATTTATTTAAAAAACACGGTTAAATAGAAATCAATATAAAATGTATGCATTTCTTCTTTATAACATTAAAAGATTTAATTTTAAATATTATGCAATGTCGTCTATTTATCATTTTGAAATCAGAAATGGAAAACAATCGCTAGTGCAAAACTTTTTATTATAAAGTAAATATTTTAGTTATTCTTTTTCATGTTATTCGAAATTTTGTCAGAAGAATGAATATTATATGAAAATAAGATTAGGAAACATTGAAGGCCAGTTTCACAGTGCGAGTATAAAATCTCGAAAAAGTTTAAGCTTCAATTTAAGTTATTTCTCTGTTTCTCAGTATAAGTTTAAACGCTATCTTCGGTTTTAAGTTTAAACTTAAGTTTAAGAAAACTTGAGTTTAAATAAATAAAAATGTTAAATTTAGAAAAACAACAAAATCGAAAATTTACGTAGGTAAATTTACGCTTTACGTAGCATAAGCAGGCCTATGGTATGAAAATGAAAAAAAAATTATATTATTTTTCAATTCATCGCTTTATTTCAGTACAATATCCACGTACAAAAGATGAAAACCACCCAACCCTACATAATACTACTTACGTTAGAAACTAAATTTTTTTTAAATTTTAACCAGATCCGATTTCATTGGACCAAAATACGTAACATGTAAATTGAAAAATAAAAATATTTGTCAAATTGCTATAAAGCAATTTGACAAATATCATATGTATTTAATTTCAATACATATATCATATGTATTTAATTTCAATACATATTGAAATTAAATACATATGATATTTGTATTATTTCCCCAGTTTAATTAAACCGAAAAAAATTAACAAAGTGTCGAACCAGAACTATACTAGTTCTGTTTCTGAAATGTCAATTCCAGTTTATGAAAATTAATTAAAGAAATCAAATTAATTTAAAAAATTTCATGCCAGAGCAAGTGGTTTCAACTAATTTAGAATTAAAAGTTCAGAATTTCAACTACTCTCATTTATGTATTTTTTTAGTTATTACATTTTGACAATTCGAGAAGCGAATGAAAGATACAAATATGGAAAAAAAATTACCCAATGTTATTCTCGTAGGGCGCTGCCATGGCTATTAAATCTATGAGTATATCAAAAAAATAATTATTACATCAGCTGATTTATTTTCAATCAAAATAACATTATTTTCTATTCTTAATTCACAATAATATACTTTCCCCAGTTTAATTAAACCGAAAAAAAAATTATCTATGAAACCGAATGAGTTTAAATGAAAAGTTTAGATTAACTTGTTTAAAATTTAACTGTGAAATTGGTCCCAAAAGGGATATAAATAAATCAAAGCAATAACTGAATTTTTACTTAAACTTTATTTTATTGCCTTTCACTCAATACCTTCCTGTATAACATTTCAATTCGAATGAGAAATTAAAATGATATGTATACCGAAATGTAGAGAATTAATTAAAAAAAAATTCTTATTAATTTTTTTTAATAAATTAAATTTACATAAAATTTTATTTTAATTATTCAATTATTATAATATGGAACAGGATATCCAGCTGAATTATTTTATAGAGGATCTACAATGTGGGAAACTGTTTATGGCATGATAAATTCATATCCAATTGTATGCTTTGTATTTGTACCAGTTTATTTTAATTTAGGAATAACTTCAATATATCGCTACTTAGATTTACGGTAAGCATTCATCATTTTATGAAATTATATAAACATTCACATATCTCTAATTTCACAAATTTATTATTATAATTTTGGTTGAAAATAACAAAAATTATAAAATTCAAATATTATTAAACATTTATAATTTGTATATATTTATTAAAACTCGTAATTAGATTAAATTTAAACATGATTTTAAAATATATTTCATATAAAAATTCGTAATTAGATTAAATTTAAACTGCTGATTATAAAATATATTTCATATAAAAATTTAATTTCGTAAATTTGATTAATATGGTACTAATTAATTCGATTCGAGGAAACAGTGATTAATATGGTAATAATTAATTCGATTCGAGGAATACCAAATAAATTTCCGAGTGAACATAAAATTCCACTCGAACGAAATTCCACATGAAAACTAGATTAGGGCAGAATAATAACACATGATTATCATGTATTGATTCCATTTACATTAATATTCATGAGATTCACATTTATATTAAATTTTTAATAATAATAGTTTTCCGTAAAACATTTAGGATTTTTTTCCCTTTAATTTTCTATAAAATGAATTTAAATTTATGTACTACAGGAGGAAAAAGTTTAGACAAGTTTTCTAATTTTGATATATGTATATATACCCAACTCTTTTTTTACATGGTAGATACGTTCGAACTAAAATCGTGTAAAAAAAAGACATGCTAACCATACTAAAATTGAGGATGTGTTCAACAATTGTAAAAAACCGAGTAAAATAGAAAAATTAACCATAAGTTGTTCTAAAAAACCGTGCAAAAAAAGAATAAATATTTAAAACATATTATATAAATTTTAGAAAATATAATTCATACATATTTTTATTAAAAATAGATAATAACAGTAATTTTAGTCCATAAGTAAAAAAAAAAAATTTAAAACATAATTTTTCCACGAACTGAACACAACAAGAAAATTTAAATAGAAAAATAGAAAATGCGACATCAGTTTCTTGATTATACATCATATAATAAAATTTGGGAATTCCCCGAGTAGTACATAAAAAAAATTAATAAGACTTTTTTTTTTTTGGAAATGGTGTTAAACCAAATATTTCGTATAAAAAAAGAAGATATGTTCTTCGTGTTATTTCAAAATCGTGTAAAATCGTGTATTCTTCGAGTTTTTTTATACGAAATATTTGGTTTAATCGTGTTAAACCAAATATTTCGTATAAAAAAAGAAGATATGTGGATCGTGTTATTTCAAAATCGTGTCAAAAAAGAGTTGGGTGTATTCAAAATTGCCCGAGAAATCGGGAAAATATGGAAATATAATGAGGTTCAATACAAAACATCAGAATTTGTAGCAAAAAAATGAAAACCCTTAAAACTAAAAGCAATCCCCAAATATTTGGTATCTCCCATTAGGGAATTTAATTTCTAGCGCATTTCGGCAGATCTTTTCGAAAAGTATTCAAAATTGCCCGAGAAATCGGGAAAATATGGAAATATAATGAGATTCAATTCAAAACATCAGAATTTGTAGCAAAAAAATGAAAACCCTTAAAACTGAAAGCAATCCCTACATATTTGGTATCTCCGTGTAGGGAATTTAATTTCTAGCGAGTTTCCGACGACCTTTTCAAAAAATATTCAAAATAGCCCAAGAAATCGGGAAAATATGGAAATTTAATGACGTTGAATACAAAATATCAGAATATGAAGCAAAAAAATGAAAACCCTTAAAACTGAAAGCAATCCCCACATATTTGGTATCTCCCAGTAGGGAATTTAATTTCCAGCGAATTTCCGAAGAACTTTTCGAAAAATATTCAAAATTGCCCGAGAAATCGGGAAAATATGGAAATTTAATGCTATTCAATATAAAACATCAGAATTTGTAGCAAAAAAAAGAAAACCCTTAAAACTGAAAGCAATCCCCACATATTTGGTATCTCTGTGTAGGGAATTTAATTTCTAGGGCATTTGCGAAGACTTGTTCAAAAAATATTCAAAATTGCCCAAGAATTCGGGAAAATATGGAAATTTAATGATATTCAATACAAAACTTCAGAATTTGTAGCAAAAAAATGAAAACCCTTAAAACTGAAAGCAATCCCCACATATTTTGTATCTCCGAGTAGGGTATTTGAGTTCCAGCGCACTTCCGAAGACATTTTCTAAAAATATTCAAAATTGCCCGGGAAATCGGGAAAATATGGAAATTTAATGAGATTCAATACAAAACATCAGAATTTATAGCAAAAAAAATGAAAACCCTTAAAACTGAAAGCAATCCCATATTTGGTATCTCCGAGTTGGGTATTTAAGTTCCAGCGCACTTCCGAAGACATTTTCTAAAAATATTCAAAATTGCCCGGGAAATCGGGAAAATATGGAAATTTAATGAGATTAAATACAAAACATCAGAATTTATAGCAAAAAAATGAAAACCCTTAAAACTGAAAGCAATCCCCACATATTTGGTATCTCCGTGTAGGGAATTTAATTTCAAGCGCATTTCCGAAGACCTTTTCGAAAAATATTCAAAATTGCCCGAGAAATGGGGAAAATATTGAAATTTAATGAGATTCAATACAAAACATCAGAATTTGTAGCAAAAAAATGAAAACACTTAAAACTGAAAGCAATCCACAGATATTTAATATCTCAGTGTCGGGAATTTAATTTCTAGCGAATTTCCGAAAACCTTTTCGAAAAATATTCAAAACTGCCCGACAAATCGGGATAATATGGAAATTTAATGAGATTCAATACAAAACATCAGAATTTGTAGCAAAAAAATGAAAATCCTTAAATTCTGAAAGCAATCCCCAGATATTTAATATCTCAGTGTAGGGAATTTAATTTCTAGCGAATTTCCGAAAACCTTTTCGAAAAATATTCAAAACTGCCCGACAAATCGGGATAATATGGGAAATTAAAGAGATTCAATACAAAACATCAGAATTTATAGCAAAAAAATGAAAACCCTTAAAACTGAAAGCAATCCCGACATATTTGGTATCTCCGTGTAGGGAATTTAATTTCAAGCGCATTTCCGAAGACCTTTTCGAAAAATATTTAAAATTGCATGAGCAATCGGGAAAATATGGAAATTTAATGATATTCAATACAAAACATCAGAATTTGTAGCCAAAAAAAGAAAACCCGTAAAACTGAAAGCAATCCCCACATATTTGGTTTTTGGTATCTCTGTGTAGGGAATTTAATTTCTAGCGCACATTCGAAGACCTTTTTGAAAAATATTTAAAATTGCATGAGCAATCGGGAAAATATGGAAATTTAATGAGATTCAATACAAAACATCAGAATTTATAGCAAAAAAATGAAAACCCTTAAAACTGAAAGCAATCCCCACATATTTGGTATCTCCGTGTAGGGAATTTAATTTCTAGCGCACATTCGAAGACTTTTTCGAAAAATATTTAAAATTGCATGAGCAATCGGGAAAATATGGAAATTTAATGAGATTCAATACAAAACATCAGAATTTATAGCAAAAAAAATAAAAACCCTTAAAACTGAAAGCAATCCCCACATATTTGGTTTTTGGTATCACTGTGTAGGGAATTTAATTTCTAGCGCACATTCGAAGACCTTTTTGAAAAATATTTAAAATTGCATGAGCAATCGGGAAAATATGGAAATTTAATGAGATTCAATACAAAACATCAGAATTTATAGCAAAAAAATGAAAACCCTTAAAACTGAAAGCAATCCCCACATATTTGGTATCTCCGTGTAGGGAATTTAATTTCAAGCGCATTTCCGAAGACCTTTTCGAAAAATATTCAAAATTGCGCGAGAAATGAGGAAAGTATTGAAATTTAATTCGATTCAATATAGAACATCAGAATTTGTAGCAAAAAAAAGAAAACCCTTAAAACTGAAAGCAATCCCCAAATATTTGGTTTTTGGTATCTCTGTGTAGGGAATTTAATTTCTAGCGCATTTGCGAAAACTTGTTCAAAAAATATTCAAAATTGCCCAAGAAATCGGGAAAATATGGAAATTTAATGATATTCAATACAAAACATCAGAATTTGTAGCAAAAAAATGAAAACCCTTAAAACTGAAAGCAATCCCCACATATTTGGTATCTCCGAGTATGGTATTTAAGTTCCAGCGCACTTCCAAAGACATTTTCTAAAAATATTCAAAATTGCCCGAGAAATCGGGAAAATATGGAAATTGAAAGCGATTCAATGCAAAACATCAGAATTTTTAGCAAAAAAAAGAAAACCTTTAAAACTGAAAGCAATCCCCACATATTTGGTTTTTGGTATCTCTGTGTAGGGAATTTACTTTCTAGCGCATTTGCGAAGACTTGTTCAAAAAATATTCAAAATTGCCCGAGAAATCGGGAAAATATGGAAATTTAATGATATTCAATACAAAACATCAGAATTTGTAGCAAAAAAAAGAAAACCCTTAAAACTGAAAGCAATCCCCACATATTTGGTTTTTGGTATCTCTGTGTAGGGAATTTAATTTCTGAAAAATATTTAAAATTGCATGAGCAATCGGGAAAATATGGAAATTTAATGAGATTCAATACAAAACATCAGAATTTATAGCAAAAAAATGAAAACCCTTAAAACTGAAAGCAATCCCCACATATTTGGTATCTCCGTGTAGGGAATTTAATTTCAAGCGCATTTCCGAAGACCTTTTCGAAAAATATTCAAAATTGCCCGAGAAATGAGGAAAATATTGAAATTTAATTCGATTCAATATAGAACATCAGAATTTGTAGCAAAAAAAAGAAAACCCTTAAAACTGAAAGCAATCCCCAAATATTTGGTTTTTGGTATCTCTGTGTAGGGAATTTAATTTCTAGCGCATTTGCGAAAACTTGTTCAAAAAATATTCAAAATTGCCCAAGAAATCGGGAAAATATGGAAATTTAATGATATTCAATACAAAACATCAGAATTTGTAGCAAAAAAATGAAAACCCTTACTGAAAGCAATCCCCACATATTTGGTATCTCCGAGTAGGGTATTTAAGTTCCAGCGCACTTCCAAAGAAATTTTCTAAAAATATTCAAAATTGCCCGAGAAATCGGGAAAATATGGTAATTGAAAGCGATTCAATGCAAAACATCAGAATTTGTAGCAAAAAAATGAAAACCCTTAAAACTGAAAGCAATCCCCACATATTTGGTATCTCCCAGTAGGGAATTTAATTTCCAGCGAATTTCCGAAGAACTTTTCGAAAAATATTCAAAATTGCCCGAGAAATCGGGAAAATATGGAAATTTAATGCTATTCAATATAAAACATCAGAATTTGTAGCAAAAAAAAGAAAACCCTTAAAACTGAAAGCAATCCCCACATATTTGGTATCTCTGTGTAGGGAATTTAATTTCTAGCGTACTTCCGAAGACCTTTTCGAAAAATATTCAAAATTGCCCGAGAAATCGGGATAATATGGAAATTTAATGAGATTCAATACAAAACATCAGAATTTGTAGCAAAAAAATGAAAACACTTAAAACTGAAAGCAATCCCCAGATATTTAATATCTTAGTGTAGGGAATTTAATTTCTAGCGAATTTCCGAAAACCTTTTCGAAAAATATTCAAAACTGCCCGACAAATCGGGATAATATGGAAATTTAATGAGATTCAATACAAAACATCAGAATTTATAGCAAAAAAAATAAAAACCCTTAAAACTGAAAGCAATCCCCACATATTTGGTTTTTGGTATCACTGTGTAGGGAATTTAATTTCTAGCGCACATTCGAAGACCTTTTTGAAAAATATTTAAAATTGCATGAGCAATCGGGAAAATATGGAAATTTAATGAGATTCAATACAAAACATCAGAATTTATAGCAAAAAAATGAAAACCCTTAAAACTGAAAGCAATCCCCACATATTTGGTATCTCCGTGTAGGGAATTTAATTTCAAGCGCATTTCCGAAGACCTTTTCGAAAAATATTCAAAATTGCGCGAGAAATGAGGAAAGTATTGAAATTTAATTCGATTCAATATAGAACATCAGAATTTGTAGCAAAAAAAAGAAAACCCTTAAAACTGAAAGCAATCCCCAAATATTTGGTTTTTGGTATCTCTGTGTAGGGAATTTAATTTCTAGCGCATTTGCGAAAACTTGTTCAAAAAATATTCAAAATTGCCCAAGAAATCGGGAAAATATGGAAATTTAATGATATTCAATACAAAACATCAGAATTTGTAGCAAAAAAATGAAAACCCTTACTGAAAGCAATCCCCACATATTTGGTATCTCCGAGTAGGGTATTTAAGTTCCAGCGCACTTCCAAAGAAATTTTCTAAAAATATTCAAAATTGCCCGAGAAATCGGGAAAATATGGAAATTGAAAGCGATTCAATGCAAAACATCAGAATTTGTAGCAAAAAAAATGAAAACCCTTAAAACTGAAAGCAATCCCAAAATATTTGTTATCTCCGGGTAGGGAATTTAATTTCCAGCGCACTTCCGAAGACTTTTTCTAAAAATATTCAAAATTGCCCGAGAACTGGGGAAAATATGGAAATTTAATGAGTTTCAATACAAAACATCAGAATTTGTAGCAAAAAAATGAAAACCCTTAAAACTGAAAGTAATCCCCACATATCTCCGAGTAGGGAATTTAATTTCTATCGAATTTCCGAAAACCTTTTCGAAAAATATTCAAAACTGCCCGACAAATCGGTATAATATGGAAATTTAATGAGATTCAATACAAAAGATCAGAATTTGTAGCAAAAAAATGAAAACCCTTAAATCTGAAAGCAATCCCACATATTTGGAATCTCCGTGTAGGGAATTTAATTTCTAGCGTACTTCCGAAGACCTTTTCGAAAAATATTCAAAATTGCCCGAGAAATCGGGATAATATGGAAATTTAATGAGATTCAATACAAAACATCAGAATTTGTAGCAAAAAAATGAAAACACTTAAAACTGAAAGCAATCCCCAGATATTTAATATCTCAGTGTAGGGAATTTAATTTCTAGCGAATTTCCGAAAACCTTTTCGAAAAATATTCAAAACTGCCCGACAAATCGGGATAATATGGAAATTTAATGAGATTCAATACAAAACATCAGAATTTATAGCAAAAAAATGAAAACCCTTAAAACTGAAAGCAATCCCCACATATTTGGTATCTCCGTGTAGGGAATTTAATTTCAAGCGCATTTCCGAAGACCTTTTCGAAAAATATTCAAAATTGCCCGAGAAATGAGGAAAATATTGAAATTTAATTCGATTCAATATAGAACATCAGAATTTGTAGCAAAAAAAAGAAAACCCTTAAAACTGAAAGCAATCCCCACATATTTGGTTTTTGGTATCTCTGTGAAGGGAATTTAATTTCTAGCGCATTTGCGAAGACTTGTTCAAAAAATATTCAAAATTGCCCGAGAAATCGGGAAAATATGGAAATTTAATGATATTCAATACAAAACATCAGAATTTGTAGCAAAAAAATGAAAACCCTTAAAACTGAAAGCAATCCCCACATATTTGGTATCTCCGAGTAGGGTATTTAAGTTCCAGCGCACTTCCAAAGACATTTTCTAAAAATATTCAAAATTGCCCGAGAAATCGGGAAAATATGGAAATTGAAAGCGATTCAATGCAAAACATCAGAATTTTTAGCAAAAAAAAGAAAACCTTTAAAACTGAAAGCAATCCCCACATATTTGGTTTTTGGTATCTCTGTGTAGGGAATTTACTTTCTAGCGCATTTGCGAAGACTTGTTCAAAAAATATTCAAAATTGCCCGAGAAATCGGGAAAATATGGAAATTTAATGATATTCAATACAAAACATCAGAATTTGTAGCAAAAAAAAGAAAACCCTTAAAACTGAAAGCAATCCCCACATATTTGGTTTTTGGTATCTCTGTGTAGGGAATTTAATTTCTGAAAAATATTTAAAATTGCATGAGCAATCGGGAAAATATGGAAATTTAATGAGATTCAATACAAAACATCAGAATTTATAGCAAAAAAATGAAAACCCTTAAAACTGAAAGCAATCCCCACATATTTGGTATCTCCGTGTAGGGAATTTAATTTCAAGCGCATTTCCGAAGACCTTTTCGAAAAATATTCAAAATTGCCCGAGAAATGAGGAAAATATTGAAATTTAATTCGATTCAATATAGAACATCAGAATTTGTAGCAAAAAAAAGAAAACCCTTAAAACTGAAAGCAATCCCCAAATATTTGGTTTTTGGTATCTCTGTGTAGGGAATTTAATTTCTAGCGCATTTGCGAAAACTTGTTCAAAAAATATTCAAAATTGCCCAAGAAATCGGGAAAATATGGAAATTTAATGATATTCAATACAAAACATCAGAATTTGTAGCAAAAAAATGAAAACCCTTACTGAAAGCAATCCCCACATATTTGGTATCTCCGAGTAGGGTATTTAAGTTCCAGCGCACTTCCAAAGAAATTTTCTAAAAATATTCAAAATTGCCCGAGAAATCGGGAAAATATGGTAATTGAAAGCGATTCAATGCAAAACATCAGAATTTGTAGCAAAAAAATGAAAACCCTTAAAACTGAAAGTAATCCCCACATATTTGGAATCTCCGAGTAGGGAATTTAATTTCTATCGAATTTCCGAAAACCTTTTCGAAAAATATTCAAAACTGCCCGACAAATCGGGATAATATGGAAATTTAATGAGATTCAATACAAAAGATCAGAATTTGTAGCAAAAAAATGAAAACCCTTAAATCTGAAAGCAATCCCCACATATTTGGAATCTCCGTGTAGGGAATTTAATTTCTAGCGTACTTCCGAAGACCTTTTCGAAAAATATTCAAAATTGCCCGAGAAATCGGGATAATATGGAAATTTAATGAGATTCAATACAAAACATCAGAATTTGTAGCCAAAAAATGAAAACACTTAAAACTGAAAGCAATCCCCAGATATTTAATATCTTAGTGTAGGGAATTTAATTTCTAGCGAATTTCCGAAAACCTTTTCGAAAAATATTCAAAACTGCCCGACAAATCGGGATAATATGGAAATTTAATGAGATTCAATACAAAACATCAGAATTTATAGCAAAAAAATGAAAACCCTTAAAACTGAAAGCAATCCCCACATATTTGGTATCTCCGTGTAGGGAATTTAATTGCAAGCGCATTTCCGAAGACCTTTTCGAAAAATATTCAAAATTGCCCGAGAAATGAGGAAAATATTGATATTTAATTCGATTCAATATAGAACATTAGAATTTGTAGCAAAAAAAAGAAAACCCTTAAAACTGAAAGCAATCCCCACATATTTGGTTTTTGGTATCTCTGTGTAGGGAATTGAATTTCTAGCGCATTTGCGAAGACTTGTTCAAAAAATATTCAAAATTGCCCGAGAAATCGGGAAAATATGGAAATTTAATGATATTCAATACAAAACATCAGAATTTGTAGCAAAAAAATGAAAACCCTTAAAACTGAAAGCAATCCCCACATATTTGGTATCTCCGAGTAGGGTATTTAAGTTCCAGCGCACTTCCAAAGACATTTTCTAAAAATATTCAAAATTGCACGAGAAATCTGGAAAATATGGAAATTGAAAGGGGATTCAATACAAAACATCAGAATTTGTAGCAAAAAAAATGAAAACCCTTAAAACTGAAAGGAATCCCAAAATATTTGTTATCTCCGAGTAGGGAATTTAATTTCCAGCGCATTTCCGAAGACTTTTTCTAAAACTATTCAAAATTGCCTGAGAACTGGGGAAAATATGGAAATTTAATGAGTTTCAATACAAAACATCAGAATTTGTAGCAAAAAAAAGAAAACCCTTAAAACTGAAAGTAATCCCCACATATTTGGTATCTCTATGTAGGGAATTTAATTTCTATCGAATTTCCGCAAACCTTTTCGAAAAATATTCAAAACTGCCCGACAAATCGGGATAATGTGGAAATTTAATGAGATTCAATACAAAACATCAGAATTTGTAGCAAAAAAATGAAAACCCTTAAATCTGAAAGCAATCCCCACATATTTGGAATCTCCGTGTAGGGAATTTAATTTCTAGCGTACTTCCGAAGACCTTTTCGAAAAATATTCAAAATTGCCCGAGAAATGGGGAAAATATGGCAACAAACATCAGAATTTGTAGGAAAAAAATGAAAACCCTTAAAACTGAAAGCAATCCCCACATATTTGGTATCTCCGTGTAGGGAATTTAATTTTTAGCGCATTTCCGAAGACCTTTTCGAAAAATATTCAAAATTGCACGAGAAATCGGGAAAATATGGAAATTTAATGAGATTCAATACAAAACATCAGAATTTGTAGCAAAAAAATTAAAACCCTTAAAACTGAAAGCAATCCCCACATATTCGGTACCTCCGTGTAGGGAATTTAATTTCTAGCGCATTTCCGAAGAGCTTTCCGAAAATATTCAAATTTACCCGAGAACTCGGGAAAATATGGAAATTTAATGAGATTTAATACAAAACATCAGAATTTGTAGCAAAAAAATGAAAACCCCTAAAACTGAAAGCAATCCCCACATATTTGGTATCTCCGTGTAGGGAATTTAATTTCTAGCGCACATTCGAAGCCCTTTTGGAAAAATATTCAAAATTGCACGAGAAATCGGGAAAATATGGAAATTTAATGAGATTCAATACAAAACATCAGAATTTGTAGCAAAAAAATTAAAACCCTTAAAACTGAAAGCAATCCCCACATATTTGGTACCTCCGTGTAGGGAATTTAATTTCTAGCGCATTTCCGAAGACCTTTTCGAAAAATATTCAAAATTGCCCGAGAAATCGGGATAATATGGAAATTTAATGAGATTCAATACAAAACTTCAGAATTTATAGTAAAAAAATCAAAACCCTTAAATCTGAAAGCAATCCCCACATATTTGGAATCTCCGTGTAGGGAATTTAATTTCTAGCGCATTTCCGAAGACCTTTTCGAAAAATATTCAAAATTGCCCGAGAAATGGGGAAAATATGGCAACAAACATCAGAATTTGTAGGAAAAAAATGAAAACCCTTAAAACTGAAAGCAATCCCCACATATTTGGTATCTCCGTGTAGGGAATTTAATTTTTAGCGCATTTGCGAAGAGCTTTCCGAAAATATTCAAATTTGCCCGAGAACTCGGGAAAATATGAAAATTTAATGAGATTCAATACAAAACATCAGAATTTGTGGCAAAAAAATGAAAACCCTTAAAACTGAAAGCAATCCCCACATATTTAGTATCTCTGTGTAGGGAATTTAATTTTTAGCGCATTTGCGAAGACCTTTTCGAAAAATATTCGAAATTGCCCGAGAAATCGGTAAAATATGAAAATTTAATGAGATTCAATACAAAACATCAGAATTTGTAGCAAAAAAATGAAAACCCTTAAAACTGAAAGCAATCCCCACATATTTGGTATCTCCGTGTAGGGAATTTAATTTCTAGCGCACTTCCGAAGACCTTTTCGAAAAATATTCAAAATTGCCCGAGAAATGGGGGAAAATATGGCAACAAACATCAGAATTTGTAGGAAAAAAATGAAAACCCTTAAAACTGAAAGCATTCCCCACATATTTGGTATCTCTGTGTAGGGAATTTAATTTTTAGCGCATTTGCGAAGAGCTTTCCGAAAATATTCAAATTTGCCCGAGAACTCGGGAAAATATGGAAATTTAATGAGATTTAATACAAAACATCAGAATTTGTGGCAAAAAAATGAAAACCCTTAAAACTGAAAGCAATCCCCACATATTTGGTATCTCTGTGTAGGGAATTTAATTTTTAGCGCATTTGCGAAGACCTTTTCGAAAAATATTCAAAATTGCCCGAGAAATCGGTAAAATATGGAAATTTAATGAGATTCAATACAAAATATTAGAATTTGTAGCAAAAAAAAGAAAACACTTAAAACTGAAAGCAATCCCCACATATTTAATATATCCGTGTAGGGAATTTAATATCTAGCGAATTTCCAAAGAGCTTTTCGAAAAATATTCAAAATATCCCGACAAATCGCGATAATATAGAAATTTAAAGAGAGTCAATACAAAACATCAGAATTTGTAGCAAAAAAATGAAAACCCCTAAAACTGAAAGCAATCCCCACATATTTGGTATCTCCGTGTAGGGAATTTAATTTCTAGCGCACATTCGAAGCCCTTTTGGAAAAATATTCAAAATTGCACGAGAAATCGGGAAAATATGGAAATTTAATGAGATTCAATACAAAACATCAGAATTTGTAGCAAAAAAATTAAAACCCTTAAAACTGAAAGCAATCCCCACATATTTGGTACCTCCGTGTAGGGAATTTAATTTCTAGCGCATTTCCGAAGACCTTTTCGAAAAATATTCAAAATTGCCCAAGAAATCGGGATAATATGGAAATTTAATGAGATTCAATACAAAACTTCAGAATTTATAGTAAAAAAATCAAAACCCTTAAAACTGAAAGCAATCCGCACACATTTGGTATCTCCGTGTTTGGAATTTAATTTCTAGCGCATTTCCGAAGACCTTTTCGAAAAATATTCAAAATTGCCCGAGAAATCGGGATAATATGGAAATTTAATGAGATTCAATACAAAACTTCAGAATTTATAGTACAAAAATCAAAACCCTTAAAACTAAAAGCAATCCCCAAATATTTGGTATCTCCCATTAGGGAATTTAATTTCTAGCGCATTTCCGAAGACCTTTTCGAAAAATATTCAAAATTGCCCGAGAAATGGGGAAAATATGGAAATATAATGCGATTCAATACAAAACATCCGAATTTGTAGCAAAAAAATGAAAACCCTTAAAACTGAAAGCAATCTCCACATATTTGGTATCTCCGTGTAGGGAATTTAATTTCTAGCGCATTTCCGAAAACCTTTTCGAAAAATATTCAAAATTGCCCGAGAAATCAGGAAAATATGGAAATATAATGAGATTCAATACAAAACATCAGAATTTGTAGCAAAAAAATGAAAACCCTTAAAACTGAAAGCAATCCCCACATATTTGGTATCTCCGAATAGGGAATTTAATTTCTAGCGCATTTCCGAAGACCTTTTCGAAAAATATTCAAAATTGCCCGAGAAATCGGGAAAATATAGAAATATAATGAAATTGAATACAAAACGTCAGAATTTATTGCAAAAAATGGTATCGCCGTGTAGGGAATTTAGTTTTTAGCGAATTTCCGAAAACCTTTTCGAAATATATTCAAAATTGCCCGAGAAATCAAGAAAATATGGAAATTTAATGAGAGTGAATACAAAATATCAGAATTTGTAGCAAAAAAATGACAACCCTTAAAACTGAAAGCAATCCCCACGTATTTGTTATCTCCGTGTAGGGAACTTAATATCTAGCGAATTTCCGAAGACCTTTTCGAAAAATATTCAAAATTGCCCGACAAATCGCGATAATATGGAAATTTAATGAGAGTCAATACAAAACCTCAGAATTTGTAGCAAAAAAATGAAAACCCCTAAAACTGAAAGCAATCCCACATATTTGGTATCTCCGTGTAGGGAATTTAATTTCTACCAAATTTCCGAAGACCTTTTCGAAAAATATTCAAAATTGCCCGAGCAATGGGGAAAATATGGAAATTTAATGAGATTCAATTCAAAACATCAGAATTTGTAGCAAAAAAATGAAAACCTTTAAAACTGAAAGCAATCCGCACATATTTGGTATCTACGTGTAGGGAATTTAATTTCTAGGGAATTCCGAACACCTGTTCGAAAAATATACAAAATTGCCCGAGAAATGGGGATAATATGGAAATTTAATGAGATTTAATACAAAACATAAGAATTTGTAGCAAAAAAATGAAAACCCTTAAAACTGAAAACAATCCCCACATATTTGGTATCCCCGTGTAGGGAATTTAATTTCTAGCGCATTTCCGAAGACTTTTTCGAAAAATATTCAAAATTGCCCGAGAAATGGGGAAAATATGGAAATATAAATATAATTCAATACAAAATATCAGAATTTGTAGCAAAAAAATGAAAACCTTTAAAACTGAATGCAATTCCCATATATTTGGTATCTCCGTGTATGGAATTTAATATCTAGCGAATTTCCGAAGACCTTTTCGAAAAATATTCAAAATTTCCCGAAAACTCGCGATAATATGGAAATATAATGCGATTCAATACAAAACATCAAAATTTGTAGCAAAAAAATAAAAACCCTTAAAACTGAAAGCAATCCCCACATATTTGGTATCTCCGTGCATGGAATTTAATATCTAGCGAATTTCCGAAGACCTTTTCGAAAAATATTCAAAATTTCCCGACAAATCGCGATAACATGGAAATTTAATGAGAGTCAATACAAAACATCAGAATTTGTAACAAAAAAATGAAAACCCCTAAAACTGAAAGCAATCCCCACATATTTGGTATCTCCGTGTAGTGAATTTAATTTTTAGCGAATTTCCGAAGACCTTTTCGATAAATATTCAAAATTTCCCAAGAAATCGGGAATATATGGAAATTTAATGAGATTCAATACAAAACTTCAGAATTTATAGTAAAAAAATGAAAACCCTTAAAACTGAAAGCAATTCCCACATATTTGGTATCTCCATCTTTGGAATTTAATTTCTAGCGCATTTCAGAAGACCTTTTCGAAAAATATTCAAAATTTCCCGAGAAATGGGGAAAATATGTAAATATAATGCGATTCAATACAAAACATCCGAATTTGTAGCAAAAAAATGAAAACCCTTAAAACTGAAAGCAATCTCCACATATTTGGTATCTCCGTGCATGGAATTTAATATCTAGCGAATTTCCGAAGACCTTTTCGAAAAATATTCAAAATTTCCCGACAAATCGCGATAACATGGAAATTTAATGAGAGTCAATACAAAACATCAGAATTTGTAACAAAAAAATGAAAACCCCTAAAACTGAAAGCAATCCCCACATATTTGGTATCTCTGTGTAGGGAATTTAATTTTTAGCGCATTTGCGAAGACCTTTTCGAAAAATATTCAAAATTGCCCGAGAAATGGATAAAATATGGAAATTTAATGAGATTCAATACAAAATATTAGAATTTGTAGCAAAAAAAAGAAAACACTTAAAACTGAAAGCAATCCCCACATATTTAATATATCCGTGTAGGGAATTTAATATCTAGCGAATTTCCAAAGAGCTTTTCGAAAAATATTCAAAATATCCCGACAAATCGCGATAATATAGAAATTTAAAGAGAGTCAATACAAAACATCAGAATTTGTAGCAAAAAAATGAAAACCCCTAAAACTGAAAGCAATCCCCACATATTTGGTATCTCCGTGTAGGGAATTTAATTTCTAGCGCACATTCGAAGCCCTTTTGGAAAAATATTCAAAATTGCACGAGAAATCGGGAAAATATGGAAATTTAATGAGATTCAATACAAAACATCAGAATTTGTAGCAAAAAAATTAAAACCCTTAAAACTGAAAGCAATCCCCACATATTTGGTACCTCCGTGTAGGGAATTTAATTTCTAGCGCATTTCCGAAGACCTTTTCGAAAAATATTCAAAATTGCCCAAGAAATCGGGATAATATGGAAATTTAATGAGATTCAATACAAAACTTCAGAATTTATAGTAAAAAAATCAAAACCCTTAAAACTGAAAGCAATCCCCACACATTTGGTATCTCCGTGTTTGGAATTTAATTTCTAGCGCATTTCCGAAGACCTTTTCGAAAAATATTCAAAATTGCCCGAGAAATCGGGATAATATGGAAATTTAATGAGATTCAATACAAAACTTCAGAATTTATAGTACAAAAATCAAAACCCTTAAAACTAAAAGCAATCCCCAAATATTTGGTATCTCCCATTAGGGAATTTAATTTCTAGCGCATTTCCGAAGACCTTTTCGAAAAATATTCAAAATTGCCCGAGAAATGGGGAAAATATGGAAATATAATGCGATTCAATACAAAACATCCGAATTTGTAGCAAAAAAATGAAAACCCTTAAAACTGAAAGCAATCTCCACATATTTGGTATCTCCGTGTAGGGAATTTAATTTCAAGCGCATTTCCGAAGACCTTTTCGAAAAATATTCAAAATTGCCCGAGAAATCAGGAAAATATGGAAATATAATGAGATTCAATACAAAACATCAGAATTTGTAGCAAAAAAATGAAAACCCTTAAAACTGAAAGCAATCCCCACATATTTGGTATCTCCGAATAGGGAATTTAATTTCTAGCGCATTTCCGAAGAGCTTTTCGAAAAATATTCAAAATTGCCCGAGAAATCGGGAAAATATAGAAATATAATGAAATTGAATACAAAACGTCAGAATTTATTGCAAAAAATAGTATCGCCGTGTAGGGAATTTAGTTTTTAGCGAATTTCCGAAAACCTTTTCGAAATATATTCAAAATTGCCCGAGAAATCAAGAAAATATGGAAATTTAATGAGAGTGAATACAAAATATCAGAATTTGTAGCAAAAAAATGACAACCCTTAAAACTGAAAGCAATCCCCACGTATTTGTTATCTCCGTGTAGGGAACTTAATATCTAGCGAATTTCCGAAGACCTTTTCGAAAAATATTCAAAATTGCCCGACAAATCGCGATAATATGGAAATTTAATGAGAGTCAATACAAAACCTCAGAATTTGTAGCAAAAAAATGAAAACCCCTAAAACTGAAAGCAATCCCACATATTTGGTATCTCCGTGTAGGGAATTTAATTTCTACCAAATTTCCGAAGACCTTTTCGAAAAATATTCAAAATTGCCCGAGCAATGGGGAAAATATGGAAATTTAATGAGATTCAATTCAAAACATCAGAATTTGTGGCAAAAAAATGAAAACCTTTAAAACTGAAAGCAATCCGCACATATTTGGTATCTACGTGTAGGGAATTTAATTTCTAGGGAATTCCGAACACCTGTTCGAAAAATATTCAAAATTGCCCGAGAAATGGGGATAATATGGAAATTTAATGAGATTTAATACAAAACATAAGAATTTGTAGCAAAAAAATGAAAACCCTTAAAACTGAAAACAATCCCCACATATTTGGTATCCCCGTGTAGGGAATTTAATTTCTAGCGCATTTCCGAAGACTTTTTCGAAAAATATTCAAAATTGCCCGAGAAATCGGGAAAATATGGAAATATAAATATAATTCAATACAAAATATCAGAATTTGTAGCAAAAAAATGAAAACCTTTAAAACTGAATGCAATTCCCATATATTTGGTATCTCCGTGTATGGAATTTAATATCTAGCGAATTTCCGAAGACCTTTTCGAAAAATATTCAAAATTTCCCGAAAACTCGCGATAATATGGAAATATAATGCGATTCAATACAAAACATCAAAATTTGTAGCAAAAAAATAAAAACCCTTAAAACTGAAAGCAATCCCCACATATTTGGTATCTCCGTGCATGGAATTTAATATCTAGCGAATTTCCGAAGACCTTTTCGAAAAATATTCAAAATTTCCCGACAAATCGCGATAACATGGAAATTTAATGAGAGTCAATACAAAACATCAGAATTTGTAACAAAAAAATGAAAACCCCTAAAACTGAAAGCAATCCCCACATATTTGGTATCTCCGTGTAGTGAATTTAATTTTTAGCGAATTTCCGAAGACCTTTTCGATAAATATTCAAAATTTCCCAAGAAATCGGGAATATATGGAAATTTAATGAGATTCAATACAAAACTTCAGAATTTATAGTAAAAAAATGAAAACCCTTAAAACTGAAAGCAATTCCCACATATTTGGTATCTCCATCTTTGGAATTTAATTTCTAGCGCATTTCAGAAGACCTTTTCGAAAAATATTCAAAATTTCCCGAGATATGGGGAAAATATGGAAATATAATGCGATTCAATACAAAACATCAGAATTTGTAGCAAAAAAATGAAAACCCTTAAAACTGAAAGCAATCCCCACATATTTGGTATCTCCGAGTAGGGAATTTAATTTCTAGCGCATTTCCGAAGACCTTTTCGAAAAATATTCAAAATTGCCCGAGAAATGAGGAAAATATGGAAATTTAATACGATTCAATATAAAACATCAAAATTTGTAGCAAAAAAATGAAAACCCTTCAAACTGAAAGCAATCCCCACATATTTGGTATCTCTGTGTAGGGAATTTAATTTCTAGCGCATTTGCGAAGACTTTTTCAAAAAATATTCAAAATTGCCCGAGAAATCGGGAAAATATGGAAATTTAATGATATTCAAAACAAAACATCAGAATTTGTAGCAAAAAAATGAAAACCCTTAAAAATGAAAGCAATCCCCACATATTTGATATCTCCGAGTAGGGAATTTAATTTCCAGCGCACTTCCATAGACCTTTTCTAAAAATATTCAAAATTGCCCGAGAAATCGGGAAAATATGGAAATTTAATGAGATTCAATACAAAACATCAGAATTTGTAGCAACAAAATGAAAACCCTTAAAACTGAAAGCAATCCCCACATATTTGTTAACTCCGTGTAGGGAAATTAATATCTAGCGAATTTCCGAAGACCTTTTCGAAAAATATTCAAAATTGCCCGACAAATCGCGATAATATGGAAATTTAATGAGAGTCAATACAAAACATCAGAATTTGTAGCAAAAAAATGAAAACCCTTAAAAATGAAAGCAATCTCCACATATTTGGTATCTGCGAGTAGTGAATTTAATTTCCAGCGCACTTTCGAGGACCTTTTCGAAAAATATTCAAAATTGCCCGAGAAATCGGAAAAATATCGAAATTTAATGCGATTCTATACAAAACATCAGAATTTGTAGCAACAAAATGAAAACCCTTAAAACTGAAAGCAATCCCCACATATTTGTTAACTCCGTGTAGGGAAATTAATATCTAGCGAATTTCCGAAGACCTTTTCGAAAAATATTCAAAATTGCCCGACAAATCGCGATAATATGGAAATTTAATGAGAGTCAATACAAAACATCAGAATTTGTAGCAAAAAAATGAAAACCCCTAAGACTGAAAGCCATCCCCACATATTTGGTATCTCCTTGTAGGGAATTTAATTTTTAGCGCACTTCCCAACACCTTTTCGAAAAATATTCAAAATTGCCCGAGAAATGGGGAAAATATGGAAATTTAATGCGATTCAATACAAAACATCAGAATTTTTAGCAAAAAAAATGAAAACTCTTAAAACTGAAAGCAATCACCACATATTTGGTATCTCCGTGTAGGGAATTTAATTTCAAGCGCATTTCCGAAGACCTTTTCGAAAAATATTCAAAATTGCCCGAGAAATGGGAAAAATATGGAAATTTAATGCGATTCAATACAAAACATCAGAATTTTTAGCAAAAAAAATGAAAACTCTTAAAACTGAAAGCAATCACCACATATTTGGTATCTCCGAGTAGGGAATTTAATTTCTAGCGCATTTCCCAAGACCTTTTCGAAAAATATTCAAAATTGCCCGAGAAATGAGGAAAATATGGAAATTTAACACGATTCAATATAAAACATCAAAATTTGTAGCAAAAAAATGAAAACCCTTCAAACTGAAAGCAATCCCCACATATTTGGTATCTCCGTGTAGGGAATTTAATTTCAAGCGCATTTCCGAAGACCTTTTCGAAAAATATTCAAAATTGCCCGAGAAATGGGGAAAATATGGAAATATAATGAGATTCAATACAAAACATCAGAATTGTAGCAAAAAAATGAAAACCCTGAAAACTGAAAGCAATCCCAACATATTTGGTATCTCCGTGTAGGGAAATTAATATCTAGCGAATTTCCGAAGACCTTTTCGAAAATATTCAAAATTGCCCGAGAAATCGGGAAAATATGGAAATTTAATGAGATTCAATACAAAACATCAGAATTTGTAGCAAAAAAAAATGAAAACCCTTAAAACTGAAAGCAATCCCCACATATTTGTTATCTCCGTGTAGGGAAATTAATATTTAGCGAATTTCCGAAGACCTTTTCGAAAATATTCAAAATTGCCCGAGAAATCGGGAAAATATGGAAATTTAATGAGATTCAATACAAAACATCAGAATTTGTAGCAAAAAAATGAAAACCTTTAAAACTGAAAGCAATCCCCACATATTTGGTATCCCCGTGTAGGGAATTTAATTTCTAGCGCATTTCCGAGGACTTTTTAGAAAAATATTCAAAATTGCCCGAGAAATCAGGAAAATATGGAAATATAATGAGATTCAATACAAAACATCAGAATTTGTAGCAAAAAAATTAAAACCCTGAAAACTGAAAGCAATCCCCACATATTTGGTATCTCCGAGTAGGGAATTTAATTTCTAGCGCATTTCCGAAGACCTTTTCGAAAAATATTCAAAATTGCCCGAGAAATGAGGAAAATATGGAAACTTAACACGATTCAATATAAAACATCAAAATTTGTAGCAAAAAAATGAAAACCCTTCAAACTGAAAGCAATCCCCACATATTTGGTATCTCCGTGTAGGGAATTTAATTTCAAGCGCATTTCCGAAGACCTTTTCGAAAAATATTCAAAATTGCCCGAGAAATGGGGAAAATATGGAAATATAATGAGATTCAATACAAAACATCAGAATTGTAGCAAAAAAATGAAAACCCTTAAAACTAAAAGCAATCCCCACATATTTGGTATCTCCGAGTAGGGAATTTAATATCTAGCGCATTTCCGAAGACCTTTTCGAAAAATATTCAAAATTGCCCGAGAAATGAGGAAAATATGGAAATTTAATACGATTCAATATAAAACATCAAAATTTGTAGCAAAAAAATGAAAACCCTTCAAACTGAAAGCAATCCCCACATATTTGGTATCTCTGTGTAGGGAATTTAATTTCTAGCGCATTTGCGAAGACCTTTTCTAAAAATATTCAAAATTGCCCGAGAAATCGGGAAAATATGGAAATTAAATGAGATTCAATACAAAACATCAGAATTTGTAGCAAAAAAATTAAAACCCTTAAAACTGAAAGCAATCCCCACATATTTGTTATCTCCGTGTAGGGAAATTAATATCTAGCGAATTTCCGAAGACCTTTTCGAAAATATTCAAAATTGCCCGACAAATCGCGATAATATGGAAATTTAATGAGAGTCAATACAAAACATCAGAATATGTAGCAAAAAAATGAAAACCTTTAAAACTGAAAGCAATCCCCACATATTTGGTATCGCCGTGTAGGAATATTTTTTGTAGCGAATTTCCGAACACCTTTTCAAAAATATTCAAAATTCCCCGAGAAATCGGGAAAATATGGAAATTTAATGAGGTTCAATACAAAACATCAGAATATGTAGCAAAAAAATGAAAACCTTTAAAACTGAAAGCAATCCCCACATATTTGGTATCTCCGAATAGGGAATTTAACTTCTAGCGCATTTCCGAAGACCTTTTCGAAAAATATTCAAAATTGCCCAAGAAATGGGGAAAATATGGAAATTTAATGAGATTCAATATAAAACATCAGAATTTGTAGCAAAAAAATGAAAACCCTTCAAACTGAAAGCAATCCCCACATATTTGGTATCTCCGGGTAGGGAATTTAATTTCTTGCGCACTTCCGAAGACCTTTCGAAAAATATTCAAAATTGCCTGAGATATGGGGAAAATATGGAAATTTAATGAGATTCAATTCAAAACATCAGAATTTGTAGCAAAAAAATGAAAACCTTTAAAACTGAAAGCAATCCCCACATATTTGGAATCCCCGTGTAGGGAGTTTAATTTCTAGCGCATTTCCGAAGACTTTTTTGAAAAATATTCAAAATTGCCCGAGAAATGGGGAAAATATGGAAATTTAATGCGATTCAATACAAAACATCAGAATTTGTAGGAAAAAAATGAAAACCTTTAAAACTGAAAGCAATCCGCACATTTTTGGTATCTCCGTGTAGGGAATTTAATTTCTAGCGAATTTCCGAAGACCTTTTCGAAAAATATTCAAAATTGCCTGAGAAATCGGGATAATATGGAAATTTAATGAAATTCAACACAAAACATCAGAATTTGTAGCAAAAAAATGAAAACCTTTAAAACTGAAAGTAATCCCCACATATTTGGTATCCCTGTGTAGGGAATTTAATTTCTAGCGAATTTCCGAAGACCTTTTCGAAAAATATTCAAAATTGCCCGAGAAATCAGGAAAATATGGAAATATAATGAGATTCAATACAAAACATCAGAATTTGTAGCAAAAAAATTAAAACCCTGAAAACTGAAAGCAATCCCCACATATTTGGTATCTCCGAGTAGGGAATTTAATTTCTAGCGCATTTCCGAGGACTTTTTCGAAAAATATTCAATATTGCCCAAGAAATCGGGAAAATATGGAAATATAATGAGATTCAACACAAAACATCAGAATTTGTAGCAAAAAAATGAAAACCATTAAAACTGAAAGCAATCCGCACATTTTTGGTATCTCCGTGTAGGGAATTTAATTTCTAGCGAATTTCCGAAGACCTTTTCGAAAAATATTTAAAATTGCCCGAGAAATCGGGATAATATGGAAATTTAATGAAATTCAACACAAAACATCAGAATTTGTAGCAAAAAAATGAAAACCTTTAAAACTGAAAGTAATCCCCACATATTTGGTATCCCCGTGTAGGGAATTTAATTTCTAGCGCATTTCCGAGGACTTTTTCGAAAAATATTCAATATTGCCCAAGAAATCGGGAAAATATGGAAATATAATGAGATTCAACACAAAACATCAGAATTTGTAGCAAAAAAATGAAAACCATTAAGACTGAAAGCAATCCCCACATATTTAGTATCTCCGTGTAGGGAATTTAATTTCTAGCTCACTTTCGAAGACCTTTCGAAAAATATTCAAAATTGCCCGAGAATTGAGGAAAATATGGAAATTTAATGCGATTCAATATAAAACATCAGAAATTGTAGCAAAAAAATTACAACCATTAAAACTGAATGCAATCCCCACATATTTGGTATCTCTGTGTAGGGAATTTAATTTCTAGCGCACTTTCGAAGACCTTTTCGAAAAATATTCAAAATTGCCAAAAAAATCGGGCAAATATGGAAATTTAATGAGATTCAATACAAAACTTCAGAATTTGTAGGAAAAAAATGAAAACCCTTAAACCTAAAAGTAATCCCCACATATTTGGTATCGTCTTGTAGGGAATTTAATTTCTAGCGATTTTCCGAACACATTTTCAAAAATATTCAAAATTGCCCGAGAAATCGGGAAAATATGGAAATTTAATGAGGTTCAATACAAAACATCAGAATATATAGCAAAAAAATGAAAACTCTTAAAACTGAAAGCAATCCCCACATATTTGGTATCTCTGTGTAGGGAATTTAATTTCTAGCTCACTTTCGAAGACCTTTTCGAAAAATATTCAAAATTGCCCGAGAATTGAACAAAATATGGAAATTTAATGCGATTCAATATAAAACATCAGAATTTGTAGCAAAAAAAATTACAGCCCTTAAAACTGAATGCAATCCCCACATATTTGGTATCTCTGTGTAGAGAATTTAATTTCTAGCGCGTTTGCGAAGACTTTTTCAAAAAATATTGAAAATTGCCCGAAAAATCTGGAAAACATGGAAATTTAATGATATTCAATACAAAACATCAGAATTTGTAGCAAAAAAATGAAAACCCTTAAAACTGAATGCAATCTCCACATATTTGGTATCTCCGTGTAGGGAATTTAATTTCTAGCGAATTTCCGATGACCTTTTCGAAAAATATTCAAAATTGCCCGAGAAATCGGGAAAATATGGAAATATAATGAGATTAAATACAAAACATCAGAATATGTAGCAAAAAAAATGAAAACTTTCAAAACTGAAAGCAATCCCTACATATTTGTTATCGCCGTATAGGGAATTTAATTTCTAGAGCACTTCCGAAGACCTTTTCGAAAAATATTCAAAATTGCCCGAGAAATCGGGAAAATATGGAAATTTAATGTGATTCAATACAAAACATCAGAATTTGAAGAAAAAAATGAAAACCCTCAAAACTGAAAGCAATCCCCACATATTTGGTATCTCCGTGTAGGGAATTTAATTGCTAGCGCACTTTCGAAGACCTTTTCGAAAAATATTCAAAATTGCCCGAGAAATCGGGAAAATATGGAAATATAATGAGATTCAATACAAAACATCAGAATTTGTAGCAAAAAAATGAAAACCCTTAAAACTGAAAACAATCCCCACACATTGGGTATCTCCGTGTAGGGAATTTAATGCCTAGCGCACTTCCGAAGACCTTTTCGAAAAATATTCAAAATTGCCCGAGAAATCGGGAAAATATGGAAATTTAATGGTATGCAATGCAAAACATCAGAATTCGTAGCAAAAAAATTAAAACCCTTAAAACTGAAAGCAATCCGCACATATTTGGTATCTCCGTGTAGGGAATTTAATTTCTAGCGAATTTCCGGAGACCTTTTCGAAAAATATTTAAAATTGCCCGAGAAATCGGGAAAATATGGAAATTTAATGAGATTCAATACAAATTATCAGAATTCGTAGCAAAAAAATGAAAACCTTTAAAACTGAAAGCAATCCCCACATATTTGGTATCGCCGTGTAGGGAATTTAATTTCTAGCGACCTTTTCGAAAAATATTCAAAATTGCGCAAGAAATCGGGAAAATATGGAAATATAATGAGAATTAATACAAAACATCAGAATTTGTAGCCAAAAAATGAAAATCCTTAAAAGTAAAAGCAATCCCCACATATTTGGTATCGCCGTGTAGGGAATTTAGTTTCTAGCGAATTTCCAAACACCTTTTCAAAAATATTCAAAATTGCCCGAGAAATGGGAAAATATGGAAATTTAATGAGATTTTTTGCTACAAATGGGAAAATATGGAAATTTAATGAGATTTTTTGCTACAAATTCTGATGTTTAATGAGACAAAACATCAGAATTTGTAGCAAAAAAATGAAAACCTTTAAAACTGAAAGCAATCCCCACATATTTGGTATCTCCGTGTAGGGAATTTAATTTCTAGCGAATTTCCGGAGACCTTTTCGAAAAATATTCAAAATTGCCCGAGAAATCGGGAAAATATGGAAATTTAATGAGATTCAATACAAATTATCAGAATTCGTAGCAAAAAAATGAAAACCTTTAAAACTGGAAGCAATCCCCACATATTTGGTATCACCGTGTAGGGAATTTAATTTCTAGCGAATTTCCGAAGACCTTTTCGAAAAATATTCAAAATTGCGCGAGAAATCGGGAAAATATGGAAATATAATGAGAATTAATACAAAACATCAGAATTTGTAGCCAAAAAATGAAAACCCTTAAAAGTAAAAGCAATCCCCACATATTTGGTATCGCCGTGTAGGGAATTTAGTTTCTAGCGAATTTCCGAACACCTTTTCAAAAATATTCAAAATTGCGCGAGAAATGGGAAAATATGGAAATTTAATGAGATTCAATACAAAACATCAGAATTTGTAGCAAAAAAATGAAAACCTTTAAAACTGAAAGCAATCTCCACATATTTGGTATCTCCGTGTAGGGAATTTAATTTCTAGGGCACTTCCGAAGACCTTTTCGAAAAATATTCAAAATTGCGCGAGAAATCGGGAAAATATAATGAGAATTAATACAAAACATCAGAATTTGTAGCCAAAAAATGAAAACCCTTAAAAGTAAAAGCAATCCCCACATATTTGGTATCGCCGTGTAGGGAATTTAGTTTCTAGCGAATTTCCGAACACCTTTTCAAAAATATTCAAAATTGCCCGAGAAATGGGAAAATATGGAAATTTAATGAGATTCCATACAAAACAACAGAATTTGTAGCAAAAAAATGAAAACCTTTAAAACTGAAAGCAATCCCCACATATTTGGTATCTCCCTGTAGGGAATTTAATTTCTAGCGCATTTCCGAAGACTTTTTCGAAAAATATTCAAAATTGCCTGAGAAATCGGGAAAATATGGAAATTTAATGAGATTCAATACGAATTATAAGAATTCGTAGCAAAAAAATTATAAGAATTCGTAGCAAAAAAAAATGCTAGCGCACTTTCGAAGACCTTTTCGAAAAATATTCAAAATTGCCCGAGAAATCGGGAAAATATGGAAATATAATGAGATTCAATACAAAACATCAGAATTTGTAGCAAAAAAATAAAAACCCTTAAAACTGAAAACAATCCCCACACATTAAGTTACTCCGTGTAGGGAATTTAATGCCTAGCGCACTTCCGAAGACCTTTTCGAAAAATATTCAAAATTGCCCGAGAAATCGGGAAAATATGGAAATTTAATGGTATGCAATGCAAAACATCAGAATTCGTAGCAAAAAAATTAAAACCCTTAAAACTGAAAGCAATCCGCACATATTTGGTATCTCCGTGTAGGGAATTTAATTTCTAGCGAATTTCCGGAGACCTTTTCGAAAAATATTCAAAATTGCCCGAGAAATCGGGAAAATATGGAAATTTAATGAGATTCAATACAAATTATCAGAATTCGTAGCAAAAAAATGAAAACCTTTAAAACTGAAAGCAATCCCCACATATTTGGTATCGCCGTGTAGGGAATTTAATTTCTAGCGAATTTCCGAAGACCTTTTCGAAAAATATTCAAAATTGCGCAAGAAATCGGGAAAATATGGAAATATAATGAGAATTAATACAAAACATCAGAATTTGTAGCCAAAAAATGAAAATCCTTAAAAGTAAAAGCAATCCCCACATATTTGGTATCGCCGTGTAGGGAATTTAGTTTCTAGCGAATTTCCAAACACCTTTTCAAAAATATTCAAAATTGCCCGAGAAATGGGAAAATATGGAAATTTAATGAGATTTTTTGCTACAAATGGGAAAATATGGAAATTTAATGAGATTTTTTGCTACAAATTCTGATGTTTAATGAGACAAAACATCAGAATTTGTAGCAAAAAAATGAAAACCTTTAAAACTGAAAGCAATCCCCACATATGTGGTATCTCCGTGTAGGGAATTTAATTTCTAACGAATTTCCGGAGACCTTTTCGAAAAATATTCAAAATTGCCCGAGAAATCGGGAAAATATGGAAATTTAATGAGATTCAATACAAATTATCAGAATTCGTAGCAAAAAAATGAAAACCTTTAAAACTGAAAGCAATCCCCACATGTTTGGTATCTCCGTGTAGGGAATTTAATTTCTAGCGAATTTCCGGAGACCTTTTCGAAAAATATTCAAAATTGCCCGAGAAATCGGGAAAATATGGAAATTTAATGAGATTCAATACAAATTATCAGAATTCGTAGCAAAAAAATGAAAACCTTTAAAACTGGAAGCAATCCCCACATATTTGGTATCACCGTGTAGGGAATTTAATTTCTAGCGAATTTCCGAAGACCTTTTCGAAAAATATTCAAAATTGCGCGAGAAATCGGGAAAATATGGAAATATAATGAGAATTAATACAAAACATCAGAATTTGTAGCCAAAAAATGAAAACCCTTAAAAGTAAAAGCAATCCCCACATATTTGGTATCGCCGTGTAGGGAATTTAGTTTCTAGCGAATTTCCGAACACCTTTTCAAAAATATTCAAAATTGCGCGAGAAATGGGAAAATATGGAAATTTAATGAGATTCAATACAAAACATCAGAATTTGTAGCAAAAAAATGAAAACCTTTAAAACTGAAAGCAATCTCCACATATTTGGTATCTCCGTGTAGGGAATTTAATTTCTAGGGCACTTCCGAAGACCTTTTCGAAAAATATTCAAAATTGCGCGAGAAATCGGGAAAATATAATGAGAATTAATACAAAACATCAGAATTTGTAGCCAAAAAATGAAAACCCTTAAAAGTAAAAGCAATCCCCACATATTTGGTATCGCCGTGTAGGGAATTTAGTTTCTAGCGAATTTCCGAACACCTTTTCAAAAATATTCAAAATTGCCCGAGAAATGGGAAAATATGGAAATTTAATGAAATTCAATACAAAATAACAGAATTTGTAGCAAAAAAATGAAAACCTTTAAAACTGAAAGCAATCCCCACATATTTGGTATCTCCGTGTAGGGAATTTAATTTCTAGCGCATTTCCGAAGACCTTTTCGAAAAATATTCAAAATTGCCTGAGAAATCGGGAAAATATGGAAATTTAATGAGATTCAATACGAATTATAAGAATTCGTAGCAAAAAAATGAAAACCTTTAAAACTGAAAGCAATCCCCACATATTTGGTATCTCCGTGTAGGGAATTTAATTTCTAGCGCATTTCCGGAGACCTTTTCGAAAAATATTCAAAATTGCCCGAGAAATCGGGAAAATATGGAAATTTAATGAGATTCAATACAAATTATCAGAATTCGTAGCAAAAAAATGAAAACCTTTAAAACTGAAAGCAATCCCCACATATTTGGTATCGCCGTGTAGGGAATTTAATTTCTAGCGAATTTCCGAAGACCTTTTCGAAAAATATTCAAAATTGCGCGAGAAATCGGGAAAATATGGAAATATAATGAGAATTAATACAAAACATCAGAATTTGTACCCAAAAAATGAAAACCCTTAAAAGTAAAAGCAATCCCCACATATTTGGTATCGCCGTGTAGGGAATTTAGTTTCTAGCGAATTTCCGAACACCTTTTCAAAAATATTCAAAATTGCCCGAGAAATGGGAAAATATGGAAATTTAATGAGATTCAATACAAAACATCAGAATTTGTAGCAAAAAAATGAAAACCTTTAAAACTGAAAGCAATCCCCACATATTTAGTATCTCCGTGTAGGGAATTTAATTTTTAGGGCACTTCCGAAGACCTTTTCGAAAAATATTCAAAATTGCCCGAGAAATCGGGAAAATATGGAAATTTAATGCGATTCAATACAAAACATCAGAATTTGTAGCAAAAAAATGAAAACTCTTAAAACTGAAAGCAATCCCCACATATTTGGTAACTCCGTGTAGGGAATTTAATTTCTAGCGCACTTTCGAAGACCTTTTCGGAAAATATTCAAAATTGCCCGAGAAATCGAGAAAATATGGAAATTTAATGAGATTCAATACAAAATATCAGAATTCGTAGCAAAAAAATGAAAACCCTTAAAACTGAAAGCAATCCCCACATATTTGGTATCGCCGTGTAGGGAATTTAATATCTAGCGAATTTCCGAAGACCTTTTCGAAAAATATTCAAAATTGCCCGAGAAATCGGGAAAATATGGAAATTTAATGAGATTCAATACAAATTATCAGAATTCGTAGCAAAAAAATGTAAACCTTTAAAACTGAAAGCAATCCCCACATATTTGGTATCGCCGTGTAGGGAATTTAATTTCTAGCGAATTTCCGAAGACCTTTTCAAAAAATATTCAAAATGACCCGAGAAATCGGGAAAATATGAAAATTTAATGAGATTCAATACAAAACATCACAATTTGTAGCAACAAAATGAAAACCCTTAAAACTGAAAGCAATCCCCACATGTTAGGTATCTCCGTGTAGGGAATTTAATTTCTAGCGCACTTTCGAAGACCTTTTCGAAAAATATTCAAAATTGCCCGAGAAATCGGGAAAATATGGAAATATAATGAGATTCAATACAAAACATCAGAATATGTACCAAAAAATGAAAACCCTTAAAACTGAAAGCAATCCCCACATATTT
This sequence comes from Empis livida, assembly GCA_963932195.1. Taxonomy (NCBI): domain Eukaryota; kingdom Metazoa; phylum Arthropoda; class Insecta; order Diptera; family Empididae; genus Empis; species Empis livida. The sequence continues at coordinate 26,908,126 of OZ010645.1, read as the reverse complement.
GGTATCTCCGAGTAGGGAATTTAATTTCTGGCGCATTTCCGAAGTGCTTTTCGAAAAATATTCAAAAGTGCCCGAGAAATGGGGAAAATTTGGAAATTTATTGCGATTCAATACAAAACAGCAGAATTTGTAGCAAAAAAATGAAAACCCTTAAAACTTAATGCAATCCCCACATATTTGGTATCTCCATGTAGGGACTTTAATTTCAAGCCCATTTACGAAGAGCTTTTCCAAAAATATTCAAAATGGCCCGAGATATGGGGAAAATATGGAAATTTAATGCGATTCAATACAAAACATCAGAATTTGTAGCAACAAAATGAAAACCCTTAAAACTGAAAGCAATACCCACATATTTGGTATCTCCGTGTAGGGAATTTAATTTCTAGCGCACTTGAGAAGACCTTTTCGAAAAATATTCAAAATTGCCCGAGAAATGGGGAAAATATGGAAATTTAATGAGATTCAATACAAAACATCAGAATTTGTAGCAAAAAATTAAAACCATTAAAACTGAAAGCAATCCGCACATATTTGTTATCTCCGTGTAGGGAATTTAATTTCTAGCGAATTTCCGAAGACCTTTCGAAAAATATTCAAAATTGCGCGAGAAATCGGGAAAATATGGAAATATAATGAGAGTTAATACAAAACATAAGAATTTGTAGCCAAAAAATGAAAACCCTTAAAAGTAAAAGCAATCCCCACATATTTGGTATCGCCGTGTAGGGAATTTAGTTTCTAGCGAATTTCCCAACACCTTTTCAAAAATATTCAAAATTGCCCGAGAAATGGGAAAATATGGAAATTTAATGAGATTCAATACAAAACATCAGAATTTGTAGCAAAAAAATGAAAACCTTTAAAACTGAAAGCAATCCCCACATATTTGGTATCTCCGTGTAGGGAATTTAATTTCTAGCGCACTTCCGAAGACCTTTTCGAAAAATATTCAAAATTGCCCGAGAAATCGGGAAAATATGGAAATTTAATGCGATTCAATACAAAACATCAGAATTTGTAGCAAAAAAATGAAAACCCTTAAAACTGAAAGCAATCCCCACATATTTGGTATCTCCGTGTAGGGAATTTAATTTCTAGCGCATTTTCGAATACCTTTTCGGAAAATATTCAAAATTGCCCGAGAAATCGGGAAAATATGGAAATTTAATAAGATTCAATACAAATTATCAGAATTCGTAGCAAAAAAATGAAAACCCTTAAAACTGAAAGCAATCCCCACATATTTGGTATCTCCGAGTTGGGAATTTAATTTCTAGCGAATTTCCGAAGACCTTTTCGAAAAATATTCAAAATGACCCGAGAAATCGGGAAAATATGAAAATTTAATGAGATTCAATACAAAACATCAGAATTTGTAGCAACAAAATGAAAACCCTTAAAACTGAAAGCAATCCCCACATATTTGGTATCGCCGTGTAGGGAATTTAATTTCTAGCGAATTTCTGGAGACCTTTTCGAAAAATATTCAAAATTGCCCGAGAAATCGGGAAAATATGGAAATTTAATGAGATTCAATACAAATTATCAGAATTCGTAGCAAAAAAATGAAAACCCTTAAAACTGAAAGCAATCCCCACATATTTGGTATCTCCGAGTTGGGAATTTAATTTCTAGCGAATTTCCGAAGACCTTTTCGAAAAATATTCAAAATGACCCGAGAAATCGGGAAAATATGAATATTTAATGAGATTCAATACAAAACATCAGAATTTGTAGCAACAAAATGAAAACCCTTAAAACTGAAAGCAATCCCCACATATTTGGTATCTCCGAGTAGGGAATTTAATTTCTAGCGCATTTCCGAAGAGCTTTTCCAAAAATATTCAAAATGGCCCGAGATATGGGGAAAATATGGAAATTTAATGCGATTCAATACAAAACATCAGTATTTGTAGCAACAAAATGAAAACCCTTAAAACTGAAAGCAATACCCACATATTTGGTATCTCCGTGTAGGGAATTTAGTTTCTAGCGAATTTCCCAACACCTTTTCAAAAATATTCAAAATTGCCCGAGAAATGGTAAAATATGGAAATTTAATGAGATTCAATACAAAACATCAGAATTTGTAGCAAAAAAATGAAAACCTTTAAAACTGAAAGCAATCCCCACATATTTGGTATCTCCGTGTAGGGAATTTAATTTCTAGCGCACTTCCGAAGACCTTTTCGAAAAATATTCAAAATTGCCCGAGAAATGGGGAAAATTTGGAAATTTATTGCGATTCAATACAAAACAGTAGAATTTGTAGCAAAAAAATGAAAACCCTTAAAACTGAAAGCAATCCCCACATATTTGGTATCTCCATGTAGGGACTTTAATTTCAAGCGCATTTCCGAAGAGCTTTTCCAAAAATATTCAAAATGGCAAGAGATATGGGGCAAATATGGAAATTTAATGCGATTCAATACAAAACATCAGAATTTGTAGCAACAAAATGAAAAACCTTAAAACTGAAAGCAATACCCACATATTTGGTATCTCCGTGTAGGGAATTTAATTTCTAGCGCACTTGCGAAGACCTTTTCGAAAAATATTCAAAATTGCCCGAGAAATGGGGAAAATATGGAAATTTAATGAGATTCAATACAAAACATCAGAATTTGTAGCAAAAAAATGAAAACCCTTAAAACTGAAAGCAATCCCCACATATTTGGTATCGCCGTGTAGGGAATTTAATTTCTAGCGAATTTCTGGAGACCTTTTCGAAAAATATTCAAAATTGCCCGAGAAATCGGGAAAATATGGAAATTTAATGAGATTCAATACAAATTATTAGAATTCGTAGCAAAAAAATGAAAACCCTTAAAACTGAAAGCAATCCCCACATATTTGGTATCTCCGAGTAGGGAATTTAATTTCTAGCGAATTTCCGAAGACCTTTTCGAAAAATATTCAAAATGACCCGAGAAATCGGGAAAATATGAAAATTGAATAAGATTCAATACAAAACATCAGAATTTGTAGCAACAAAATGAAAACCCTTAAAACTGAAAGCAATCCCCACATATTTGGTATCTCCGTGTAGGGAATTTAATTTCTAGCGCACTTCCGAAGACCTTTTCGAAAAATATTCAAAATTGCCCGAGAAATCGAGAAAATATGGAAATTTAATGAGATTCAATACAAAATATCAGAATTCGTAGCAAAAAAATGAAAACCCTTAAAACTGAAAGCAATCCCCACATATTTGGTATCGCCGTGTAGGGAATTTAATTTCTAGCGAATTTCTGGAGACCTTTTCGAAAAATATTCAAAATTGCCCGAGAAATCGGGAAAATATGGAAATTTAATGAGATTCAATACAAATTATCAGAATTCGTAGCAAAAAAATGAAAACCCTTAAAACTGAAAGCAATCCCCACATATTTGGTATCTCCGAGTAGGGAATTTAATTTCTAGCGAATTTCCGAAGACCTTTTCGAAAAATATTCAAAATGACCCGAGAAATCGGGAAAATATGAAAATTTAATGAGATTCAATACAAAACATCAGAATTTGTAGCAACAAAATGAAAACCCTTAAAACTGAAAGCAATCCCCACATATTTGGTATCTCCGTGTAGGGAATTTAATTTCTAGCGAATTTCGGAAGACCTTTTCGAAAAATATTCAAAATTGCCCGAGAAATCGGGAAAATATGGAAATTTAATGAGATTCAATACAAATTATCAGAATTCGTAGCAAAAAAATGAAAACCCTTAAAACTGAAAGCAATCCCCACATATTTGGTATCGCCGTGTAGGGAATTTAATTTCTAGCGAATTTCCGAAGACCTTTTCGAAAAATATTCAAAATTGCGCGAGAAATCGGGAAAATATGGAAATATAATGAGAATCAATACAAAACATCAGAATTTGTAGCAAAAAATTGAAAACCCTTAAAACTGAAAGCAATCCCCACGTATTTGGTATCTCCGTGTAGGGAATTTAATTTCTAGCGTAATTCCGAAGAGCTTTTCGAAAAATATTCAAAATTTCCCGAAAAATGGGGAAAATATGGAAATTTAATGCGATTCAATACAAAACATCAGAATTTGTAGCAAAAAATGAAAACCCTTAAAACTGAAAGCAATCCCCACATATTTGGTATCTCCGTGTAGGGAATTTAATTTCTAGCGCACTTTCGAAGACCTTTTCGAAAAATATTCAAAATTGCCCGAGAAATCGGGAAAATATGGAAATATAATGAGATTCAATACAAAACATCAGAATATGTAGCAAAAAAATGAAAACCCTTAAAACTGAAAGCAATCCCCACATATTTGGTATCTCCGAGTAGGGAATTTAATTTCTAGCGCATTTCCGAAGTGCTTTTCGAAAAATATTCAAAAGTGCCCGAGAAATGGGGAAAATTTGGAAATTTATTGCGATTCAATACAAAACAGCAGAATTTGTAGCAAAAAAATGAAAACCCTTAAAACTGAAAGCAATCCCCACATATTTGGTATCTCCGAGTAGGGAATTTAATTTCTAGCGAATTTCCGAAGACCTTTTCGAAAAATATTCAAAATGACCCGAGAAATCGGGAAAATATGAAAATTTAATGCGATTCAATACAAAACATCAGAATTTGTAGCAACAAAATGAAAACCCTTAAAACTGAAAGCAATACCCACATATTTGGTATCTCCGTGTAGGGAATTTAATTTCTAGCGCACTTGCGAAGACCTTTTCGAAAAATATTCAAAATTGCCCGAGAAATGGGGAAAATATGGAAATTTAATGAGATTCAATACAAAACATCAGAATTTGTAGCAAAAAAATGAAAACCTTTAAAACTGAAAGCAATCCCCACATATTTGGTATCTCCGTGTAGGGAATTTAATTTCTAGCGCACTTCCGAAGACCTTTTCGAAAAATATTCAAAATTGCCCGAGAAATCGAGAAAATATGGAAATTTAATGAGATTCAATACAAAATATCAGAATTCGTAGCAAAAAAATGAAAACCCTTAAAACTGAAAGCAATCCACACATATTTGGTATCGCCGTGTAGGGAATTTAATTTCTAGCGAATTTCTGGAGACCTTTTCGAAAAATATTCAAAATTGCCCGAGAAATCGGGAAAATATGGAAATTTAATGAGATTCAATACAAATTATCAGAATTCGTAGCAAAAAAATGAAAACCCTTAAAACTGAAAGCAATCCCCACATATTTGGTATCTCAAAATGACCCGAGAAATCGGGAAAATATGAAAATTTGATGAGATTCAATACAAAACATCAGAATTTGTAGCAACAAAATGAAAACCCTTAAAACTGAAAGCAATCCCCACATATTTGGTATCTCCGTGTAGGGAATTTAATTTCTAGCGAAATTCCGTAGACCTTTTCGAAAAATATTCAAAATTGCCCGAGAAATCGGGAAAATATGGAAATTTAATGCGATTCAATACAAAACATCAGAATTTGTAGCAAAAAAATGAAAACCCTTAAAACTGAAAGCAATCCCCACATATTTGGTATCTCCGTGTAGGGAATTTAATTTCTAGCGCATTTTCGAATACCTTTTCGGAAAATATTCAAAATTGCCCGAGAAATCGGGAAAATATGGAAATTTAATGAGATTAAATACAAATTATCAGAATTCGTAGCAAAAAAATGAAAACCCTTAAAACTGAAAGCAATCCCCACATATTTGGTATCTCCGAGTAGGGAATTTAATTTCTAGCGAATTTCCGAAGACCTTTTCGAAAAATATTCAAAATGACCCCAGAAATCGGGAAAATATGAAAATTTAATGAGATTCAATACAAAACATCAGAATTTGTAGCAACAAAATGAAAACCCTTAAAACTGAAAGCAATCCCCACATATTTGGTATCGCCGTGTAGGGAATTTAGTTTCTAGCGAATTTCCGAACACCTTTTCAAAAATATTCAAAATTGCCCGAGAAATCGGGAAAATATGGAAATATAATGTGATTCAATACAAAACATCAGAATTTGTAGCAAAAAATTGAAAACCCTTAAAACTGAAAGCAATCCCCACGTATTTGGTATCTCCGTGTAGGGAATTTAATTTCTAGCGCAATTCCGAAGAGCTTTTCGAAAAATATTCAAAATTTCCCGAAAAATGGGGAAAATATGGAAATTTAATGCGATTCAATACAAAACATCAGAATTTGTAGCAAAAAAATGAAAACCCTTAAAACTGAAAGCAATCCCCACATATTTGGTATCTCCGTGTAGGGAATTTAATTTCTAGCGCACTTTCGAAGACCTTTTCGAAAAATATTCAAAATTGCCCGAGAAATCGGGAAAATATGAAAATATAATGAGATTCAATACAAAACATCAGAATATGTAGCAAAAAAATGAAAACCCTTAAAACTGAAAGCAATCCCCACATATTTGGTATCTCCGAGTAGGGAATTTAATTTCTAGCGCATTTCCGAAGTGCTTTTCGAAAAATATTCAAAAGTGCCCGAGAAATGGGGAAAATTTGGAAATTTATTGCGATTCAATACAAAACAGCAGAATTTGTAGCAAAAAAATGAAAACCCTTAAAACTGAAAGCAATCCCCACATATTTGGTATCTCCATGTAGGGACTTTAATTTCAAGCGTATTTCCGAAGAGCTTTTCCAAAAATATTCAAAATGGCCCGAGATATGGGGAAAAAATGGAAATTTAATGCGATTCAATACAAAACATCAGTATTTGTAGCAACAAAATGAAAACCCTTAAAACTGAAAGCAATACCCACATATTTGGTATCTCCGTGTAGGGAATTTAGTTTCTAGCGAATTTCCCAACACCTTTTCAAAAATATTCAAAATTGCCCGAGAAATGGTAAAATATGGAAATTTAATGAGATTCAATACAAAACATCAGAATTTGTAGCAAAAAAAAGAAAACCTTTAAAACTGAAAGCAATCCCCACATATTTGGTATCTCCGTGTAGGCAATTTAATTTCTAGCGCACTTCCGAAGACCTTTTCGAAAAATATTCAAAATTGCCCGAGAAATCGAGAAAATATGGAAATTTAATGAGATTCAATACAAAATATCAGAATTCGTAGCAAAAAAATCAAAAAAACCCTAAAACTGAAAGCAATCCCCACATATTTGGTATCTCCGAGTAGGGAATTTAATTTCTAGCGAATTTCCGAAGACCTTTTCGAAAAATATTCAAAATGACCCGAGAAATCGGGAAAATATGGAAATATAATGAGAATCAATACAAAACATCAGAATTTGTAGCAAAAAATTGAAAACCCTTAAAACTGAAAGCAATCCCCACGTATTTGGTATCTCCGTGTAGGGAATTTAATTTCTAGCGTAATTCCGAAGAGCTTTTCGAAAAATATTCAAAATGACCCGAGAAATCGGGAAAATATTGAAATATAATGAGAATCAATACAAAACATCAGAATTTGTAGCAAAAAATTGAAAACCCTTAAAACTGAAAGCAATCCCCACGTATTTGGTATCTCCGTGTAGGGAATTTAATTTCTAGCGTAATTCCGAAGAGCTTTTCGAAAAATATTAAAAATTTCCCGAAAAATGGGGAAAATATGGAAATTTAATGCGATTCAATACAAATTATCAGAATTCGTAGCAAAAAAATTAAAACCCTTAAAACTGAAAGCAATCCCCACATATTTGGTATCTCCGAGTAGGGAATTTAATTTCTAGCGAATTTCCGAAGACCTTTTCGAAAAATATTCAAAATGACCCGAGAAATCGGGAAAATATGGAAATATAATGAGAATCAATACAAAACATCAGAATTTGTAGCAAAAAATTGAAAACCCTTAAAACTGAAAGCAATCCCCACGTATTTGGTATCTCCGTGTAGGGAATTTAATTTCTAGCGTAATTCCGAAGAGCTTTTCGAAAAATATTCAAAATTTCCCGAAAAATGGGGAAAATATGGAAATTTAATGCGATTCAATACAAAACATCAGAATTTGTAGCAAAAAAATGAAAACCCTTAAAACTGAAAGCAACCCCCACATATTTGGTATCTCCGTGTAGGGAATTTAATTTCTAGCACACTTTCGAAGACCTTTTCGAAAAATATTCAAAATTGCCCGAGAAATCGAGAAAATATGGAAATTTAATGAGATTCAATACAAAATATCAGAATTCGTAGCAAAAAAATGAAAACCCTTAAAACTGAAAGCAATCCCCACATATTTGGTATCGCCGTGTAGGGAATTTAATTTCTAGCGAATTTCTGGAGACCTTTTCGAAAAATATTCAAAATTGCCCGAGAAATCGGGAAAATATGGAAATTTAATGAGATTCAATATAAATTATCAGAATTCGTAGCAAAAAAATGAAAACCCTTAAAACTGAAAGCAATCCCCACATATTTGGTATCTCCGTGTAGGGAATTTAATTTCTAGCGAATTTCCGAAGACCTTTTCGAAAAATATTCAAAATGACCCGAGAAATCGGGAAAATATGAAAATTTAATGAGATTCAATACAAAACATCAGAATTTGTAGCAACAAAATGAAAACCCTTAAAACTGAAAGCAATCTCCACATATTTGGTATCTCCGTGTAGGGAATTTAATTTCTAGCGAATTTCCGAAGACCTTTTCGAAAAATATTCAAAATTGCCCGAGAAATCGGGAAAATATGGAAATTTAATGAGATTCAATACAAATTATCAGAATTCGTAGCAAAAAAATGAAAACCCTTAAAACTGAAAGCAATCCCCACATATTTGGTATCGCCGTGTAGGGAATTTAATTTCTAGCGAATTTCCGAAGACGTTTTCGAAAAATATTCAAAATTGCGCGAGAAATCGGGAAAATATGGAAATATAATGAGAATCAATACAAAACATCAGAATTTGTAGCAAAAAATTGAAAACCCTTAAAACTGAAAGCAATCCCCACGTATTTGGTATCTCCGTGTAGGGAATTTAATTTCTAGCGTAATTCCGAAGAGCTTTTCGAAAAATATTCAAAATTTCCCGAAAAATAGGGAAAATACGGAAATTTAATGCGATTCAATACAAAACATCAGAATTTGTAGCAAAAAAATGAAAACCCTTAAAACTGAAAGCAATCCCCACATATTTGGTATCTCCGTGTAGGGAATTTAATTTCTAGCGCACTTTCGAAGACCTTTTCGAAAAATATTCAAAATTGCCCGAGAAATCGGGAAAATATGGAAATATAATGAGATTCAATACAAAATATCAGAATATGTAGCAAAAAAATGAAAACCCTTAAAACTGAAAGCAATCCCCACATATTTGGTATCTCCGAGTAGGGAATTTAATTTCTAGCGCATTTCCGAAGTGCTTTTCGAAAAATATTCAAAAGTGCCCGAGAAATGGGGAAAATTTGGAAATTTATTGCGATTCAATACAAAACAGCAGAATTTGTAGCAAAAAAATGAAAACCCTTAAAACTGAAAGCAATCCCCACATATTTGGTATCTCCATGTAGGGACTTTAATTTCAAGCGCATTTCCGAAGAGCTTTTCCAAAAATATTCAAAATGGCCCGAGATATGGGGCAAATATGGAAATTTAATGCGATTCAATACAAAACATCTGAATTTGTAGCAACAAAATGAAAACCCTTAAAACTGAAAGCAATACCCACATATTTGGTATCTGCGTGTAGGGAATTTAATTTCTAGCGCACTTGCGAAGACCTTTTCGAAAAATATTCAAAATTGCCCGAGAAATGGGGAAAATATGGAAATTTAATGAGATTCAATACAAAACATCAGAATTTGTAGCAAAAAATGAAAACCATTAAAACTGAAAGCAATCCGCACATATTTGTTATCTCCGTGTAGGGAATTTAATTTATAGCAAATTTCCGAAGACCTTTTCGAAAAATATTCCAAATTGCCCGAGAAATGGGGAAAATATGGAAATTTAATGCGATTCAATACAAAACATCAGATTTTGTAGCAAAAAAATGAAAACCCTTAAAACTGAAAACAATCCCCACATATTTGGTATCTCCGAGTAGGGAATTTAATTTCTAGCGAATTTCCGAAGACCTTTTCGAAAAATATTCAAAATTGCCCGAGAAATCGGGAAAATATGGAAATTTAATGAGATTCAATACAAATTATCAGAATTCGTAGCAAAAAAATGAAAACCCTTAAAACTGAAAGCAATCCCCACATATTTGGTATCGCCGTGTAGGGAATTTAATTTCTAGCGAATTTCCGAAGACGTTTTCGAAAAATATTCAAAATTGCCCGAGAAATCGGGAAAATATGGAAATTTAATGAGATTCAATACAAATTATCAGAATTCGTAGCAAAAAAATGAAAACCCTTAAAACTGAAAGCAATCCCCACATATTTGGTATCGCCGTGTAGGGAATTTAATTTCTAGCGAATTTCCGAAGACCTTTTCGAAAAATATTCAAAATTGCCCGAGAAATCGGGAAAATATGGAAATTTAATGAGATTCAATATAAATTATCAGAATTCGTAGCAAAAAAATGAAAACCCTTAAAACTGAAAGCAATCCCCACATATTTGGTATCTCCGTGTAGGGAATTTAATTTCTAGCGAATTTCCGAAGACCTTTTCGAAAAATATTCAAAATGACCCGAGAAATCGGGAAAATATGAAAATTTAATGAGATTCAATACAAAACATCAGAATTTGTAGCAACAAAATGAAAACCCTTAAAACTGAAAGCAATCTCCACATATTTGGTATCTCCGTGTAGGGAATTTAATTTCTAGCGAATTTCCGAAGACCTTTTCGAAAAATATTCAAAATTGCCCGAGAAATCGGGAAAATATGGAAATTTAATGAGATTCAATACAAATTATCAGAATTCGTAGCAAAAAAATGAAAACCCTTAAAACTGAAAGCAATCCCCACATATTTGGTATCGCCGTGTAGGGAATTTAATTTCTAGCGAATTTCCGAAGACGTTTTCGAAAAATATTCAAAATTGCGCGAGAAATCGGGAAAATATGGAAATATAATGAGAATCAATACAAAACATCAGAATTTGTAGCAAAAAATTGAAAACCCTTAAAACTGAAAGCAATCCCCACGTATTTGGTATCTCCGTGTAGGGAATTTAATTTCTAGCGTAATTCCGAAGAGCTTTTCGAAAAATATTCAAAATTTCCCGAAAAATGGGGAAAATATGGAAATTTAATGCGATTCAATACAAAACATCAGAATTTGTAGCAAAAAAATGAAAACCCTTAAAACTGAAAGCAATCCCCACATATTTGGTATCTCCGTGTAGGGAATTTAATTTCTAGCGCACTTTCGAAGACCTTTTCGAAAAATATTCAAAATTGCCCGAGAAATCGGGAAAATATGGAAATATAATGAGATTCAATACAAAATATCAGAATATGTAGCAAAAAAATGAAAACCCTTAAAACTGAAAGCAATCCCCACATATTTGGTATCTCCGAGTAGGGAATTTAATTTCTAGCGCATTTCCGAAGTGCTTTTCGAAAAATATTCAAAAGTGCCCGAGAAATGGGGAAAATTTGGAAATTTATTGCGATTCAATACAAAACAGCAGAATTTGTAGCAAAAAAATGAAAACCCTTAAAACTGAAAGCAATCCCCACATATTTGGTATCTCCATGTAGGGACTTTAATTTCAAGCGCATTTCCGAAGAGCTTTTCCAAAAATATTCAAAATGGCCCGAGATATGGGGCAAATATGGAAATTTAATGCGATTCAATACAAAACATCTGAATTTGTAGCAACAAAATGAAAACCCTTAAAACTGAAAGCAATACCCACATATTTGGTATCTGCGTGTAGGGAATTTAATTTCTAGCGCACTTGCGAAGACCTTTTCGAAAAATATTCAAAATTGCCCGAGAAATGGGGAAAATATGGAAATTTAATGAGATTCAATACAAAACATCAGAATTTGTAGCAAAAAATGAAAACCATTAAAACTGAAAGCAATCCGCACATATTTGTTATCTCCGTGTAGGGAATTTAATTTCTAGCAAATTTCCGAAGACCTTTTCGAAAAATATTCCAAATTGCCCGAGAAATGGGGAAAATATGGAAATTTAATGCGATTCAATACAAAACATCAGATTTTGTAGCAAAAAAATGAAAACCCTTAAAACTGAAAGCAATCCCCACATATTTGGTATCTCCGAGTAGGGAATTTAATTTCTAGCGCATTTCCGAAGTGCTTTTCGAAAAATATACAAAAGTGCCCGAGAAATGGGGAAAATTTGGAAATTTATTGCGATTCAATACAAAACAGCAGAATTTGTAACAAAAAAATGAAAACCCTTACAACTGAAAGCAATCACCACATATTTGGTATCTCCGTGTAGGGAATTTAATTTCTAGAGCACTTGCGTAGACCTTTTCGAAAAATATTCAAAATTGCCCGAGAAATCGGGAAAATATGGAAATATAATGAGATTCAATACAAAACATCAGAATTTGTAGCAAAAAATTGAAAACCCTTAAAACTGAAAACAATCCCCACATATTTGGTATCTCCGAGTAGGAAATTTAATTTCTAGCGAATTTCCGGAGACGTTTTCGAAAAATATTCAAACTTGCCCGAGAAATCGGGAAGATATGGAAATTTAATGTGATTCAATAAAAAACATCAGAATATGTAGCAAAAAAATGAAAACTCTTAAAACTGAAAGCAATCCCCACATATTTGGTATCTCCGTGTAGGGAATTTAATTTCTAGCGCATTTCCGATGACCTTTTCGAAAAATATTCAAAATTGCCCGAGAAATCGGGAAAATATGGAAATATAATGAGATTCAATACAAAACATCAGAATTTGTAGCAAAAAAATGAAAACCCTTAAAACTGAAAGCAATCCCCACATATTTGGTATCTTCGGGTAGGGAATTTAATTTCTAGCGCATTTCCGATGACCTTTTCGAAAAATATTCAAAATTGCCCGAGAAATCGGGAAAATATTGAAATTTAATGTGATTCAATACAAAACATCAGAATTTGTAGAAAAAAATGAAAACCCTGAAAACTGAAAGCAATCCCCACATATTTGGTATCTCCGTGTAGGGAATTTAATTTCTAGCAAATTTCCGGAGACGTTTTCGAAAGATATTCAAAATTGCCCGAGAAATCGGGAAGATATGGAAATTTAATGTGATTCAATACAAAACATCAGAATTTGTAGAAAAAAATGAAAACCCTCAAAACTGAAAGCAACCCCCACATATTAGGTATCTCCGTGTAGGGAATTTAATTTCTAGCGCACTTTCTAGCACATTTAGAAATTAAATTCCCTGCACTCCGTGTAGGGAATTTAATTTCTAGCGCACCTTTTCGAAAAATATTCAAAATTGCCCGAGAAATCGCGAAAATATGGAAATTTAATGAGATTCAATACAAAACATCAGAATTTGTAGCCAAAAAATGAAAACCCTTAAAACTGAAAATATTCAAAATTGCCCGAGAAATCGGGAAAATATGGAAATTTAATGAGATTCAATACAAAACATCAGAATTTGTAGCAAAAAAATGAAAACCCTTAAAACTGAAAGCAATCCCCACATATTTGGTATCGCCGTGTAGGGAATTTAATTTCTAGCGAATTTCCGAAGACGTTTTCGAAAAATATTCAAAATTGCGCGAGAAATCGGGAAAATATGGAAATATAATGAGAATCAATACAAAACATCAGAATTTGTAGCAAAAAATTGAAAACCCTTAAAACTGAAAGCAATCCCCACGTATTTGGTATCTCCGTGTAGGGAATTTAATTTCTAGCGTAATTCCGAAGAGCTTTTCGAAAAATATTCAAAATTTCCCGAAAAATGGGGAAAATATGGAAATTTAATGCGATTCAATACAAAACATCAGAATTTGTAGCAAAAAAATGAAAACCCTTAAAACTGAAAGCAATCCCCACATATTTGGTATCGCCGTGTAGGGAATTTAATTTCTAGCGCACTTTCGAAGACCTTTTCGAAAAATATTCAAAATTGCCCGAGAAATCGGGAAAATATGGAAATATAATGAGATTCAATACAAAATATCAGAATATGTAGCAAAAAAATGAAAACCCTTAAAACTGAAAGCAATCCCCACATATTTGGTATCTCCGAGTAGGGAATTTAATTTCTAGCGCATTTCCGAAGTGCTTTTCGAAAAATATTCAAAAGTGCCCGAGAAATGGGGAAAATTTGGAAATTTATTGCGATTCAATACAAAACAGCAGAATTTGTAGCAAAAAAATGAAAACCCTTAAAACTGAAAGCAATCCCCACATATTTGGTATCTCCATGTAGGGACTTTAATTTCAAGCGCATTTCCGAAGAGCTTTTCCAAAAATATTCAAAATGGCCCGAGATATGGGGCAAATATGGAAATTTAATGCGATTCAATACAAAACATCTGAATTTGTAGCAACAAAATGAAAACCCTTAAAACTGAAAGCAATACCCACATATTTGGTATCTGCGTGTAGGGAATTTAATTTCTAGCGCACTTGCGAAGACCTTTTCGAAAAATATTCAAAATTGCCCGAGAAATGGGGAAAATATGGAAATTTAATGAGATTCAATACAAAACATCAGAATTTGTAGCAAAAAATGAAAACCATTAAAACTGAAAGCAATCCGCACATATTTGTTATCTCCGTGTAGGGAATTTAATTTCTAGCAAATTTCCGAAGACCTTTTCGAAAAATATTCCAAATTGCCCGAGAAATGGGGAAAATATGGAAATTTAATGCGATTCAATACAAAACATCAGATTTTGTAGCAAAAAAATGAAAACCCTTAAAACTGAAAGCAATCCCCACATATTTGGTATCTCCGAGTAGGGAATTTAATTTCTAGCGCATTTCCGAAGTGCTTTTCGAAAAATATTCAAAAGTGCCCGAGAAATGGGGAAAATTTGGAAATTTATTGCGATTCAATACAAAACAGCAGAATTTGTAGCAAAAAAATGAAAACCCTTACAACTGAAAGCAATCACCACATATTTGGTATCTCCGTGTAGGGAATTTAATTTCTAGAGCACTTGCGTAGACCTTTTCGAAAAATATTCAAAATTGCCCGAGAAATCGGGAAAATATGGAAATATAATGAGATTCAATACAAAACATCAGAATTTGTAGCAAAAAATTGAAAACCCTTAAAACTGAAAACAATCCCCACATATTTGGTATCTCCGAGTAGGAAATTTAATTTCTAGCGAATTTCCGGAGACGTTTTCGAAAAATATTCAAACTTGCCCGAGAAATCGGGAAGATATGGAAATTTAATGTGATTCAATAAAAAACATCAGAATATGTAGCAAAAAAATGAAAACTCTTAAAACTGAAAGCAATCCCCACATATTTGGTATCTCCGTGTAGGGAATTTAATTTCTAGCGCATTTCCGATGACCTTTTCGAAAAATATTCAAAATTGCCCGAGAAATCGGGAAAATATGGAAATATAATGAGATTCAATACAAAACATCAGAATTTGTAGCAAAAAAATGAAAACCCTTAAAACTGAAAGCAATCCCCACATATTTGGTATCTTCGGGTAGGGAATTTAATTTCTAGCGCATTTCCGATGACCTTTTCGAAAAATATTCAAAATTGCCCGAGAAATCGGGAAAATATTGAAATTTAATGTGATTCAATACAAAACATCAGAATTTGTAGAAAAAAATGAAAACCCTGAAAACTGAAAGCAATCCCCACATATTTGGTATCTCCGTGTAGGGAATTTAATTTCTAGCGAATTTCCGGAGACGTTTTCGAAAGATATTCAAAATTGCCCGAGAAATCGGGAAGATATGGAAATTTAATGTGATTCAATACAAAACATCAGAATTTGTAGAAAAAAATGAAAACCCTCAAAACTGAAAGCAACCCCCACATATTAGGTATCTCCGTGTAGGGAATTTAATTTCTAGCGCACTTTCTAGCACATTTAGAAATTAAATTCCCTGCACTCCGTGTAGGGAATTTAAATTCTAGCGCACCTTTTCGAAAAATATTCAAAATTGCCCGAGAAATCGCGAAAATATGGAAATTTAATGAGATTCAATACAAAACATCAGAATTTGTAGCCAAAAAATGAAAACCCTTAAAACTGAAAGCAATCCCCACATATTTGGTATCTCCATGTAGGGAATTTAATTTCTAGCGCACTTCCGAAGACCTTTTCGAAAAATATTCAAAATTGCCCGAGAAATCGGGAAAATATGGAAATATAATGAGATTCAATACAAAACATCAGTATTTGTAGCAAAAAAATGAAAACCCTTAAAACTGAAAGCAATCCCCACATATTTGGTATTTCCGAGTAGGGAATTTAATTTCTAGCGAATTTCCGGACACGTTTTCGAAAGATATTCAAAATTGCCCGAGAAATCGGGAAGATATGGAAATTTAATGTGATTCAATACAAAACATCAGAATTTGTAGAAAAAAATGAAAACCCTCAAAACTGAAAGCAACCCCCACATATTAGGTATCTCCGTGTAGGGAATTTAATTTCTAGCGAATTTCCGGACACGTTTTCGAAAGATATTCAAAATTGCCCGAGAAATCGGGAAGATATGGAAATTTAATGTGATTCAATACAAAACATCAGAATTTGTAGAAAAAAATGAAAACCCTCAAAACTGAAAGCAACCCCCACATATTAGGTATCTCCGTGTAGGGAATTTAATTTCTAGCGCACTTTCTAGCACATTTAGAAATTAAATTCCCTGCACTCCGTGTAGGGAATTTAAATTCTAGCGCACCTTTTCGAAAAATATTCAAAATTGCCCGAGAAATCGCGAAAATATGGAAATTTAATGAGATTCAATACAAAACATCAGAATTTGTAGCCAAAAAATGAAAACCCTTAAAACTGAAAGCAATCCCCACATATTTGGTATCTCCATGTAGGGAATTTAATTTCTAGCGCAATTCCGAAAACCTTTTCGAAAAATATTCAAAATTGCCCGAGAAATCGGGAAAATATGGAAATATAATGAGATTCAATACAAAACATCAGAATTTGTAGCAAAAAAATGAAAACCCTTAAAACTGAAAGCAATCCCCACATATTTGGTATTTCCGAGTAGGGAATTTAATTTCTAGCGAATTTCCGGACACGTTTGCGAAAAATATTCAAAATTGCCCGAGAAATCGGGAAAATATGGAAATATAATGAGATTCAATACAAAACATCAGAATTTGTAGCAAAAAAATGAAAACCCTTAAAACTGAAAGCAATCCCCACATATTTGGTATTTCCGAGTAGGGAATTTAATTTCTAGCGAATTTCCGGACACGTTTGCGAAAAATATTCAAAATTGCCCGAGAAATCGGGAAGATATGGAAATTTAATGTGATTCAATACAAAATATCAGAATTTGTAGAAAAAAATGAAAACCCTCAAAACTGAAAGCAATCCCCACATATTAGGTATCTCCGTGTAGGGAATTTAATTTCTAGCGCACTTTCTAGCACATTTAATAATTAAATTCCCTGCACTCCGTGTAGGGAATTTAAATTCTAGCGCACCTTTTCGAAAAATATTCAAAATTGCCCGAGAAATCGCGAAAATATGGAAATTTAATGATATTGATTACAAAACATCAGAATTTGTAGCCAAAAAATGAAAACCCTTAAAACTGAAAGCAATCCCCACATATTTGGTATCTCCATGTAGGGAATTTAATTTCTAGCGCACTTCCGAAGACCTTTTCGTAAAATATTCAAAAATGCCCGAGATATGGGGAAAATATGGAAATGTAATGAGATTCAATACAACACTTCAGAATTTGTAGCCAAAAAATGAAAACCGTTAAAACTGAAAGCAATCCCCACATTATTGGTATCTCCATGTAGGGAATTTAATTTCTAGCGCATTTCCGAAGACCTTTTCGAAAAATATTCAAAATTGCCCGAGAAATGGGGAAAATATGGAAATTTAATGAGATTCAATACAAAACATCAGAATTTGTAGCCAAAAAATGAAAACCCTTAAAACTGAAAGCAATACCCACATATTTGGTATCTCCATGTAGGGAATTTAATTTCCAGCGCACTTCCGAAGATCTTTTCGAAAAATATTCAAAAGTGCCCGAGAAATGGGGAAAATATGGAAATTTAATGCGATTCAATACAAAACATCAGAATTTGTAACAAAAAAATAAAAACCCTTAAAACTAAAAGCAATCCCCACATATTTGGTATCGCCGTGTAGGGAATTTAATTTCTAGCAAACTTCCGAACACCTTTTCAAAAATATTAAAAATTGCCCGAGAAATCGGGAAAATATGGAAATTTAAAGAGGTTCAATACAAAACATCAGAATATGTAGCAAAAAAATGGAAACCCTTAAAACTGAAAGCAATCCCCAAATATTTGGTATCTCCCAGTAGGGAATTTAATTTCTAGTGCATTTCCGAAGAGCTTTTCGAAAAATATTAAAAATTACCCGAGCAAAGGGGAAAATTTGGAAATTTAATGCGATTCAATACAAAACAACAGAATTTGTAGCAAAAAAATGAAAACCCCTTAAAACTGAAAGTAATCCCCACATATTTGGTATCTCCGTGTAGGGAATTTAATTTCTAGCGCACTTCCGAAGACCTTTTCGAAAAATATTCAAAATTGCCCGAGAAATCAGGAAAATATGGAAATTTAATGAGATTCAATACAAAAATCTTTAAAACTGAAAACAATCCGCACATATGTGGTGTCTCCATGCAGGGAATTTAATTTCTAGCGAATTTCCGAAGACCTTTTCGAAAAATATTAAAAATTGCCCGCGAAATCGCGAAAATATGGAAATTTAATGAGATTAAATACAAAACATCAGAATTTGTAGCCAAAAAATGAAAACCCTTAAAACTGAAAGCAATCCCCACATATTTGGTATCTCCGTGTAGGGAATTTAATTTCTAGCGAATTTCCGAAGACCTTTTCGAAAAATATTCAAAATTGCCCGAGAAATCGGGAAAATATGGAAATATAAGGAGATTCAATACAAAACATCAGAATTTGCAGCCAAAAAATGAAAACCCTTATAACTAAAAGCAATCCCCACATATTTGGTATCGCCGTGTAGGGAATTTAATTTCTAGCAAACTTCCGAACACCTTTTCAAAAATATTCAAAATTGCCCGAGAAATCGGGAAAATATGGAAATTTAATGAAGTTCAATACAAAACATCAGAATATGTAGCAAAAAAATGAAAACCCTTAAAACTGAAAGCAATCCCCAAATATTTGGTATCTCCCAGTAGGGAATTTAATTTCTAGCGCATTTCCGAAGAGCTTTTCGAAAAATATTAAAAATTACCCGAGAAAAGGGGAAAATATGGAAATTTAATGCGATTCAATACAAAACATCAGAATTTGTAGCAAAAAAATGAAAACCCTTAAAACTGAAAGTAATCCCCACATATTTGGAATCTCCGTGTAGGGAATTTAATTTCTAGCGCAATTCCGAAAACCTTTTCGAAAAATATTCAAAATTGCTCGAGAAATCAGGAAAATATGGAAATTTAATGAGATTCAATACAAAACATCAGAATATGTAGCAAAAAAATGAAAACCCTTAAAACTGAAAGTAATCCCCACATATTTGGTATCTCCGTGTAGGGAATTTAATTTCTAGCGCACTTCCGAAAACCTTTTCGAAAAATATTCAAAATTGCCCGAGAAATCAGGAAAATATGGAAATTTAATGAGATTCAATACAAAACAGCAGAATTTGTAGCCAAAATTTGAAAACCCTTAAAACTAAAGCAATCCCCACATATTTGGTATCGCCGTGTAGGGAATTTAATTTCTAGCAAACTTCCGAACACCTTTTCAAAAATATTAAAAATTGCCCGAGAAATCGGGAAAATATGGAAATTTAAAGAGGTTCAATACAAAACATCAGAATATGTAGCAAAAAAATGGAAACCCTTAAAACTGAAAGCAATCCCCAAATATTTGGTATCTCCCAGTAGGGAATTTAATTTCTAGCGCATTTCCGAAGAGCTTTTCGAAAAATATTCAAAATTGCCCGCGAAATCGCGAAAATATGGAAATTTAATGAGATTCAATACAAAACATCAGAATTTGTAGCCAAAAAATGAAAACCCTAAAACTGAAAGCAATCCCCACATATTTGGTATCTCCGTGTAGGGAATTTAATTTCTAGCGAATTTCCGAAGACCTTTTCGAAAAATATTCAAAATTGCCCGAGAAAACGGGAAAATATGGAAATTTAATGAGATTCAATACAAAACATCAGAATTTGTAGCCAAAAAATGAAAACCCTAAAACTGAAAGCAATCCCCACATATTTGGTATCTCCGTGTAGGGAATTTAATTTCTAGCGAATTTCCGAAGACCTTTTCGAAAAATATTCAAAATTGCCCGAGAAATCGGGAAAATATGGAAATATAAGGAGATTCAATACAAAACATCAGAATTTGCAGCCAAAAAATGAAAACCCTTAAAACTAAAAGCAATCCCCACATAAATTAAAATCCCTACACGGTATCGCCGTGTAGGGAATTTAATTTCTAGCAAACTTCCGAACACCTTTCAAAAATATTCAAAATTGCCCGAGAAATCGGGAAAATATGGAAATTTAATGAAGTTCAATACAAAACATCAGAATATGTAGCAAAAAAATGAAAACCCTTAAAACTGAAAGCAATCCCCAAATATTTGGTATCTCCCAGTAGGGAATTTAATTTCTAGCGCATTTCCGATTTCGAAAAATATTAAAAATTACCGAGAAAAGGGGAAAATATGGAAATTTAAAGCGATTCAATACAAAACATCAGAATTTGTAGCAAAAAATGAAAACCCTAAAACTGAAAGCAATCCCCACATATTTGGTATCTCCGTGTAGGGAATTTAATTTCTAGCGCACTTCCGAAAACCTTTTCGAAAAATATTCAAAATTGCCCGAGAAATCAGGAAACTATGGAAATTTAATGAGATTCAATACAAAACATCAGAATTTGCAGCCAAAAAATGAAAACCCTTAAAACTAAAAGCAATCCCCACATAAATTAAATTCCCTACACGGTATCGCCGTGTAGGGAATTTAATTTCTAGCAAACTTCCGAACACCTTTTCAAAAATATTAAAAATTGCCCGAGAAATCGGGAAAATATGGAAATTTAATGAAGTTCAATACAAAACATCAGAATATGTAGCAAAAAAATGAAAACCCTTAAAACTGAAAGCAATCCCCAAATATTTGGTATCTCCCAGTAGGGAATTTAATTTCTAGCGCATTTCCGATTTCGAAAAATATTAAAAATTACCCGAGAAAAGGGGAAAATATGGAAATTTAATGCGATTCAATACAAAACATCAGAATTTGTAGCCAAAAAATGAAAACCCTAAAACTGAAAGCAATCCCCACATATTTGGTATCTCCGTGTAGGGAATTTAATTTCTAGCGAATTTCCGAAGACCTTTTCGAAAAATATTCAAAATTGCCCGAGAAATCGGGAAAATATGGAAATATAAGGAGATTCAATACAAAACATCAGAATTTGCAGCCAAAAAATGATAACCCTTAAAACTAAAAGCAATCCCCACATAAATTAAATTCCCTACACGGTATCGCCGTGTAGGGAATTTAATTTCTAGCAAACTTCCGAACACCTTTTCAAAAATATTCAAAATTGCCCGAGAAATCGGGAAAATATGGAAATTTAATGAAGTTCAATACAAAACATCAGAATATGTAGCAAAAAAATGAAAACCCTTAAAACTGAAAGCAATCCCCAAATATTTGGTATCTCCCAGTAGGGAATTTGATTTCTAGCGCATTTCCGATTTCGAAAAATATTAAAAATTACCCGAGAAAAGGGGAAAATATGGAAATTTAATGCGATTCAATACAAAACATCAGAATTTGTAGCAAAAAAATGAAAACCCTTAAAACTGAAAGTAATCCCCACATATTTGGAATCTCCGTGTAGGGAATTTAATTTCTAGCGCACTTCCGAAAACCTTTTCGAAAAATATTCAAAATTGCCCGAGAAATCAGGAAAATATGGAAATTTAATGAGATTCAATACAAAACATCAGAATATGTAGCAAAAAAATGAAAACCCTTAAAACTGAAAGTAATCCCCACATATTTGGTATCCCCGTGTAGGGAATTTAATTTCTAGCGCACTTCCGAAAACCTTTTCGAAAAATATTCAAAATTGCCCGAGAAATCAGGAAAATATGGAAATTTAATGAGATTCAATACAAAACAGCAGAATTTGTAGCCAAAATTTGAAAACCCTTAAAACTAAAGCAATCCCCACATATTTGGTATCGCCGTGTAGGGAATTTAATTTCTAGCAAACTTCCGAACACCTTTTCAAAAATATTCAAAATTGCCCGAGAAATCGGGAAAATATGGAAATTTAATGAGGTTCAATACAAAACATCAGAATATGTAGCAAAAAAATGAAAACCCTTAAAACTGAAACCAATCCCCAAATATTTGGTATCTCCCTGTAGGGAATTTAATTTCTAGCGCATTTCCGAAGAGCTTTTCGAAAAATATTAAAAATTACCCGAGTAAAGGGGAAAATATGGAAATTTAATGCGATTCAATACAAAACATCAGAATTTGTAGCAATAAAATGAAAACCCTTAAAACTGAAAGTAATCCCCACATATTTGGTATCTCCGTGTAGGGAATTTAATTTCTAGCGCACTTACGAAGACCTTTTCGAAAAATATTCAAAATTGTCCGAGAAATCGGGAAAATGTGGAAATTTAATGAGATTCAATACAAAACAGCAGAATTTGTAGCCAAAAAATGAAAACCCTTAAAACTAAAAGCAATCCCCACATATTTGGTATCGCCGTGTAGGGAATTTAATTTCTAGCAAACTTCCGAACACCTTTTCAAAAATATTCAAAATTGCCCGAGAAATCGGGAAAATATGGAAATTTAATGAGGTTCAATACAAAACATCAGAATATGCAGCAAAAAAATGAAAACCCTTAAAACTGAAAGCAATCCCCAAATATTTGGTATCTCCCAGTGGGGAATTTAATTTCTAGCGCATTTACGAAGAGCTTTTCGAAAAATATTAAAAATTACCCGAGCAAAGGGGAAAATATGGAAATTTAATGCGATTCAATACAAAACATCAGAATTTGTAGCAAAAAAATGAAAACCCTTAAAACTGAAAGTAATCCCCACATATTTGGTATCTCCGTGTAGGGAACTTAATTTCTAGCGAATTTCCGAAGAACTTTTCGAAAAATATTAAAAATTACCCGAGCAAAGGGGAAAATATGGAAATTTAATGCGATTCAATACAAAACATCAGAATTTGTAGCAATAAAATGAAAACCCTTAAAACTGAAAGTAATCCCCACATATTTGGTATCTCCGTGTAGGGAATTTAATTTCTAGCGCACTTACGAAGACCTTTTCGAAAAATATTCAAAATTGCCCGCGAAATCGCGAAAATATGGAAATTTAATGAGATTCAATACACAACATCAGAATTTGTAGCAAAAAAATGAAAACCCTTAAAACTGAAAGCAATCCCACATATTTGGTATCTCAGTGTAGGGAATTTAATTTCTAGCGAATTTCCGAAGAACTTTTCGAAAAATATTCAAAATTGCCCGAGAAATCGGGAAAATATGGAAATATAATGAGATTCAATACAAAACATCAGAATTTGTAGCCAAAAAATGAAAACCCTTAAAACTAAAAGCAATCCCCACATATGTGGTATCGCCGTGTGGAGAATTTAATTTCTAGCGAATTTCCGAACACCTTTTCAAAAATATTCAAAATT